>CM070782.1:24643032-25188032 GCA_036346955.1 Dipus sagitta
CCTAGGCCTAGCTGACATCCCCACTGGTGAGTCCATGCGCCTAGCTGGCATCCTATTGGCTACACCAAATCACGTGTCCAGCTACAACACAAGCAGAGAAATGTAGGCTCTAGCAGTCTTTAGGGAGGCCGCCATGTTTCCCATTAAAACCTTACAGTTTTATTAAACAGGAGAGAACAGAGGAAGGGGCATATTAGCCATCGCTGCTGCCAGAATTTCAACTGAATGAAAAGTCATTAGTTCTTTCCCCATACTGTGTATGGGACTGGGCATCATGGTGTGCGCCAGTACACACTGGGTGCATGTCCTGCCTGGTAGATATCACAAGCCAGCACAGGACAGGCAGGTCACTCTCATTCTACAGCCAAGCCCAGGGTAAGGGTTGGTTAAATGAGTAATCACAAACACCAATCTTTTTTTTCTGTGTGTGTGGGGGGGGAGGGGGTAGGGATTTGGAGCTCCAGGGCCTCAGCCACTGCAATTGCACTCTAGATGCTTGCACCACCTAGTGGGCATGTGTGACATTGTACTTGCCTCACCTTTGTGCATCTGGCTTACCTGGGATCTGGAGAGTCGAACATGGGTCCTTAGGCTTTGGCAGGCAAGCGCCTTAACCTCTAAGCAATCTCCCCAGCCCACAAACAGCAAGTTTGAGGATTCACTCCAGGTGAGGTACTTCGTATTCTTGGCTCTCTCAGTTAATCTTGTGATATCCTAAGGAGCAGCCTCATTTTCCAGTGAAAACTCCCAGAAGTGTATCTATGGGTTGCCACAATCAGTTGAGGGGCTACTTTGTTTGTTTTTGTTTTTATTGTTAAATTTAAATTTTGAAACAGAAGTTGGGCATTGTGGCTCATGCTTTTAATCCCAACACTGGGGAGACTGAGGAGCATTGTGAGTTCGTTTGAGGCCAGCTTGGGCTGAAGAATGCGTTCCAGGTCAGCCTGGCCTAGAGTGACAGCCTGCCTCAAAAACAAAACAAAACAAAACATACAAAAAACAAACACAAAACAGCCCAAAATAATTTTATGTAGTCAAAGTCATTTTACACACACACACACACACACACAGAGAGAGAGAGAGAGAGAGAGAGAGAGAGAGTGTGTGTGTGTGTGTATGTGTGTGTGTTCTATGAATTTTGACATGTGCAAGTCATGGGGCCACGGTAAGTCAGATACAAAGAACTTTTCCACCTCAAGACTCCTTACACTGCTTTTCCCCAGCTCCTTTGATCTATTCTCTTTCTCTTTCTTTCTCTCTCTCTCTCTCCCTCTCTCTCTGTATTTATGGCAGTTAACTTCTTTTCATTGTGACAAAACAGCTGACCAGGAGCACTTTATGGGAAAAGGATTTATTTTAGGCTTACACTTTCAAGGGGAAGCCTCATCGTGGTGAAGAAAGCATGAAAGCTGGCATACCTGCAGGAGAGGAAGAGAGAGAGAGAGAGAATAGGCACAGTGAGCGAGCTCTGAACCCACAGTGGGCTACAACCTCAAGGCCAGTCCCCAGTGACACACCTCCCCCAGCAAGGCTCCACCTCCAAAAGTCTCCACCAGCCAGGATCAAAGAGGAAAACTTGATCACAAACACCTGAGACTATGGGGAACATTTTACATCTAAACCACCACAGTACACGTAGTGTGTGCATGTTCACATGTGTGCATAGGTGTGTATACACCTGTGTGTGCATGCATGATGCATGTAGAGGCCACAGATCAACACTGGATGTCTTCCTCAGTCACTGTCCACCCTTTTTGTTTTCCTGAGGTAGGATCCCACTCTAGTCCAGGCTGAACTGGAATTCACTCTGTAACTCCAGGCTGGCTTCAAATTCACGGTGATCTTCCTACATCTGCCTCCTGAGTGCTGGGACTAAAGGCGTGCACCACCATGCCTGGTTCCACTTGTCTCTCACTGAACCTGGAGTTCACTGATTCAGCTAGATTAGCTAGCCAGCAAACCCGAAGGGTCCTCCTGTCTCCTCCTTCCCAGCTCTGGAATTAAATGTACATGTCTACAAGTGCAGCTTTTACATGGGTACTAGGGAACTGAACTCAGGTTTTAAAATTTTTTTATTTTTTTTAATTTTAATTTTTTTGGGCAATGGAACACTCAGAAGCTGTAGATTCTTAGTAGAAAATTTTCAGTGCTTGCCTATGAAGCCTAAGGACTCTGGTTTGAGGCTCATTTCCCAAGGACCCACGTTAGCCAGATGCACAAGGAGGCACACGCGTCTGGAGTTTGTTTGCAGTGGTTAGAGGCCCTGGCATGCCCATTCTCTCTATTTCTCTCTGTCTGCCTCTTTCTCTGTCTGTGATTGTCAAATAAATAAATAAAAATAAAAAGTTAAAGTCAAGCTTGTAAAAAAAAATGTTAGATGATTGGACTTCTGTGTGAGTAGGAAGAAAACTCAGTAGCAAAGGCCAGTAAGCTAGAAAAAAGATATAAAGGGAAGAGAAAGGAAGGGGGGTACTTAATAGGATGGTATTGTATATATGTAAGTAGAAGAATAGATTAATGGGGGTGAAAAGGCCCAAAGTGAAGTCAGGGGAAGAGATTGAGTAAAGGAAAGGTGGAGGGAGGGCTAATCAAAATCTAAGAGGAGGGCTGGAGAGATGGCTTAGCGGTTAAGCGCTTGCCTGTGAAGCCTAAGGACCCCGGTTCGAGGCTTGGTTCCCCAGGACCCACGTTAGCCAGATGCACAAGGGGGCGCATGTGTCTGGAGTTCGTTTGCAGTGGCTGGCAGCCCAGGCGCGTCCATTCTCTCTCTCTCTCTGTCACTCTCAAATAAATAAATAAAAATGAACAAAATAAAAAATAAAAAAAATCTAAGAGGATATAAATAAATCATATGGAATCCTACTTTTTTGGACAATGGAACACTTTGGAGCCATAGATTGTTGGTAGAAAATTTTCAGTGCCAGGGATGGGATAACTTCCAGTGAGATGTTGGCTAGGGAGGTCCCTGATGCCCCCAAAACATTATAGGCCATTGGTGAGGCCCTTGGTTTCCCACCAGGAATAGATAGTAAGACCATATTGCTGAAGACGCCACATACTTGGGCTGCAAGGCCACTGAGAAATCCTGCTGGAATTGAGCTGATAACCTCCTCCATGTAGACCAACTGACAGAAAGCTGGAAGAAGCCACTCTGCATGCAGTTCAATGGGAGAAAGAGAAATCACCAGTGAAGATACTCAACAGTGGACACTGAAAGCCTATATTTGGCCAGCCAGGCCAAATGAGCCAATAGGTGCAATAGTGGTACATCTGTCATGGTGGAAACCAACTATCCTCTAATTGGACTGGAGTCCGGCTCCATGAAAGGGAATACATCCCTGATACTGAAAACTTAAAACAGGGGTAGTCATGAGCCCTGGGGGTGTAACCTCTGCTGCTGTCTGGCTAAATGTATATACTATGCTCATCAAACTGCCCAGGAAGCACTTCTCTTAATGTTCATACCCTTATATTAATGCTACTCTCACTTTGGGTAGAGAATCTTCTCTTTTCAGATGGCAGTGACCTTGGGATGACTCAGAAGGTATCATGGTGCTGGAAAGAAATGACCGGAGTGCTCAGTAGTGCAATATCTCTATCACCTTCCAAGGCTCAGGGTCTAATGTGGAAGAGGTGGCAGAAAAAATGTAAGAGCCAAAGGAAGGGTAGGACTCCTTACAACATGCTCACTCCAGACACAAAATGGCCTGGATATCCATGACCTCGCAGTGCCTGACACTACCTACACAAGACCATCATAAGAGGAGGAAAAGATCATGACGTCAAAATAAAAGTGAGACTGATTGAGATGGGGAGGGGATATGATGGAGAATGGAGTTTCAAAGGGGAAAGTCGGGGGAGGGAGAGTATTACCATGGGATATTTTTTATAATCATGGAAGTTGTTAATAAAAATTTGAAAAAAAAAAAGTTAAATAAATAGTACATCCATGTAGGGATTAACACTCAAAACAAAGAATATTCTAGATAAACTTTTTAAGAAATTTTTTTGTTTGTTTATTTTTATTTATTAATTTGAGAGTGACAGAGAGAAAGAGGGAGAGAGAGAGAGATTGAGAGAGAGAGAGAATGGGCTCTCCAGGGCTTCCAGCCACTGCAAACGAACTCCAGACACGTGCGCCCCCTTGTGCATCTGGCTAACGTGGGTCCTGGGGAATCGAGCCTTGAACCGGGGTTCTTAGGCTTCACAGGCAAGTGCTTAACTGCTAAGCCATCTCTCCAGCCCTTTTTTAAAAAAGATGTATTTATGAGAGAGGGAGAGAGAGAGAGTATGGGCACTCCAGGGCCTCTTGTTGCTGCAAATGAACTGCAGATGCATGTGGTTTTATGGGATTAAAGGCGTGTGCCACCACCCTTGGCTTTTTATTTATTTATTTGGGGGAAAGAGATAGATAGATAGAGAGAGAGAGAGAGAGAGAAGGAGAATGGGCGTGCCAGGGCCTCAAGCCACTGCAAATGAACTCCAGGTGCACACACCATCATGTGCATCTGGCTTACATGGGGTCTGGAGAATTGAACCTGGATCCTTAGGCTTTGCAGGCAATCACCTTAACCACTAAGCCATCCCTCCAGCCCTGAACTCAGGTTTTCATACTTGCATGGTAAGCACTGGGCCTTCTCTCCAGCCCTTCCATTGATCTTTGCTCCTTTCCAATTTTTTTGTTTGTTTGTTTGTTTGTGGTAGAGTCTCACTCTAGCCCAGGCTGACCTGGAATTCACTGTGTAGTCTCAGGGTGGCCTCGAACTCATGGTGATTCTCCTACCTCTGCCTCTCAAGTGCTGGGATTAAAGGTGTGCACCACCACGCCCAGCACTCCTTTCCTATAGTTTTGTCTTTCCCAGGCTGTCATAGAAATGGAAAGTTACATATATTACCGTCTATGGACTTCTGAACCTGCCTTCTTTCAGGTAGTGAAATACCCTTGAAATTCTATGGCTTTGGTATGTCTCAGCAATTCACTCCTTTTCATTCACCAGAAATTTTGTGTGCTGCACTGGTTTGCTATCCAGTCTCTAGCTGAGGGACAGTATGAGTCAGCTTTTGTTACTATAATGCAATATCACATATTCGAGATGGTCAGTTTATAAAGGTCTATTTTTAAATTTTTTATATTTATTTATGTAAGAGAGAGAGAGAGAGAATGGGCACACCAGGGCCTCCAGCCACTGCAAATGAACTCCAGATGCATTGCACCATTTTGTGCATCTGGCTTACATGGGTACTGGGGAATCAAACCTAAGTCCTTAAGCTTGACAGGCCTTAACTGTTAAGCCATCTCTCCATCCCTAAAGGTATATTTTGACTCACAGTTTCAGAAGTTCCATCCCTTATTTGTTGGGCCCATTGCTATGGGGCAAAACTGCCCAACTTGTGTACAGGAAGCAAGGAGGTAGGGAGGAGACTGGTATCTCATAATTCCCTTTGAAGGCAGACTCCAAAAGACCTAACAACCTCCCATTAGGCTCCGCCCCTTAAAGGCTCCTCCACCTCCCTGGGGAACAAAAACCTTTAGCACATGGAGGAAGTTCAAGATCCAGTTATAGCAGGAACATTCTGGTTGATTCTAGTTTGGTGCAATTATGAATTAAACAGTTATGAACATTTGTGAGGTGTTTTTCGATGAATGTGTTTCTCATTTCATTTGGACAAACATCTAGAAGTGGATGGCTGGTTCAAACAGTTGGTGAGCACTTACCTTTCTCTGAAGTTGTCAAGCTGTTTGCCACATACCGTGGCCATGCTGTTTGCATGCGCCCAGTAGCGCTTGGGGTTTCAGCTCCTGGGTCCTTGCAGCACTTGGAGTTCATCGTGTTTTTAGTAACTTTAACAGAACTATTATCGACTCAGAAAGCAGTTTACCTCTAGGGTTCAGATCAGAAATGTCCCCCAAGAACTCATGTGCTGGGGCCTTGGTCCCCAATGCCACAGTGCTCAGAAGCAGAGCCTTCAGGAGGTGATTGGATCATGAAGATGTGACTTTGTCAATGGGTCAGCCCATTGATGGGTTCATAACTATTTTTTTCTTTGATGTTTTTGAGGTAGGGTCTCACTCTAGCCCAGGCTGACCTGGAATTCACTATGTAGTCTCAGGCCTCAAACTCAATGTAATCCTCATACCTCTGCCTCCTGAGTGCTGGGATTAAACGTGCGTGCCACCACGCCCAGTGGGTTCATAACTTGATGGGCTGTTGTGAGGTGCCAGGCACTTTAGGAGGTGGGGCTTCATTGGAGGAGGTAGGTCATGGGGGGGAAAGGGGGAGGCGGGGGTGCCTTTGAAGGGAATACTTTGTCTGGCCCCTTCCTTATCCTAGGTTGCAGAGTGACTGAGCCAGCCATGGGCCGAATCTTTTGCAACTGTGAGAGAAAGCAAACATTCTTCCTTTAGTTAATTTTCTCAAGTGTTTGTCATAGCAACAGAGAGCTGAGGGATATAATGGCCCTGCTTTTAAGCCTGTCTTTTCTCCTCTGGTCTATGTAATGAGGCACCAGCTGAAATCTTTTTCCATCTCTGCCACTCACACGGCAACCAAAGAGAGGTCATTTACCACCCCCAGCCCCCTTTTTGATGTGCTTAGCAGACACAGCTTTTCCAAGAGAGAGGCACCAAGAAAAACCACTGTACTGTAGTCCAGAGCTGCAGCAAGCCCAGCCTTCAGGGAGCCAGGATTGTGTGTTGACCTATGCCAAGCCAAAAATAGTCAAAACTCAGGTTGCACTATGTTCAAAACATACTTATATCCATATCTGCGTTCTGGAAGAAAATGAAAAGAATTACTTCATGTATAAGTCACTTTCAGATTTGTGTGTGTGTGTGTGTGTGTGTTCATATGGGTGTGTGCACACAAGTGTGGAGGCCAGAGGACAGCCTCAGGTGTCAGTCTCAGGAATGCCATCCACTCATTTTTTTTAAAAAAGTTTTAATTTAATTTATTTATTTGAGAGAGAAAGAGGCAGAGAGAGAGAGAGAGACAGAGAGAGAAAGAGAGAGGTGCTCCAAGGCCTCCAGCCACTGCAAACAAACTCCAGGCACGTGCCACCTTGTGCATCTGTCTTACATGGCTCCTAGGGAATCAAACCTGGGTCCTTTGGCTTTGTAGGCAAGTGCCTTAACCACTAAGCCATCTCTTCAGTCTTCATCCACCTTTAAAATGTTTTTATTATTAACAACATCCATAATTATAGACAATAAACCTTGATAATTCCCTCCCCCCTCACTTTCCTCTTCATAACTCCACTCTCTATCATATCCCCTTCCCCTCTCAATAAGTCTCTCTTTTATTTTGACGTCATGATCTTTTCCTCCTCTTATGATGGTCTTGTGTAGGTAGTGCCAGGCACTGTGAGGTCATGGATATCCAGGCCATTTTGTGTCTGGAAGAGTGCAGTGTAAGGTGTCCTATCCTTCCTTTGGCTCTTCCATTCTTTCTGCCACCTCTTCTGCAATGAACCCTGAGCCTTGGAAGGTGTGATAGAGATGTTTTAGTGCTGAGCACTCCTCTGTCACTTGTTCTCAGCACTATGCCTTTTGAGTCATCCCAGAGGTCACCACCATCTGAAAAAAAAAAAAAGCTTCTCTAACCAAAAGTGAGAGTAGCATTAATATATGGGTATGAACATTAAGAGAAGTGCTTATTGGGCACTTTGGTGAGCATAATATATGTAGTTAGCCAGACACCAGCACGTGTTATATCCCTAGAACTTATGACTTCCCCCATCATAGGATTTTCAGTATCAGGCATATATTTCCTCCCATGCAGCGGGCCTCCGGTCCAATTAGAGAGTTGTTGGTTTCCCCCATAACAGACATACCATTATTGCACCCATTGGCTCATTTGGCCCAGCTAGCCCAACTTAAGGCTTGCAGTGTCCACTGTTGTTTATTTCCACTGATGACCTCTCTCTCTCCCATGGAGCTACATGCAGCATGGCTTTTTTCCAGCTTTCTGTCAGCTGGTCTACACAGAGGAGATTTTCAGTTCAGCTCCAGCAAGATTTCTCAGTGACCTTGCAGCCCAAGCATGTCATCCACCTTTTTTTTTTTTTTTTTTTTTACAGGGTGTCTCATTGGCCTGGAACTCACCAGTTCTGCTGGCTGGTCAGCAAAGGCTAGGGATCCACTTGTCTGTGTCTTCTCAGTGCTGGGATTACAGGCACATGCCACCATGTCCAACATTTTATGTAGGTGCTGGGGATTGAACTCAGGTCCCCATACTAGTGATGCAAGCAATTTTACCCATTGAGCCATCTCCCCAGGCCCAGGTATTTTCTTTTATTTAATTTATTTTGTTTTTATTTATTTATTTGAGAGCAAGAGAGAGAGAGAGAGAGAGAGAGAGAGAGAGAATGGATGTGCCAGAGCCTCTAGCCACTGCAAACCAACTCCAGATATGTGCACCCCCTTGTGCATCTGGCTAACATAGGTCCTGGGGAATCGAGCCTCGAACTAGGGTCCTTAGGCTTCACAGGCAAGCGCTTAACTGCTAAGCCATCTCTCCAGCCCCCAGGTATTTTCTTAAATGACAAACGTGGAAGCTGGGCACAGTGGTGCATGCCTATTATCTCTGCACTCAAGAGGCTGAGGCGGAAGGATCTTGAGATAGACTTCCAAAGAGGAGACATGGCCAGGGGCAGGGCTCTCAGGATTGCTATGGGGGTGTTCCATGACCTGTGCACATACTGTCTCACCCTGGGAGTCCAGCCTTTCCACAGCGGCATGTGGTATCTCCTGCAGTTTCATGCAATTTTCATTGGTTGCCATGACAGGGCAAGAAGAAGGTGGGACCTTTCTCTCACATTGTCATTCAGTGGAGGGATTACAGGGAGTAATGGAGCAGTAGCAATGGGTATCTCTCATACCAGCATCCTGGGATTGGCCACAGTTGCCCAAAGATTGCGCACACAGAGGAGGAAGGGCAGTGGTGAAGGGGTGATGTTTGCCATGGTGTAAGCCAGGTGCTGGGTAGGTCTGCCCTCTGTACGTATTCTCTTGCGACAGGAATCTTTGGAAGGCACGAGATTTGCTCTGCACACAGAATTGATGACTGCATTGGTGTTGGCAAGGCTCCACTGGAGACAGTAATCTGCTTGTAATGAATGCCTGTTCCAAATGTTCACGCCTGGAGGTGCATTTGTTCCCCTTAGGGGTCCCTGGCCATGTCTCTTTTGGTTTTCTCAGCTGGAAAGGTGCTACTGGTATCTGATGGGTAGAGAAGAGCTGTAAAATGTCCTACAATGCATAGGAGCCTGTGACATAATCTCATCCTCAGATGTCCTACTCTGTCCCCTCCAGTGTCCTCAGGGTTACCTCTTAAGTGAGTAAGTCATGTTCTGATATGGCAGAGAAATGGGGAATTGAGGCAGGAGGGAAAAGATAGTCAATAGAAGGCACTGGGGAGCTGACTCAGTGGTAAGAAGAACTGAGTTCAGATCTCTAGAACCCATGCAAAATGCCAGGGATGGCAGCACACAGATGTAATGTCACAGCCGGAGGCAGAGACAGGAGGAGCCCTGGGGCTTGCTGGCTAGCTAGTCTATACTAATCAGCGAGCTCAGGGTTCAGTGACAGTGACGTGGTGCGAGTTGGAGTGAGATACCTGTTGCTGGCCCATGACTGCCTCATGCACACAGACATGTATACACACTTGCACATACACATAGAGACACACATACACATGTTCATGTACACCACACACACATACACATGCAGAATAAATACATATACACACGTAAATTAATTTAAAAGGCTAATAGGACTGGAAAGATGGCTTAGTGGTTAAGGCGCTTGCCTGCAAAGCCTAAGGACCCATGTTTGACTCTCCATATCCCTTGTTAGCCAGACGTGCAAAGGTGAGGCAAGGACAAGGTCACACATGTCCACTAGGTGACACAAGCATCTGGTGTTTGATTGCAGAGGCCCTGGTGCATTAATTCTCTCTGTATGTCTCTCTCTCTCTGAAATAAAATTTTTAAAAAATTAAAAAGGCAAATAAGCCAGATCTGGTGACACATGCCTTTAATCCCAGCACCTGGGAGGCTGAGGTAGGAGTATTGTTATGAGTTTGAGGCCAGCCTGGGCTATAGAGTGAGTTCTAGGTCAGCTGGGCTACAATGAGATCCTGCTTCCAAAAGTCAAAAACAGGGATAAGAAAATGGCTCAGAGGCTAAAGGCACTTGCTTGCAAAGCCTGTCAACCTGGGTTCGAGTCCTCAGTACCCATGTAGAGCTGGATGCTCAGGGTGGTACATGCATCTGAAGTTTGTTTGCAGTGGTAAGAGGCCTTGGCTTGCCCATACTCACTCTGTCTCTTAAAATAAAAAATGTGTGTGTGGGGGGGTGCTGGAAATATAGCTCAGCGGTTAAGGCACTTTCCTGCAAAGCCTGACAACCCTGGTCCAGTTCCTCAATACCCACATAGAGCCGGATGCTCAAAGTGCTGCTTATAGCTGGAGTTTGTTTGCAGCAGCTGGAGACCCTAGCATGCCCTTTATTCCTAAGCGACAGGAAGTATGGCCTGTCTCCTCGGTGAGACTGAAGCTCTTCCAGGACAAGGGCCTGTCTGTCTTGGCTACCATTGTAGCTCTGGAGTGCCACAGGTATTCTATAAAGACTCACAGGATGAATGAGTGGACTTCTTTGGAATGGACTGGGAGGACTCATTATGTACAAATGTCAGGCCACAAATCAGGGGTCATAACAGTGGGACATTATGACCACAGGCGAGGATGCAATGTTGAGGAGGAAGCGGGGAGCTGTTCAACCCACTCTCTTGCTCCCGAAGGAGTTGTGTGTCTTGTCACTTGGATGGGAGCCCTGTGTCCCAGCAGCCTCAGCTTCCACGTGACTAGGCTGGAGCACTTCTCCATGCCGCTGGAGGTGGGGGTCTCCTGGCTGACTCTGCCTGAGGTCTTGTTCTTCCCCGCTGTGACTCTTCCCGTCAAGCTTCACCTGCCTCTCCTGGAAACACTTCCCTTCGAGCCTGCAGCCTTTCCTTTCCCCCCTTTTCCTCTTTGTACCAAAAGACCAAAGTCGTGTCCCAAAGCCTGTCCTCACAATGGCGCATTCCGCACTCAGGTTGCTTCTCAAATCTCTCTGCAGTGCCAGAGAACTACACTGAAAGTTCAAGAGCGACACTGTCTCCATGATTGGTGGCGAGACCTTGTGTGTGTGTGTGTGCGTGTGGTGTGTGTGTATGCATGTTCAGGTATATGTGGACACACATGCATGCATATGTGTGTATATGGATGCCAGAGGTTGACATCTGGTGCCTTTCTTTCTTTCTTTCTTCTTTCTCTCTCTCTCTCTCTCGTTTTTTTTTTTTTTTTGGGGGGGGCCAGGGTCTCACTCTAGCCCCACTGAACAAGAATTTACTCTATAGCTCCAGGCTGGCCTTGAACTCACAGGGATCCTCCTACCTTAGCCTCTCAAGGGCTGGGATTGGTTTGGTGTCTTTCTTAGTTACTCCCCATCTTATGTTTTGGGACAGGATCTCTGTCTCTGCACACGAAGTTCACATATTCAGCTGAACAACTTAGCTAGCAAGCCCTGAGGATCCTCCTGTCTCTGCCTCCCCAGCACTGGGATTACGGGTGCACCCGGATTTCACATGGGCACTGGGGAATCTGAATGCAGGTCCCCATGTTTGCATGGCAAACACTTTACTGATGGAGCCGACCATCTCTCCAGCCCCCAGGTTAAGCTTTAAATGGGCCAGTAGGAAACAAACAGCCAGGCAGGACAGGCAATATTTCAGGGACGCAAACAGATGGAAGGCCAGATTGGGACTATATGGGGTGCCGAAGGATATATTAGAAGACATTCATGTATTTGCCATAGCGAAATATTTTAAATCTGTTGTAAGTAAAATGATACCCTTTCACAAGAAAAGATGAAAGCAGCTTTTGCAGTACACGGGAGGAGCATAATTAGGTAACTAATTTTTCTGCTAGTGGTGATCTACCTACTTATGACATTCACTTCACTGATGAGAGCAGCTACTCTGAAAGCCACCGTAGCAGTGGTAATTGCATCCGAGATATGACCACATTTGATGTTGTAATTCCAAGTCACATGTGATCCTGCGAAATGAAGATAATAAGGCAGCTGGAATGTGGAGCTTTTAATACATCTCACCCAGTAGTTTATGTCTCTAATTTTCATGCATTTTCAAGTTCCATTAACAAAAGAGGGGAGGAATCCCTTGTCCAGTAAAATTGAAGTGGATTTAAATTTTTTAAATTTATTTGCTTATTTTGACACACACGCACACACACACACAGAGGCAGATAGAGAGAGGGAGAATGTGGGTGCCAGGACCTCCAGCCACTGCAAATGAACTCCAGATGCACGTGCCATCTTGTGCATCTGGCTTACATGGGTCCTGGGGAACCAAACCTAGGTCCTTAGCCTTCTCAGGCAAGTACCTTAACCACTAAGCCATCTCTCCAGCTCTGAAATGGATTTTTAAAATTCTTTTTCTGTGTGTGTATGCAGGTGCATACTAAGTGTGGTGCGTGTGGTGTCTGCAGGTGCGTGCATGTCACGTGCCTCTGTCAGTGTAGAGGACAGAGAAGAATGTCAAATGTCCTTCTACCTCTCATCCGCATGCTACCTTGATAGGGAGTCTCTCACTGAACCTGGAGCTGCTGTTTTTGGTCTAACTGGCTGACCAGAGAGAATTCCAGCAATTCTCGGGTCTCCACTCCCAACAGGATGTGGTAACCAGGCATGCATGGCCATGTAGACTGTTTACATGGGAGCTGGAGAATGGAATTCGGGGTGAATCTGGCCCCTTCAAGCTCTCATGCTTGCATTGCAAGCACTGTTACCCACTGAGCCTTCTCCCCAGCCCTGGAGTGGATTTTTAAAACTACTGATATTTCTCATTCTCTCTCTCTCCCGTCCAAACTCTTTTGAGATAAAAATCTATCTGCACGTGTGGTAATTTGATGGAGGGACTTAATAAGAGTGCTATAAATGTCAGGGCCAGAAGGGGCCATTCACTCCGTACTTCATGCACACATGAGATAACTCTTGGCTCTAGTAAAGATTTACAACTAATTAGGACTCTTGTTCACGATGACCGATTTACATGGGAAACCCTCCTGACACCGGTTCACTCTGAGGTCACGCGAGATTTGGAAGCTGGACTCATTTCCTTTGGAAAGGAACGTGGAGGCAGCTGTGTCGCCCGCAGCCTAAGATGTTTGAATACTTGGTACTCAGCTGGTGGAAGTTTTAGGAGGGGGAGCCTTGCCGAAGGAAGTGGGTTTTGTAGCCATTCACTTCTGCCCACTGTCTTCCTCTGCCCGTGACTCTGACTGCAGTGTGACCTCCCAGCCTCCTCCTGCCGCTGCCAGGCCTGCCCCGCATGCTGGGCTGTACCCCCGGGCACTGCCAGCCAGAATCAAGCCTTGCCTTCTGTAAGTTGCTTCCTGTCAAGTATTTGGTCATGCAACGAGTAAAGTAACTGAGACAGAGCACTTCAATGATGGGGTCTGGATCAGGTCTGCAGGCAGATCTGGGACTAGCCGTGCACATGCCAAATAGAAAACTCACTGAGGAGCAAGCCATTTAGGCCATCCAAGGGTTAAATATGCAAGTGTGCCCGCGGGAGTGACGGTGCATACCTTTAATCCCAGCCCTGGGGAGGCAGAGGTAGGAGGGTCTGTGAGTTTGAGGCCAGCCTGAAACTACATAGTGAATTCTAGGTGAGCCTGGGCTAGGGTGAAACCACACCTGGAAAAACCAAAAATAGAAAAAGAAAGAAAGAAAGAAAGAAAACAATGTTGAAAACGAAAGTCACATATATGCTCAAGTTAGCAGAGAAGAAAGCTAGACTACTAGGTTTCCTGGTCACTGTGGACAACCTGACAACCCTGGACTCTTTTTACATTAATGATAACTAACCTGTGTCTAGTTCCCATCCTAATTAATTTTTTATATTTTAAAAAATATTTTTATATTTATTCATTTGACAAAGAGAAAGAGGTAGGGAAGGGGCAGAGAATGGGCACACCAGGACCTCCAGCCTCTGCAAAAGAACTCCAGACGCGTGTGCCAACTTGTGCTTCTGGCCTACATGGGTCCTGGGGAATTGAACCTGGGTCCTTTGGCTTTGCAGGCCAAACTGCTTAGCTTAGCCTTAACTGCTAAGCCTTTCTTCCAGCCCTCATCCTAATGATTTTGGCTTCTGTAAATAGGCAGGTACATTGAACCTTCTGTGTGTCCGGAATGTTGGAAGTATTACATGGAGTCAAAGAACATTGTCGAGCAGTGAGGTAAAAGTTTAGAGATTAGAAGGAACAGTCTTGGTGACATGGTTTGTGTTTCTGGATCAAACCTTCTTCACTGATTTAAAAAACACTTTTTGGTCTGGACAGATTGCTCAGTGGTTAAGGCACTTCCCTACAAAATCCGAGGACCTGGATTTGATTCCCCAGTACCTAGATAAAGCCAGATTCACAAGGTGGCATATGTACTTGGAGTTTGTTTGCAGTGGCTAAAGGCCTTGGTGTGCCCATTCTCTTGCTGTCTCTTTCTCTCACTCAAATAAATAAATAAAAATAAAAACCGCTTTTCTTCCCCTGTAATGGCTTGTCTTGAAGTCAGACCTCAGCTCAGTGGCCCAACAGTAAAAATTGATGAGTATATGCCGAGCGTGGTGGCGCATGCCTTTAATCCCAGTACTCGGGAGGCAGAGGTAGGAGGATTGCCATGAGTTCGAGGGCACCCTGAGACTACATAGTGAATTCCAGGCCAGCCTGAGCTATAGTGAGACCCTACCTCAAAAAACAAAAACAAAAAAAAAAAAATTGACAAGTGTAAAATAGACCCACTAAGGAAGGGGACCCAAAGTTTCCTAGAAGAGAGACCCATTTAATCATTAGATTCCTGCTCGAAGGGGCTCACTTTCAAATGCAAGGAACATCTTTTTAAAAAAAATTTAAAAATTTATATATGCATATATTATTTATTTATTTACTTGATATATATATGTATATACATATATATATAGAGAGAGAGAGATTGAGAGAGAAAATGGGCATGCAAGGGCTTCTAGCCATTGCAAATGAACTACAGATGCATGTGCCCTTGTGCATCTGGTTTTACATGGGTTCTGGGGAATCGAACCTGGGTCCTTTGGCTTTGTAGGCAAGCACCTTAACCACTAAGCCATTCCTCTAGCCCAAGGGATATCTTTTAAGGGTAGGCTGCTGAGTGTGGGTTTCTCTTCAGCATCTCAGGCTTGGGCATCACGGGGAACAAGGTACCTGACAGAAACAACTCCGGGGAGGAAATGTTTTATTTTGGCGCATGATTCGCAGGGCCCCAGTCCCTCATGGCGCGGCAGTGATGGCAGCGGGCATGGGAGGCTGCAGCCGTTTCATCATGGTGGACCAGGAAACAGAGAGTAGCAGGAACCACGGCGGGTGCAATGTCAAAGTCCACCTCTAAGTGACCTTCATTCACCAGTTAGGTCCTACCTTCTAAAGGCTCTGCAGACCAACCCCCCCTGCCCCAAACTGTACCACCAGCTGGGAAGCAAGCATGAGCATGAGCCTGTGGGGACTTTTCTGATGCAAAAACCTCTCTTCACCGACCCTTCTCCTCACTTCATCTTTTTATTTTTTTTTTAAGTTATTTATTTGCAAACAGAGAGAGAAGACAGAGAGAATGGGCACAACAGGGCTTTTAACTACCACAAATTTTGGGCCTTGAGAGGCCCGCACGTGAGGCCTAGTGGAACTTCCTGAGCCTAGCTAAAATTTGGCGAACTGCCTCCGCGTAGGAGTTGGAATTCCCGCGAGCGTGCGCTTAGCACCAATCATTTCAAAAGTCGCCGTATACTATTGGCCCTTACCTCTCCCCCCATCCTAAAATCTCCACCCTCGTTCTCAACATTATATAGGCAACCGCCTGTAACAATAAAGCGAGTTCCTGCTTCGACAAGACTCCCGACTCAGTGTGGTTTTTCTCCGGTGACTAGGAGAGGTTCTGAGTCGACGACACTCACCCTCTTCCTCAACCCCTTGGGAGGAACCAGCAGGCCTGGTCCTTCCTCAGCACTACCTGCCGGGGGAGCCCGGCAACAAATGAACTTAAGCTCTGAACCCCGGTTATTAGGCTTTGCAGGCAAGCACCTTAACCTGAGCATCTCTGCAGCCCCTCACCTCATCTTTTCACAAGTGTTGGTACAGCTCCTTGGAGTGCCTCCTTTTAGAGAACCCCAGTGACTTGTGAGGTGAGACTTAAGTTTTCTCATCTGCAACCCACAGAAATACCTGGCCCAGCCCTTTGCATGAGCCCAGGTCAAGGGGGTCATGGGTGTTGCAGTCAGGTCCGCATTGCTGGCAGAAATCACCCGACCAAGAGCAGCTTGTGAGCAAAAGGTTTATTTTGGCTTACAGACTGGAGGGGAAGCTCCATGATGGAAGGGGGAAATGATAGCATGAGTAGAGGGTGGACATCACCTCCTGGCCAACATCAGATGGACAACAGTAGAAGGAGAGTGTGCCAAACACTGGCAAGGGGAAACTGGCTATAATACCCATAAGCCTGGCCCCAACAATACGTTCCCAACAGGAGGTATTAATTCCCAAATCTCCGTCGGCTGGGAACCTAGCATTCAGAACACCTAAGTTTATGGGGGACACCTGAATAAATCCACCACATCCCACCCCTGGCCCCCATAAACTGATATCCATCCATGATGTAAAATGTAATGCATTCAGTCCAATTTTAAAAGTCCCCATAGTTTTTATCAATCCTAATGATGTTCAAACATCCCCATAATCATAAGGTCTTTTAACTGGGCCATAATACCAAAAAAATCCCCCCAAACCCATAAGAACAAACATTCACAGTGCAAAAGATGGCATCGGGCATAGCAAAGGAATAGTCAACCAATACAAGATTTAAACAGGGGAAACATCAAACTCTGTAGTTCCAAGTCCAACAACTCTAGTCAGTCTCCAAGTCCGATAATTCTAACCAGCAACAAGTCTCTGAAATTCCAATCCTACCCTTCCATCTAGGCTACTCACAGTCCTGGAAAACTTTATTCGGGGCCGGCAGCTTTCCTTAGCAGCAATCTTGTAGTCCTGGCATCTCCACTGGGTCTCCACTGCAACCCACAGTCCATCCTGTCTCCATGAAGTCACCCAGCAAACCTGCTTCACACTGCCCATGGCCGTTTCCAAAACACAAGATTGTGTTGCAAACTCAGTGACCCTCTCTTTCCTACTCTGTACTCTATAATAGCAGGTAGGATGTCAACTTGTTAATCCAGGGAGGAATAAAGCAGACTTTGAAGAACAGGACACTCCTCCAGCACTCAGGCCCCTTCAAAAGAGTCTACATTCTTCCTGTTGCCCCAGTGCAGGTCAGCTGGCCCAATCTCAATGGTTGTAATCTCTCAAACAATTACAAGTGAACGGGCAGCAGTTTAGACCCAAGGATTTCATTTTTTTCTGTGCCATATCCCTCTGCTCACATCAGTCCATTTCTATGCAATGCAGCCCCGCACAGCTTGTCAGGATACGGGCATAACAACAAGCCTCTCACACAAACTGCTTTTAGCCCAGTCCAGGCAAAGCTCACAGTCCATAGTTTTTACTGCATTCAGATCTTTCCACTCCGACCAGAATAGTCCATCAAGCTGTACTTACAGCATTGCAAGGTATATCTTAGGCCAAAGTTTCCAATCCTTCCACATTCCTCTTGAAAATCAGCTCCAAAAGGCCAAAGCCACACAGTCAGGTGTCCAGCACCAACACCACTCTTGGTACCACTTTACTGTTGCAGTCTGGTTCTCATTGCTGGTAGAAATCACCTCACCCAGAGCAGCTTGTGGGAAAAAGGGTTCATTTTGGCTAATAGACTCAAGGGGAAGCTCCATGATGGCAGGGGATAACGATGGCATGAGTAGAGAGTGGACATCACCTCCTGGCCAACATCAGGTGGACAACAGTAGAAGGCGAGTGTGCCAAACACTGGTAAGGGGAAACTGGCTATAGCACCCACAAGCCCACCCCCAACAATACACTGCCTACAGGAGGCGCTAATTCCCAAATCTCCATCAGCTGGGAACCCAGCATTCAGAACACCTAAGTTTATGGGGGACACCTGAATCAAACCACCTCACCAGGAAATGAATTCAGGTCTGTTTATGAGAGGCCTGTTTGCTGAGGGCTCTGATCACAGCAGTTGACTAGCTTTCCTGGTGACTGCCTGAACAGGGAGTGGGGCAGTACACCGATGTAGAATTTTCTTTGTTTTTCTGCTGAAAGATGGATCAGGGGTCCCCAGCCTCCACAGGAAACCCTTTTCCACAGGAGCCCGTGTTGTTACAGCTGGCTGTGTTTGGAGAGTCTAAGTACCGCTGAGAGGGGACGATGAAGTCTTTTTTTTCTTTGGGGAAAGGAAGCTTCAAGTTCTATAGTTCATTTCATTTTATGGTGTGTGTGAATCAGAGGAAGGGGGGAGGGAGAGTAGAGGGGGAAGCAGCGAGGAGGGAATGCATGTATAGATTTCTATGCAGTCTTTTTGAAGATTTTACGCCTGGTCCACTTTGCAGTCTGATGGTGACAAACAATTCATCTGTCCCTGAAAGCATGCTAAGGAATGCCAATCAAAGGGCAAAGTACACGGCCCATTCTCAGTCATTTGAACTTCAGTAACTGTCCAGCTCTCTGTTCCTATTAAATTTAAAAGGGAATGCCTGCCTTCTAAATGCTTAATTACCAGCGAGTGTGCTTTGGAGACTGCCTAAGAAATCAGGGAAGGCTTGTTCATTTTTCCATTCCAGTCTTTGCTCTGTCTGCTAAGAGGCCCTGGGTACCTGCTGCCTTTTCTCTGGTCTCGGCGTCCACGTCGTCCTGTGCCACCCCCCCTTCCCTCCCCCCCTTCTAATCCAGCCATCTCACATCATAGCATCATGCCAAGCCTGTTTGGGTGATCTCTCCCTTGAAGCCTTTCTAATTAAGTCTTCTAGAAAAATGACATTTAATTATAGAGAAAGGTTTTCTTTGGGTCCCTAAGATAGCAAATATTTCAATTAAATTGCTATCATCTTTGTACTTGTCTCTCTCCCTCTCACCCAGAGAGATGGCAGAAAATAAAATGTAAGAAACAAACAAACAAAAAATAACAGAGCTGCATCTCTGGTGCGTTTACTTGATTATTTTGACAGACTTCCAGCAGGCCGTGAACAGTCTCAGGCTGGCCTTCGATCAGATAAATAGGTTGGATTAAACATCCTTTTATGCTCTCTACCAGTGGCACCAAGGACAGCCTGCTTCATGGCCTAGCTGGCAGCGACTGGGTCTCAAACAAGGGCTCCTCAAACCATGACCTTTAGTGCGGTGCGATTGATGTGTTTGGTTCATGGTGGGTCCCAGGAGTGACACTCACTCTGGGAAAGCTGAGTTTGGGGAGCCAGGTATCAATGACTGTGGAGGGTTGGCCTGGCTCCTGAGACCTACTTTGGAGAAGGAGGGTAGAAGTGTTCGTTTGCAAAGGTCTGACCTCTCAGGCTCTGAAGACCAGCGTGCTGGGACTTACCATCCAGCTTCCCATCATCCCAATGGTACGGCTTTCTGGGGAGTCTCAAGAGTTCCCAACTGGGACATGGGATGAGAAACTGCTTCCTAGGGGTAGTGAGAGTCCGGGGAGCTCTGTGAGTGTCCCAGGCTGGCTGGCTCCCGTGGGATGCTGACACTGAGAAGGTGGAGTTGTAGGAGGTTTGTTAAGAGAGCTCTTGGGATTCACGGGGTGAAAGGGGCATGAAGGGAGGAGGACAAGGCCGAGTACTTGCTTCAGCTGATGGCTCGGGGACAGCTGCAGCTAGAGGGACACTCCAGGAGGGTCCAGCTTCGGGCTGTGGTGACCAGGCCTGTGTACTGCACACCAGCCTGTCATGGTGGGGGCCACCTGGAGGGGCACTGTGGTGGCATGTTCTCTGAGGCGACCTGGAATTGTCCTTGCTGGGCTTGGGTCTCGGGGGGTCTAGGCTATCCAAAAGCTCGCCTCTCCAAGATGTGGAACTACCCGGGCAAGGGAAGAGCAGCGCCCTGCATCACAGCCATCCTGTGGTCATGGCTTAGAAATGCTTTCTGGATGCTTCTGTGAGAAGCCAGGTGCCCTGCTGGGCATCTGTCCTGTGCTTTCAAGTGCCTCATGATGGAAAGGAGGGGCTTGTGTTCTAAGAGCTTTACTCCATGCATGGGTGAGTAGAGGTGTGGGTTAGAGACAGGGAACAAGACCCCTGGAATGCCACGTACACATAGCCGCTCTGTACGCAGCACCCCTTATAGGTGTATACCCCTATGTATACCCCTGCATACACACCTACACACACTGCGGCTCTGTAGCTGTGTCAGCTTTCCATCACTATAACATATCACACCCAAGGTAATCACCTGTGAAAAGGTCTGACTCGGCTCAGAGCTTTAGAGGGTCCCTTCCATCAGTGACGGGGCCTGCGTTAAGGCCTCGTATGCAAGAACACATGCATAGCAGAACCACTGCTCTCCTGGCCAGAAAGCAAGACACACAGACAGACAGACAGACAGAGAGGGAATGAGAGGGAGGGAGAGAGGGAGAGAAAGATAGGGGGAGGGAGGGAAAGGTGTTGGAGTACCTTAATCCCATCAGAGGTGCAGTCCCAACGATCTAAGGTCCTCCCACAAGTCTTCGCCCCTCCAAGATCCACCATCTCCCAACAGTGTCACTTTGGGGGCTGATCCTTTGTCACACAGACCTTTGGGGGACATTCAAGAGCCACACTCGTAGCATCTGTATACCTCTGCATGTACACAGCCAGTGCACACACCAGTGCACACACCAGCACACTCACACATCTACACCCCCCACAACACCCCCTCATCCTCCTCATACCTGGGGGCACACACACAGACACACACATGGCATCCTGGGGTGCTGACAAATAGGCACTTCCTTCTACAGTGACTCTGTTTCCAAACAAGGTCTCGTTCTGAAACTCTTGAGTGGTCGGACTTTTTTGTTTGGAGGGGGAGTGTGCTACAGAGAAGTGACATTTTCTAGATCACACTTTAAAAGAATATATTTTATTTACTAATTTATTTGAGAGAGAAAGAGAGAGGCAGAAAGGCAGATAGAAAGACAAGGGCCTCCAGCCACTGAAAACAGACTTCATTCTCATGCGCCACCTTGTACATCTGGTGTTTGTGTCCTTAGGCAAGCGCCTTAACTACTGAGCCATCTCTCTAGCCCAAAGTGACACTACCCTCTTCCACCTGAACTGTAGAAAGGGTGGGAAGGGCCCCTAGGAAAGGTGAGCTGCAGTGTGGCTCTGTTCGGGGAGGCCATGCTTCCTGCAGCTCAGCCTGAAAGAGCAGGTGGTGCACTGGGTGACTTGTGTTGAAGGTTTGATGCCCTCCCCTCCCCCATAGCACAGCAGGTCAGCCAACTTCACACTGAACTCTGTCCGTGCCCCACATTTCCCTATCCTGACCGTACCTCACATCGCCCCGGACCTTCTGTGTTAATTACGTTTCTCTTCTCCATGACCAGATACCTGACAGAGCAGCTTTAGGAGGAAGGACATATTTTAAAAAATATTTTATGTATTTATTTATGAGAGAGAAAGAGAGAATGGGCACACCAGGGCCTCTAGCCACTGCATACGAACTCCAGACACATGTGTCCCCTTGTGCATCTGGCTTACGTGGGTCCTGGGGAATCGAACCCGGGTCCTCAGGCTTCGCAGGAAATGCCGTAACCACTGACATTTCCCCAGTCCCTGGAAGGACATATTTAAAAAAAAAAAAATTTCTCTCTTTCCTTCCTTCCTTCCTTCCTTCCTTCCTTCCTTCCTTCCTTCCTTCCTTTCTCTCTTCCACCCTTTATTTGCTAGAGAGTGAGGAGGAAGGGGGTGGACACACCAGGGCCTCTAGCCACTACAAATGAATTACAGAATGTGTGTGCCACCTTGTGCATTTGGCTTTACGTGGGTACTGGGGAATCGAACTCTTGTACCTAGGCTTTGCAGGCAAGCACCGTAATCACTGGCTGATCTCTCCAGCCTGGAAGGACTTTATTTTGACTCATGTTTAAGGGGGTGCAATTCATCATGGTGGGGAAAGCATTGACTCCAGTTCCGGGCAGTGAGAACGAGAGATAGTCACATCGCGGTGGCATGCGGGAAGCAAACAGTTCCGGCAGTAACCAGAGGTGGAGATAAGCTTTAAGCCTACCCCCCTCCAACACAGCCATCTGCTTCTTTCCACTAAGCCCCATCTCCTGAAGGTTCCACAGCCTCCCAAATCAGTGCCACAAGCCAGGGACCAAGTGTTCAGACACATGAGCCCATGAGGGTCATTTCACATCCAAGCCAGAACACCTCTAACCGAAGTTTCCTCACAGATCTGCGAGTCGAGTCCATTGCTTGGATGCTTGGCTCTTTCTCTCCCTGAGGAATCTCGTTCTCGTGAAGGCACACTGGCTCCCAGCATGCGCAGCAAACACAGGAAGTAAGCAAGAGTGCTAGAATCAACTCCCAGGGTCCCCAGGCTTTCTCTCCTAGGATCACCTTGAAGCTGTTAGTGGACTTGACAGCTGGGGGGGAGGGGTGGTGAGGTTGGGAGACTGCCTCTGCCAATGCCCCCTCCTTATGAGGACACTGTAAGTGTCCCTGAGTGAGATGAGGAATCGCAGGTTACATAAGGTGGCTGATGGTGGAGACAGGAAATCCGTCTAGCCGTGGAGCACCTGCGAAAGCCAGACATTCTCTAAAGTTTAGATCCACACTTCCAGGGGCATATCCCTAGCACCTAGTTTCTAGAGAAGGAGACACGCTAAGAGAGGTAAAGTCATTTGCTTAAAGTCACACAAGAAGCCACTGCTGAACTGGGATTTGGACACATCCGTGGTGACCCTTCTCCTGTCCCTTTTCTCTTTCTTTCCTTCCTTCCGTTCTTTTTCTTTCTCTCCTCTCTTTCTTTCTAACGATGGAAGACATTTAACTATTTTTTTTAAAAAAATCATCTCCTAACATTTCAACTCTGTAGAAATCAAATACAAAACACCAACATCTTCATGTCTATTTTTTTATATTTTATTTTTATTTATTTATTTGAGGGCAACAGACAGAGAAAGAAAGAGGCAGATAGAGAGAGACAGAGAATGGGCGTGCCAGGGCTTCTAGCCACTGCAAACGAACTCCAGACGCATGCACCCCCTTGTGCATCTGGCTAACATGGGTCCTGGGGAATTGAGCCTTGAACCAGGGTCCTTAGGCTTCACAGGCAAGTGCTTAACTGCTAAGCCATCTCTCCAGCCCCCATGTCTGTTCTTAATAGGAACACTGTAGCAGTGTGGAAAGACCACCTGAGCCTGTCCTGTTTCTACCAGGAACTACAAGGGTCTTCCCAAGCACATCTGGGGCTGGGGCTGCGTCTACGTTCTTCCAAGAAAGGAGCTATGGGTTACTGGGTTTCTATGAAGAGATGTAGGTTCGTTCAAACTCTGGCTAAGCCACTTACTAGCTGTCCCAGTCCTGGCCCCTGTGCTTATCCTCTGCTCTCTTTTGGTCATGGCAGTCCCACCCTGAAGACTTTGCTGGTCCCAACCTCCTGCTCAGTTCCTGGGTTCATCCTGGGCTTGACCAATGGAAGGCAATGGTGTCAGGCCAGGAGATGGAAAGAGAGGAACGGGGGCGTGCCTCCCCCAATGCTCTGCCTCTGACAGTTTAGATGACTTCCCCGGGCTCCATTCCCCTTTCCTCCAGGTCTCCATGCCTCCTCATACCATCCATTCTCTCTCCATCGCTCTTCCCTACTCTCTCCAACACTCCATCTTTCTTCTTCCTTTATCCTTCCTTCCCCCTCCCTCTACCCTCCTTCCTCCTCCCTTCATCCCTCATCCGTGGTAGTTTGAATTTATGTCTCCCCATAGACTCAGAAGTTCTATTGAAGCTTGTACCTTGGATTTCCAGCTACCTGGCTAGAAGAGGTGTCACTGGGGGGCAGACCCTGGGGTCGAACCCCGAGGTGTGTTTGGAGGCAGATCTGAATTCCAGCCCAAAGTCATGTGGGAGTGGTCTGAGTTCTGGGGGTGCTGCTGCTGCGGGTTCAGGCTGCGTACTTGCTCGTGGTGTGGCTGTGTTGGTGGTGTCTCTCTGCTTGACTTCATGAATGGGAGCCAGCTTCTCCTGCCATTCATGGAACTTTCCCCTTGATCTGTGAGCTTAAAATAAATCCCTTCCTCCCATAAACTGCTTGGAAGTTCATCCCAGAAACAGGGAGCTGTCTACCACGCATATCCTCCTTCCATTCCCCTCCATCCATCCTGTTGCAGTCAGGTTCGCATTGCTGGTAGAAATCACCCAACCAAGAGCAGCTTCTGGGAAAAAGAGATTTATTTTGGCCTACAGGCTCGAGGGGAAGCTCCATGATGGCAGGGAAAACGATGGCATGAACAGAGGGTGGACATCACCCCCTGGCCTACATAAGGCGGACAATAGCAACAAGAGAGTGTGCCAAACACTGGCATAGGGAAACTGGCTATAACACCCGTAAGCCATCCCCCAACAATACACTCCCTCCAGGAGGCGTTAATTCCCAAATCTCCATCAACTGGGAACCTAGCATTCAGAACACCTAAGTTTATGGGGGACACCTGAATCAAACCACCACACATCCTTTACTCCCTCCTCTCTCCATCCCTCTTCCTTCCATTTCCCCTCTCACCATCCCTCATCCCTTCCTCCTCCCTCCATCCCTCCATCCCTCTTCCTCCTGCCATCCCCCTCCATCTGTCTAGTCTAGGTGAAGGGCAATGCTAACCGCTAACCTCAGGGTGGCTTCACTGTCTCAGGTGGCTTCAGCTTTTCACGCTGATGAAATCAATTCCTCGAATTAAATTCTCTCTGGTGAAAATACTTGAAATGGCTTCTGATTTCTGTTGTTTTGAGACAGGGTTTCACTATGCAGCCCAGGCTGGCCACCAACTTGGAATCCTCTTGTCTCAGCCTCTTGAGTGCTGGGATTAAAAATGGATAGTTTCCCCAGGCGTGGTGGCGCACGCCTTTAATCCCAGCACTTGGGAGGCAGAGGTAGGAGGATCGACATGAGTTCAAGGCCACCCTGAGACTACAGAGTGAATTATTCCAGGTCAGCCTGGGCTAGAGTGAGACCCTACCTCGAAAAACCAAAAAAGAAAAAAGAAAAAAAAAAAAGGTTAGTTTCTGGGGCTGGAGAGATGGTTCAGTGGTCAAGGCGCTTGCCTGCAAGTCTAACAACCCTGGTTTCATTCCCCTGTAGCCACATAAAGCCAGATGCCCAAAGTGGCACATGTATCTGGAGCTCATTTTCAGCAGCTAAAGGCCCCTGGTGCGTCCCTTTTCTCTGTCTGTCTCAGTCTCTCACTTCTTATTAATAAATAAACATATTTTTTGTGGTTTTTCAAGGTAGGGTCTCACTCTAGACCAGGCTGACCTGGAACTCACTCTGTAGTCTCAGGGTGGCCTCGAACTCACGGTGATCCACCTACCTCTGCCTCCAAAGTGCTGGGATTAAAGGCGTGCACCACCACACCAGGCTCAAATAAACATATATTATTTTTCAAATGGATGGCTTCTGATTTCTTGATTTGATCATAACCAAAACACCAGTTAAATGACCTCACTTCTCTGAGCCTTGATTTCCCTCTCCGTAAAGCGAGCATAAAAATTGCGCTTACCACCTAAGGTAATGTGATGATAAAGTGAGTTAATTCCACATACACTATTGGCTCAGTGACTGGCAAACAAAAATGGTTTTCCTTGCTTGCTTGCAGACCCTCAGCAAAGCTTCCTGCAGTCACTTCAGCAGCGTGATTAATTCTCTACTTAGCCACAGAGCTTTATCTTGAAATGAATGAGCTCTGAGTGTGCATATTAATGACCATCACCAGGGAGACACGTCCCACTGACAGGCTGAGCCTTAGCCTAGCAGTTTATGCCCTCTCTCTTCCTCCCTCTTCCTCCTCAAGGTGCAGGGCAGCCAACACCACTCTCCCACGCCAGGTATAGCCAGATGGACGCAGAGAGAATGCGGACCCTTCACACTTTCTTGGGGCTCCGGAAGGTCCATGTCTCATCACAATACACGTGCTTCTCTTACAGATCCATCTTTCACACAAGCTTCAGTGACTGGTGCCAATTGTCAACAGATCAGATTGCCGGCTAATTTTAGCTCACTCCTGGTGGTCTGGCAGACATAATTAACACCACAGAGGTTCAAGCAAGCCTGCTTGTTGACTGTGACTGGGATACTTTGAACCGTGAATGCTAAGGTAAGGCCTGAGAGGCCATCTGCCTGGACCACTGGGTGTTTCTTATTCCTCCATACTTCCAAAGCCACCTGTCCCATTAACATAAGTATATATGGACTGAAGAGATGGCTCCGTGGTCAAGGCACTAGCCTGCAAAGCCTAAGGACCAATGTTCAATTCCCCAGTACCCACTTAAAGCCAGATGCACAAGATGGCACATGTGTCTGGAGTTGATTTGCAGTAGCTAGAGGCCCTGGCATGCCCACTCTCTTTCTCTCTCTCTGTTTCTCTTTCCCTCTCTCATAAATAAATAAGTTATTTTTTAAAAGATATGTAGGTCTGGAGAGATTGCTTAGTGGTTAAGGCTCTTACCTGTGAAGCCTAAGGACTCAGGTTTGATTCCCCAGGACCCATGTAAGCTAGATGCACAAGGTGGCACATGCATCTGGAGTTCATTTGCAGTGATTGGAGGCTCTGCCTCACCCATTCTCTCTATCTGCCACTTTCTCTCTTTCTCAAATAAATAAATAAAATTAAGATAAAAAATTTAAGTAGGGATGGGGAGATGGCTT
The DNA here is from genome assembly GCA_036346955.1 of Dipus sagitta. Taxonomy (NCBI): domain Eukaryota; kingdom Metazoa; phylum Chordata; class Mammalia; order Rodentia; family Dipodidae; genus Dipus; species Dipus sagitta. The sequence goes on from CM070782.1 coordinate 24,669,918, forward strand.
AGCGGTTAAGGCATTTGCCTACAAAGCCAAACGACCTAGGTTCAATTCCCCAAGAACCACGGAAGTCAGATGCACAAGGTGAGACATGCGTCTGGAGTTTGTTTGCAGTGGTTAGAGACCCTGGCACAGCCATACTCTCTTTCTCTCTCTCTCTCTCTTTCTCTCTTACATAAATAAATAAAAATTAAAAGATAAATATATAAATGGCTCATGCTTCTATCCTGGGTATGGGAGGTGGGCTAAAATCATTCTGGATATATCTGAGGAGCCTCCAAGGGCTTTTGCCCTCCCAGGTCACACTTTGTGTGATGGTTTCGTGTCTCATCTTCTAACACTGTCATTTGCTACCTCCACTTTGCTTAGCTTTATGCATAGCCCTTGTCTATGCCATATAATCACCAGGACAGGCGAGGTGTGTGAGGCAGACCTAATGAGGTATGGGGATGGCTGGGCGGGACCAGGGCTCAAGACAACGGAAAACAAGTCACCATTGTGTAGTTCATAGTGTGAGTTTCCTTAGATCCTCCTGTTCCTAGAATCTTCTCACCCTCATCTTGCTTCCTGGGTCTGTGTTGTTAGACTTCCTCTTGCTTCCCGGAGCTCTCCTCTCCCCTTCTGTTTCTTTGGTATGCTTCTTAGCGTCCTCTAGGGACCTCTCACCTTCCAAACTCCAAATGCACTACTTGTTTTCTTACATTTATGTTTAGTTTTTATTTCAGTGTGTGTGTGTGTGTGTGTGCGCGCGTGCACGCCATAGTGTGCCTGCAATGGTCAGAGAACAATTTTCAAGCTGACCTTGTTCTTCCACGTCATTTGAGGCAGGCTCTCTCCCTCTGTTCTCTGCTGTGCTTGCCATGAACTTCTCTTCTTCCTTCCTCCCCCCTTCCTCCATGCCACCAGCAGTGTGCTGGAAGTCCAGAAATCCATCACAGCTTTTGGCTTAAAAAATATATATTTCATTTATTTGCAAGGAGAGAGAGAGAGAGAGAGAGAGAATATGGGTGAATCAGGGCCTCTAGCCACTGCAAGCAAAACTCCAGATGCATATGCCACCCTGGGCATCCAGCTTTACATGGGTACTGGGGAATCCAAGTTGGCCATCAGGTTTTTGCAAGCCAGTGCCTTTACCCACTGCTGAGGCATCACTCCAGCCCTGGCTTCTGGCTTTTTAAGTGGGTCTCGGGACTGGACTCAGATACGCAGGCTTGAGTGGTAGAAGCTTTAGCCACTGAGCATTCTCCCCAGGCTTTTTAAGTGATCGTGAAAATATTTCTCTTTAAGCCAGGCATGGTGGCACACGCCTTTAATCCCAGCACTCGGGAGGCAGAGGTAGGAAGATTGCCATGAGTTCGAGGACACCCTGAGACTACATAATGAATTCCAAATCAGCCTGGGCTAGAGTGAGACCCTACCTCAAAAAAAAAAAAAAAAAAAAAGAAAAAGAAAAAGAAAGAAAGAAAATGTTTCTCTCCCTGGAGCTCTTTGTGGTCTGGTACTGACTTTGTTCACATTAAGACTGTGATGAGAGTTTGGAGCTTGACCTTTCTGAACCCCTGTTTAGGTCTTACTTCAAAGCTCCAGGATAGATGGGGAAAGAGATGGGAGGAGGGTGAATCCAAGAGAGAGGTTGGTGTCGTCCACAGCAGCCGCGGGCATTGCTGCCACCACGTGCCTCTCTCTGTGGAGTGCTGGGCTGTGATGGTTCATCTTCATTGTCAATTTCACTGGATTTGGGATCACCTAGGAGACACACCCCTGGGCGAATCTGTGAAAGAGTTTCCAGAGAAGTTTAACTGAAGAGGGAAGACCCACCTAGAATATGGTGGGCATCATTTCCTAGACTAGAGTCCAAGACTGAAGGAGAAGAAAAGTGAGCACCAGCATTCACCTCTCACGCTCTCTTTCACTCGCTCCATCCTGGCTGTGGCTGTAATGTGACCACATGCCTCTCACCCTTGCTGCCTGCTTTCCCTGCCGTGATGCACTGTCCTCGAACCGTGAGCCAAAAACAATCCTTCCTCCCTTCAGTTGCTTTTTTCAGATATTTTGTCACAGCAATGAGAAGAGTATACTGGCTAAGTGTAATGTTATTAAAATTATTTTCTTTAATTTTTTCATAATTTTTTTTCAAATTTTTATTAATAACTTCCATGATTATAAAAAAAAATCCCATGGTAATACCCTCCCTCCCCCCACTTTCCCCTTTGAAACTTCATTCTCCATAACCCCTCCCCATCTCAATCAGTCTGTCTTTTATTTTGATGTCATGATTTTTTCCTCCTCTTATGATGGTCTTGTGTAGGTAGTGTCAGGCACTGTGAGGTCATGGATATCCAGGCCATTTTGTGTCTGGAGGAGCACGTTGTAAGGAGTCCTACCCTTCCTTTGGCTCTTACATTCTTTCCACCACCTCTTCCGCATTAGACCCTGAGCCTTGGAAGGTGTGATAGAGATATTGCAGTACTGAGCACTCTGGTCACTTCTTTCCAGCACCATGATACCTTCTGAGTCATCCCAAGGTCACTGTCATCTGAAAAGAGAAGGTTCTCTACCAAAAGTGAGAGTAGCATTAATGTAAGGGTATGAACATTAAGAGAAGTGCTTACTGGGCAGTTTGATAAGCATAGTATATACATTTAGCCAGACAACAGCAGACGTTACACCCCTAGGGTTCATGACTACCTCTGTTGTAGTAGGTTTTCAGTATCAGGGATGTATTCCCTCCCATGGAGCGGGCCTCCAGTCCAATTAGAGGGCAGTTGGTTTCCACCATGACAGACGTGCCACTATCGCACCGGTTGGCTCATTTGGCCTGGCTGGCCAAATAAAAGGCTTGCAGTGTCCACTGTTGAGTATCTTCACTGGTGGTATCTCTTTCTCCCATTGAACTGCATGCAGAATGGCTTCTTCCAGCTTTCTGTCAGCTCATAAATATTTTTAAAAGATTTTTGTTATTGTTTTATTTTATTTATTTATTTGCAAGAAGAGAGGGAGAAAGAGAGAGAGAGACAGAGAGAGAGAACAGGTGTTCCAGGGCCTCCTGCCACTATAAATGAACTCCAGATGCATGTGCCACTTTGTGCATCTGGCTTTATGTGGGCATTGGGGAATTGAACCCAGGTTGTTAAGCTTTACAGGAAAGCACCTTAACTGCTGAACCATCTCTTCAGTCCTTCTTTATTTTATTTATTTATTTATTTTGGTTTTATGAGGTAGGGTTTCACTCTAGTCCAGGCTGACCTGGAATTTACTATGTAGTCTCAGGGTAAGCTCGAACTCATGGTGATCCTCCTACCTCTGCCTCCTGAGTGCAGGGATTAAAGGTGTGCACCACCACGCCCGATATCCTTCTTTAATTTTTTAAAAAATATTTTATTTGTTTATTTGCAAGCAGAGAGAGATAGAAAGATGAGTGACAGAGAGAATGGGCACTTCAGGGCCTCCAGCCACTGCAAATGAACTCCAGATGCATGCACCTCTTTGTGCATCTGGTTTTACATGAAAACTGGGGAGTCAAACCTGGGTTATTGGGCTTTGCAAGCAAGTGCCTTCACTGCTGAGCCATCTCTCCAGCCCTTCTTTAATTTTAATTTAATTTTTTTTTTTGAGGTAGGGTCTCACTCTAGCCCAGACTAACCTGGAATTCGCTATGTAGTCTCAGGGTGGCCTCAAACTCACGGTGATCCTCCTACCTCTGCCTCCCGAGTGTTGAGATTAAAGGCGTGTGCCACCATGTCCGGCTTATTCTTTAATTTTTTAATGATTTTATTTGTATATGCTCATGGGGTAATTAATAAGAAATCCTCACTCTGGGTGCATTGTCTTGAGAAAGTATAGCACAGCAGCAGATAGTATGAAGGTCAGGTATCTGAGGAACCGTCCAGGGACCCTGAGCTGGCCATGAGGAAATCAGCCTCTGGGATGTGTGGAAATCTAGGGAGAATAATATTCTGGAATGTCCTAGAATATGTAGAAATCTGGGAGTTAATCTTTGAGCTACTTCTAAGGGTGAGATTGATAAGAATCCAACAGCCAGAAACAAATAGCATTTGCAGGCTGGGTTGTTGGAGGAGAAATTGAATATAGGGTTTTTCTAAGGCTAAGCAGAGTTCAGGGAGAAACAAGGAACAGTGCTGTGACCTGGGGTTGTGTGGTGGTTTGAATGTATGACCCCATCACCTTGAGATTTAAAAAAAAAATTTATTTGTCTACTGGAAAGCATAGAAATAGAAGAGAGACAGAGAGGAAAAAAATGGGCATGCCAGGGTCCCCAGCTGCTGCAAACAAACTCCAGATGCATGTGTCACTTTGTGCATCTGGCTTTATGTGGGTACTGGGGAATGGACCCTGGATCGTCAGGCTTTGCAGACGAGTGCCTTAACCACTGAGTCATCTCTCCAGCCTGACTCAGGGATTTTTGATTAAGACTGGGCTTGCCACTGGAGTCTTGGACCCATGGTGGGAGGAGGTGTGTCACTGAGGGCAGATATTGTAGTCCAGTCCTACTAGGTGTGCAGAGAGCCAGTTTGAGCTCTGGCTGTTCCTGTTTGCTGGCTATTTGGTGATGTCTCTCTGCTTGGATCTATGGAAGTATGCCAGCTTCTTCCGCCATTGATGGCATTTCTCCTGGATTCTGTAAGCCTGAAATAAACCCTTTCCTCCCCTAAGCTGCTTCTGGTTGGATGTTTGTCCAACAATGAGAAGGAAATGGCAACAGGCTGTAATCTGTGGGGGTCATTAACTCTCCTGGTCTAAATGAGAATGCCAAGTCCAGTGCTGGTCAGTGAGCACTCATCTTTTCTTTCTCTCTCTCTCTCACTCTCTCTCTTTTGTTGTTGTTGTCTTTTGGTTTTTCGAGGTAAGGTCTCATTCTAGCCAAGGCTGACCTGGAATTCACTATGTAGTCTCAAGCTGGCCTGGAACTGATGGTGATCCTCCTACCTCTGTCTCCCAAGTGCTGGGATTAAAGGCATGCGCCACCATGCCCGGTTTTGGTGAGCACTATTCTGATGACACCTCAGAGGTCATGAGCTCAGGAAGCTGGGCACTGGGTTCTTATAGCTCCCTTAGTAAATTACCCTGTTCTTCGTGGCTTCAACAAACAGTGCAGATTTACCATTTTATCTTATAATTGTGAATGTCAGACATCCAGAATTTGGGAGTGGGGGTGGGCAGCTGAGAAGATGGCTCACATCAGTTCAATTCTCCAGTAATCACTTAAAAGCAACATGTGCCTGTATTCCCAGTACTGGGGAGGCAGAGATAAGAGATCCCTGAGGTCTGCTGGCTAGCTAGACTACCTGAATCAGTGAGCTCCAGGCTTAGTGCGAGACCCTGTTCCAAAACATAAAGTGGAGAGCTGGAGAGATGGCTCAGTAGTTAAGGTACTTGCCTGCAAAGCCTAACGACTGGGGTTCAGTTCCTCAGTACCCACCTGAAGATGAATGTGCAAGGTGGTACATGATTCATCTGGAGTTTGTTGCAGTGGCGAGAGACCTTGGCATGTCCATTCTCTCCCTCTCTCAATCTGCTTGCAAATAACTGAAAATATTTTTAAAATAAGGTGGAGAGCAATAGAAGAAGGCACCCGACGTTGACTTCAGGCCTCCACACACATCCACATGAGCATGTATTCACATATGCACAACACACACACACACACACACCAAAAAAAAAAAAAAGTCAGAATGGAGCCCACAGGATGAAAATCAAGGTGCTGGTTTTGCAATCTTCTGGAAAGTTCTAGAGGAGAATTCACTTCCTGCCCTTTTCTAGTCCATCCTCATTCCTTGGCTAGTGGTCTCCCAGACAGCAATACTGTCACCCCAGCTTCTTGCTTCTGACATGAAACACCCTGATTCTCCCATATTCAAGACTTGCTCCTATCTGTGATTGCATTGTCGCTTGGATCATTGGGGGTAGTTTCCATCTGGTATCTTGCAAACCTCGCCTGACAAAGTACTTTTGGCCAGGTAAGGTGATAGTCACAGATTCTCACGTCAGGATGATGGACATCTTCAATGGGGAGGGGGCGGGTGGCAGTACTCTGCTTACCACAGCACAGAACACACCAGACCCCTCAATATACAGCGCCTGCCTCCCTCTGCCAACCCACAGCTTGTTTTTATTTATTTATTTATTTGAGAAAGAGAAAGAGAGAGAGGCAGATAAAGAGAGAGAATGGGTGCTCCAGGGCCTCCAGCCGCTGCAAAGGAACTCCAGACGCATGTGCCACCTTGTGCATCTGGCTTACGTGAAACCCGGGGAATTGAACATGGGTCCTTAGGCTTCGCAGGCAAGTGCCTTAACCACTAAGCCATCTCTCCAGCTCAACAGCTTGTGTGTTATGGGTCCTTTATGCGTATATCCTTTATATATTCATGCATCTTTTATGCAAATTAGCTTCAGAATGATGGCGATGCAGGGGTTTCTCATGGACCACACTGCTTCACAAGTCTGCCCCTCCGCTGTGGTGTAGGCTGCTAACTATTAAGACAACCAACCATTACTTGTGTCCTCCCAGCAGCCTCTCGGGGACGCACACACAGTGGTGTTCAATAAATGTGGTTTGACTGTCCATCTACTCAGAGGGCTGTTTTGTGTAGTCAAGCTGAAAAGGAATTGGAGTCGTTTCCCCCACCCCCACCCCAAGGGCAAAAGGGAGCCACCAAAGGCTTTAAGTAAATGACAAGATCCACAGGGAGCCACGAGGAATGGTTTGGTATTCCAAGATGAAGCTTTGAGCAGATTTGGAGATGAGAATTTGCAAAATGAAGGTTTGAGGACTGGTGAGATTTCCCAGGGAGCTGTGGGCAAAGTTTCCTTTTGGTGTCTGCAGTGACACTTTACAATAATCAGAGACACATGCCTTCACACTTAGTCCCTGAGCCTGAGTCTGTCTGTAACCCCCACCATGTGTCCAGTGCTGTCCTCGTACACAGTAGGTGTTAATTAAAGTTTTTTGAGTGGGCCTGAACTTGGCCAGCCTCTTGCCCTTGCCCATTCTAGGCTTCCAGCTCTCCATTTGCATAACAAAGGGTCTGATGAGTGCTCACAGCTCTGACTCTCAGGGGTATTTAGAAGCTTCTAGCTTCTTTTCATGGGGAGCATTTCCCAGGGAGCTCCCAGTGGGACTGGGAGAGTCAGAAACTCTAACTCTCTGAGACTTCTAAATTCAATGTCTTTTTGTTTTTTAGGTTTTTTTTTTGTTGTTGTTTTTTGAGGTAGTGTCTCACTCTAGCCCAGGCTGACCAGAAACTCACTCTGTAGTCCCAGGCTTGCCTTGAATTTACGACCTTCCAAGTGCTGGGATTACAGGCATATGCCGCCGCGTCTGGCTTTAAATTCAAAATTTTTTATGTTGTGTGCATGTGTTCATTTGTGTGCACGTGTCTGTGCATGCATGCGGAGGCCAGAGGACAACCTTGGGGTCATTCCTCAGGAATGAGGTCCACCTCTTAGATCTGAATTCCAGGAAAAGAGGCCTCCCTCCCAGGAAGGGGCTCCAGTGTGGAAAAACAGGTCTGAGAACCCCTTTAGGCAAGAGATAAGGAGAAGCCAGCTTCTCTGATCTCCAGCAAAGCGCAGACTGTAAGGGCAAGCCCAGAGACTTTCCTGCTTGTTACTTTCCAGGGGCCCAGTCACCCTAACTACCTACCAAAGCTACCTGACTCCCTCTCCCTTTCAAGAAAGCCACTGCTAGCAGGCCCATTTTACAGACAAAGAAAGTAAGGCTCCGAGTCTGGTGGCTTGCCCAAAGTCATTCACCCAGCAGGTAGCAGAGCTAGGACTTGAACACGATTCTCCCAGCTCCAGAAACCAGACCTCACCCTCCGCTCTGGTGTTTGGGTCTTCCTTCCAGTTTGTTTGTTTGGACGGTTGACTGGATTTCCCCTTAAGCAACTCTGTCTGTGTGTCCCTGGAAAGAAAGGGCATTCTTGTACACAGCCACGGTGCACTTCTAACAGTCACAAAATTGGAGCTGGAGAGATGGCTTAGCAGTTAAAGTGTTTGCCTACAGAACCTGATGACCCAGGTTCGATTGTCCAGAACCCACGTAAAGCCAGATGTGCAGGGTGGCACATGCATCTAGAGTTCCTTTGCACTGGGTGGAGGTCCTGGCACACCCATTCTCTCTGTCTCTGTCTCTCTTCTCTCTGCTTGCAAATAAATAAATTCTTTTTTTTAATGTGTGATGAAATGCATGCCACAGAAGTCAGGGATGAGACAACCAGAGCTTGGCTCACCTTGTGTTGCTGGTGGGAGGCATCCTTGGCCATCAGCCCTTGTTGTTGTTGTTGTTATTGTTGATCTTTGTGTGTGTGTGTGTGTGTGTGCATGTACCATGGAGCACATGTGGAGGTCAGAGGACAACCTCGGGCGTTGGTCCTCATCTTTCGTCTGGTTTGTGGTGGGCTCTCTTGTTCCCTGCTCCTTACGGCCCATGAGCACCCAGGGGTTCTCCTGTCTCTGCCTAGCCACCTCACCGTGGGGAGGCTGGGATCACCAATCCTGCTACAGGGTCTGGCTTTACATGGGCTCTGGGGATCTGAGCTCAGGTCTTCACATTTGCTGTAAGCGCCTTACCCATCGAGCCACCTCCCCAGCCTGGGACTTCTGGTTATCTGAGCCAACACATCAGTTTATGATCTGACCCTGCTTGAGTTTGCTATCATTTGCCACTGTAGGACTCCACAAGCCTTGGCAATGGGAACAGTGAGTTTGTGTGAGGTTGGGGGGACATGACTGTCCCTGTGCTGGGTGATGATACATGAGGACTGTTCTGGAAGCTCTGTGAGCAGCAGGCTGCACAATACTGTGACTGTGAGCTCTTCTCTGAGGAAGGCAGGCTGGGTGGGGCTAGCCCCTGACTGCCAGGTTTTAGCTATTGACATGGAGATGGTACATACCTTTCTGAGCCTCAGTTTACCCATCTATAAGATAAAGAGTAATATGAACAGCAGCCTTAGAGACTGATGAGAAGGCTAAGGACTGCAAACACCTGGCACCAAGTCAGTACTCCATAAACATGAGTTCTAGTGTGTATTCCTCTTACAAGAGACCATGAGGTGGCAAGACTCAGAAGCCTTCAGGGTGAATAAAGGCTCTGACTCAGCCAATGACATTTCCAGGACTTTAAATCCTGAGGTAAGGGCTTATGAATATGTGTATGAGGATTTTCTTTGTACCACTTAAAAAATACTTTAGGGCTGGAGGGAGGGCTTAGCGGTTAAGGCATTTACCTGCAAAGCCAAAGGACCAGGGTTTGATTCCCCAGGACCCACGTTAGCAAGATGCACAAGGGGACGCATGTGTCTGGAGTTCATTCGTAGTGGCTGCAGGCCTTGCCATGCCCATTCTCACTCTCTCTCCCTTTTTCTCTGTCAAATAAATAAAAATAAAATATTAAAAAAATACTTTATTGGGCTGGAAAGATGGCTTAGCAGTTAAGCACTTGCCTGTGAAGCCTAAGAACCCCCGTTCAAGGCTCAATTCCCCAGTACCCACGTAAGCCAGATGTACAAGGTGGCGCATGCATCTGGAGTTCATTTGCAGTGGCTGGAGGCTCTGATGTGTCCATTCTCTCTCTCTCTCTCTCTCTCCCTCTTTCTCTGTCTGTCGCTCTAAAATAAATAAATAAAAAAAGCTGGGTGTGGTGGCACACGCCTTTAATCCCAGCACTCGGGAGGCAGAGGTAGGAGAATTGCTATGAGTTCAAGGCCACTCTGAGACTACATAGTGAATTCCAGGTCAGCCTGGGATAGAGTGAGACCCTACCTCAAAAAACTTAAATAAATAAATAAAAATAAACAAAAAAATTTAAAAATATTTATTTGAGAGATAAAGTGACAAATGAGAGAGAATGGGTGTGCCAGTGCCTCCAGCCACTGCAAATGTACCTTGTGCATCTGTCTTTACACGGGTCCTGGGGAATCGAACCTGGCTGAACTAGGCTTCGCAGGCAAGCGCCTTAACTGCTGAGCTCTGCACCACTTTTTATTTCTTTAATTTATTTATTTTATTTATTTATTTATTTATTTATTTTGGTTCTTTGAGGTAAGGTCTCACTCTAGCTCAGGTTGACCTGGAATTCACTATGTAGTCTTAGGGTGGCCTTGAACTCATGGTGATCCTCCTGCCTCTGCCTCCCAAGTGCTGGGATTAAAGGCGTACACCACCATGCCCGGCTAACAAAGCATATTTTTTCTACCAATTGTGGCCCAATATCAGGTAAGGTGTTGGAGCCATTAAAGTACGATGTGTACTATAATATCATGGATTTGCAAAGATGACCCTTACATACTAAATTAAATAGGTTTTAAGGCAGCATGTGAGGCTGGTTTTGTAAGGAGTCTGCACCCCAACATCCCAAGTTGCCATCTCTAGAGGTCTGATGCGCTCTTAGGGGCGAGTTTCAATGCCTGCTCTCCCATGTTGTTTGAGAATCTAATTGTACCATAAGCACACACTACTTAGGTAACCAGAAAACAACAAATTCTTTCCATTTTAAAAGCAGAAATGAGATTCAAGTCTCCCTGCTTGCAAAATTGTCAAATGCCTCTCATTTTTCTGACTATCAAATGAGTTTTCACTATTTCCCACAAATCTGACTCAGAAAGGATTTTTTCTGAACCTTTATTTGCTTCCTGTTACTAAAGTAACATGTGTTCCCAGTCTAAAAAAAAAATCAATTCCAGAAATCTATTATTTAGTTTCTGTACCTTCTATGCTCACCCTGTTATTCCACTCCTAAATCCAATTTTTCAAGTGTTTTTTTTTCCAAATTTTTAAGTTTTCTGTGTATTGTCTTATCTCCAGGCCTGCTCTCATCCATGTACATGCTAATTCATACCTAGTTAAAATCCTACTACAGCTAAAACATACCCTGATTTACAGTCTTCCAGAAAAACACAAGGTGCTACATCTAGGAGAGGCCAATCTTTATTCTCAAACTGAATTTGAAGAGTAACTACTATTTCTTCAGACCAAAGACCCAAAATTAATACTATATTGTTTTCCTTTTATGAGGTCTGATCTATTTCCAGTAAAAATCGCCAGGTCCTAAAATATCATTTGGTGAGTTGCATATTTATTTATTTAAACATGAGCCTATATTTTATAAAAAGAAAATAAAACAACATTCCTGCCACTTGACTTTTTTGTTTAGTAGTACATCTTGGACATCTTGCCCTATCTATCCCATTCTTTTAACATTTTATTAATTTATTTGCCAGCAGAGAGAAAAAACAAGAAGAGTGGGGGATGGGTGCACCAGGGCCTCTTGCCACTGCAAATGACTCCAGATGTGTGTGCCACTTTGTGCATGTGGCTTTACTTAGGTACTGGGGAATTGAACCCTGGCTGTCAGGCTTTGCAAGCAAGTACCTTAAACCACTGAGCCATCTCTCCAACCCACATCCCATTTTTTAAAAATATATTTATTTATTTATTTATTTGAGAGAGAGAAAGAGAGGGAGAGAATGGGTGTGCCAGGGCCTCCAGCCACTGCAAACGAACTCCAGATGCATGCGCCCCCTTGTGCATCTGGCTTACATGGGTCCTGAGGAATAGAACCAGGATCTTTGGCTTTGCAGGCAAGCACCTTAACCTCGAAGCCATCTCTCCAGCCCCCACATCCCATCATTATGACTATGTATGCCATTTGTCTCCCCAGTCCTCTGTCAACATACGTTCTGGTGGCATCCGGCTCTTCTGCTACATAACTGTGCGTTGAGCATCCTGCATGTCTGTCTTTGTGCCCTTGTGGGGGAAGTTTTCACAGGAGTATGGTTATCTGCGTCTACACGTGATCAATTCAGAGGGCTGAAGGGGACTGTTTCGGGAATACAATGTGTTCTCCGAAGAGCACTGGCTAGGCCAACACCATCTTTTTCCTGTCCTCACAGAGGTCTTCCGCTATTCTGCCAAGCCCTCCTGAAGGCAGGGGACTGTGGCTCGAGCCCATCCGGCTCCCTTCCCATCTTCAAGTGTGCGTTCAAGTGTGTACAAATGTGTGTACACATTCAGCCCATTCGGCTCTGGACCAGCTCGATGGCGGCTCGGCCTGGGCTACCTTGGGTTCAGGGGCACTGTGATGAAGTCATGGGGAGACAAGAAAGCAAAGAAAGGACTGATGCAGAAAACCCAAGCCAGCCATGCCTCGAAGCCCCCACCTCTTAGGTGCCTGCCTTGGGAAGAGCCCCATCAGCGCCCCTGGGGAATGGAGGGGATGTCTCCTTGGCGGGGGTGAGTGTTACCCCTGCTGTATGACTCATCTGTAGAGAAATCTCTTCCCACTCCATAGACTCAGAAAGTCCTCTGGGGATGCACGAGTTCACAAAAATAAACCTCAGGGTGTCTCCTAGAATAGTGAGAAGATAAGGTCTGTGGGTTATGGGAGCCCAGCTTTGAATTGCAGCTCTGATTCGTGCTGTGTGATGTCAGGCAAGCTATCAACCTCCCTAAGCCTCCCTCTCCATTTACAAAATGAGCCCAGTGATAACTTACCTATTTCTTTTAAACTATTGAAGATAAAGCATCCAGAGTGCTTACCTTAGCACTGGTGTTACGGGAAACTGAGTCACACAGAGCTGGCACCAGAGATATAGTGGAAAATCAGAAAATGTATTCATGTCAACATGGACACAGGAATAACTTCCAAAACCTGAGTGTGGGGCATCGATAGCTCAAAGATCTTATAGACAGTATGGCAGGCAGTTTGACATCACCTTGAATTCGTTACACTGTTGGTGGGTTACAGGTTTCTAAGGAGACGTGATTTGGGGGCACAAACAGAAAATTCCTTAGCAATCAGTCAGTGATAAGAAAGTACAAATGTGGAACAGGAAGCTGTTTGTTCAGAGGTGTTTTTTTACTCAAGGTTTAGTTTTACAAGATAGCTGACTGACTCAGGACAGAGTGCATCTGCATCAAGGCCTGATAAGAGGAGGGCTAAGATTGTTTACGTTCTTTTTAGCTTACAATCAGAGATGTTTGCAAAACACTGTTCAGCACAAAAAGGGGAGAGGGGCTTCAGATGGATTAAAATCCCCACCGAGAAAAAATCACACCGAGAGCAGAATAGGTGCCAAGAAAATAGGCAGAAGACGTTATTGTTATTAGGAATGCTATTACCTACTATTATTACTGTATTGCTTTCACATCGTGAAAGATTTGAGGTAAAACATTTGAGATTTTATCAGAACATAAACCATGAACCAATGGCAAAATAGAAATAGAGACTGTGGGTCAATACAAAATTATATAAGGGCAGAAATTCCATTCAGGGAAAAGCCAACACATGTGTGGGCAATGTGAAGGAGGTGCTATGGGTGAGCTGTTTAGATAGACTTCTCTCCCAACCTAAAGTATCTGAGTTTCCAACATATATATTATTAAAGGTTATTAAATGTCAAAGGTCTAAAATGTAAGTTCCAAAGATTATATTAAGTGAGGTAACCTAGACCCAGAAAGTCAAATGCTGCATATTCTCTCTCATATGTGGATCTTGGCTTCAAATGTTTAGAGTTGTGTGTGAATTGGAGTAAAAGTCAGTAGTACAGGCCAGGAAGCTAGAAAGGGATTATGAGGGAGAGAGAAGAGGGGAGGGCTCAAGGGGAGGATGTATTAGATATGTGATTAGAGGGAAGAATACTGGGGAGGCAGGAGAGCAGGGGGTGAGAGGAGGATTAATCAAAATTTAAGATGTTGTAGGCTGGAGAGATGGCTTAGTGGTTAAGGTGCTTGCCTGCGGAGCCTAAGGACCCAAGTTCAATTCCCCAGTACTCACATAAGCCAGATGCACAAGTGGTACATGCAGTTGGAAGTCAAGTCTGCAGTGGCTAGAGGCCCTAGTGAGTCTTCTCTCTCTCCCTCTCTCTCTCTCTCTCTCTCTCTCCCTCTTTCTCTCTCTCAAATAAAATTTTTTTAAAAATTTAAGATGCCGTGAATAAGCCATATGGAAACCTACTTCTTCACTAGCTAATAATATATATATTAAAAAGAGAAAGAGGGCTGGAGAGATGGCTTAGCGGTTAAGGTGCTTGCCTGAAAAACCTAATGACCCATGTTCAATCTCTCTCCAGATCCCACGTAAACCAGACACACAAAGGTGAGGCAAGTGCAAGGTTGCACACGCCCTCTAGGTGGCTCAAGCATCTGGAGTGCAATTGCAGTAGCTGAAGCCCTGATGAGCCAATTCTCTCCCTCTCTCTAAAATAAAAAAAAAAAATTAAAAAGAGAGAGAGAGATTATTTGGGCAGAAGTATCCTGTAAAGGTGGATAATGCTGTGCTCAGAAGCTATAGATTGTTACTAGAAAATTTTCAGTGCCAGGGATGGGATACCTTCCAGTAAGTTGACCATGGAGGTCCATGATGCCCCCAAAATGTTACAGGCCATTGTCAAGATTCTTAGTTGCTTACCAGAACTAGATGATAAGACCATATTGATGAAGATTCCATACACTTGGGCTGCAGGTCACTGAGAAATCAAGCTGGAGCTGAGCTGGAAGCCTCCTCCCTGTTGACTAGCTGTCAGGATGCTGGAAAGAACTATGTCCCCTGTCAGGGGAGAAAAGTCGTCAATGATCTTAACCTGCAGTGGACCCTGCAAGCTTTATGATTGGCCAGCCAGGCCAAATGTAGCAATTAGTGCAATGGTGGTGTGTCTGTTATAAAGGAAACCAACTGCTCTCTGAGTGCATTTGAGAGAATTCCTACCTGGTACTGAAAACCTGATCAAAAGCCTATGGCTGGGGAGGTCATGGGTCCTGGGGGGAAAACTACTACTGTCGTCTGGCTAAATGGATATATTATTCCCACCAAACTCCCCTCTAACTACTTATGTTTATGCCCATATATTAATTTTCTCTCACCTTTGGCTAGAAAAACTTCTCTTTGCAAATGGTGGTAACCACTAGGGTGATTCAAAATTCACCAAAGTGCTGAGAGTGACAGAGGAGTGTTCAGCACTGAGATATTTTTATCATACCTTCCAGGGCTCAGGGACCATTGTGGAAGAGGTGACAGAAAGAATGTAAGAGCCAAAGGAAGGAGAGAGTGCTTACAATACAGTCTTCCAGACACAAAGTAGCCTTGATAGCCATGACCTCATAGTGGCTGAATGTGATGATTTGATTTAGGTGACCCCTATAAACTTATGTGTTCTGAATTCTAGGTCCCTAAGCTGGTAGTTTGGGAATTGGAGCCTCCTGGAGGTGATGTATAGTTGGAGGCGGGCTTATGAGTATAATTGCCAGTTTCCCTATGCCAGTATTTGGCACACTCTCCTGCTGCTGTTGTCCACCTGATGTTGGCCAGAAGGTGATGTCCATGTTCTGCTCATGCCATTTTTTTTTTCCCTTCTGGAGTTTTCCCTCAAGTCTATAAGCCAAAATAAACTCTTTCCTCCCACAAACTACATTTGGTCAGGTGTTTTCCGCCAGCAAATGAAGCTGACTACAACACTACATTACCTATCCAAGTCCACATAACAGGAGGGGAAAAAATGATGACATCAAAATAGACAAGAAACTAGTTGGAAAGAAGAAAGGATTCAGTGAAGGGGGGATTTGGGAGGGGGGAAAAGAGGTAGTGGTGGGAAGGAATTATGATTATATATGAAAGTTGTTAATAGAAAGTTTAAAACTCCAGTTTTTAAAAAATGATTCTGAGGCGGGCATAGTGGCACACACCTTTAATCCCAGCACTCGGGAGGCAGATGTAAGAGGGTCTCCATGAGTTCGAGGCCACCTTGGGACTACATAGTGAATACCAGATCAGCCTGAGCTACAGTGAGGCCCTACCTCCAAAAACCAAAAATAAATAAATAAAAATAAAAAATATGGTTCTGCTCTCAGTAATACGTGTAAAATGGTGTCATTTCCCAGTAGATAAAGCCTTTGTTTGATATACCTGATTCTCTGTTTACAGCAATGAGGTTTATTAAATATTGTTCTGCTCTTATGTTTTTCCCTTGGGTAAAACCTTTGTTTGATAGAGAACTTATTCTAATATATAAAAATTGGGCCTGATTATACAAGATTTCATTGTGTTTATAAAGTGAAAACTGACAATAAGCTGTCAAGATTAATCAATGCAGGTAAAAAATTTTTGCTCTGGGAAGATGCACATCTATTCACCCTAGATAGGGCTCAGGTTATAGACCAAAGTACGATTGCACCAAAGCCAGTGTTGGGGAACCAGTGAGTTTGTTGGGGTTACTTATGGAGCAGGGTGAGGGGTTGCTTACAGGAATATGGTGGACTCAAAAGGCAGCTGCATCTCTGAAGAGCCACGACTCTGGGAAGCTGCATCTCCCGGGCTCTGCTGGGCAGGTGGGAGAGACTCCAGCTCACTGCCTGACTGGCTGCAGCTCAGCTAGTCACAGTCTCTTCCCAAGCAGTTGTCTTGCAACATCTCCCCAGACTTGTTGACCTCCTGAGGCTTGGTCCTCCTCCTAGGAAGGAATGTTTCAATTCAAAGAAAATTGCCACGTAACACTGGCCAGAGTCTGCCTCCCAATGATCGTTCACTGCTCCTCTAACCTTGAGGACTGGTCATGTGACCTTTTAAGTTTCCCAGACTTATTGACCTCTTCACTCCCTCCTCCCTTCAGGAGGGAATATTCCAGTTTGGAGGAATTTGTTACACAACACACACACACACACACACACACTTTGCTTTTCTTTTTTTTTTTTTTTTTGGTTTTTTTTTGGTTTTTTTTTGGTTTTTTGAGGTAGGGTCTCACTCTGGCTCAGGCTGACCTGGAATTCACTATGTAGTCTCAGGGTGGCCTTGAACTCTCGGCGATCCTCCTACCTCTGCCTCCCGAGTGCTGGGATTAAAGGCGTGCGCCACCACGCCCGGCACACTTTGCTTTTCGAGGTAGGGTCTCACTCTGGTCCAGGCTGACCTGGAATTAACTTTGTTGTCTCAGGGTGGCCTTGAACTCATGCGATCCTCCTACCTCTGCCTCCTGAGTGCTGGGATTAAAGGCGTGCGCCACCACGCCCGGCCACAACACATATTTTCATTAGTTTTTCTAAACCTAAGACTTCTTTTAATCTCTGTACCAAGTAAGTAAAAACTATCTAAAACATTAAAGACTATTATAAGGGACTTCTAAACTTGATGACTAAAATCTTCAAAATTGGTCAATTTCTTAAATTCTTTTATGTTCAAATAATTTTAAATTATCCAAGATATTTCAAATGTCACTTGATATTAAAAAATAAATATTTCCAAAACTTTTTATTTATTTTCAATCAAAGAGAGAGTAAACCTGATGTGGTGGTGCATGCCTTTTATCCCAGCTCTTAGGAGGCAGAGGTCGGAGAATTGCCACAAATTCAAGGCCACCCTGAGACAGCATAGCATATGCCAGGTAAGACTGGACTAGAGTGAAACTCTTCCTCGAGAAAAACAAGAACAACAACAAAAAAAAGGAGAGAGAACAGGCACAACAGGCCCTCCAACCGCTGCAAATGGACTCCAGACACATGTGCCACTTTGCACATCTGGCTTTATGTGGATACTGGGGAATTGAACCTGGGTTGTTAGGCTTTGCAGGCAAGTGCTTTAACCACTAAGCCATCTCCTCAGCCCCAAAACTTTCAATTAACTCTTCATAGCCAAATTAAGAATGCTGTTTCTTTATTTCTACAGACAATATTTTGTTTCCTCACCTATTACCTATGTTAGTTACTGTGTTAAACCTTACATGTAGTGCTCTATGGTGTGTTCCCTCCCTTTAAATGTCATACCACCTGGAAAAAAAAATCATATACTGAGATATAAAGATTGGATTATAATGACTAACAGATTAATGTGATAAAGGGATTTCTTTACTAATGGCTATGTTAATTATGTCTCCTAAGCTGCCTCCATGCTTATAATTAATTTAATTTAATTTAATTTAATTTTGTTTTTGTTTTTTGAGGTAGGGTCTCACTCTAGTCCAGGCTGACCTGGAATTCACTATGAAGTCTCAGGGTGGCCTTGAACTCACAGCGATCCTCCTACCTCTACCTCCCGAGTGCTGGGATTAAAGGCGTGCTCCCAGCTCTTATTATTGACAACTTCCATAATTATAGACAATAAACCAAGCTGGGCATGGTGGCGAATGCCTTTAATCCTAGCACTCGGCAGGTAGAGGTAGGAGGATCGCTGTGGGTTCAAGGCCACTTTGAGACTTCATAGTGAATTCCAGGTCAGCCTGGACTAGAGTGAGACCCTACCTCAAAAAACCACACACACACACACACAAAAACATGATAATTCCCTCCCCCCCACTTTCCCTTTTACAACTCTATTCTCCATAATATCCCCTCCCCCACTCATTCAGTCTGTCTTTTATTTTGATGTCATTATTTTTTCCTCCTATTCTAATGGCCTTGGGTAGGTAGTGCCAGGCACTGTGAGGTCATGGATATCCAGGACATTTTGGGTCTGGAAGAGTACATTGTAAGGAGTCCTACCCTTCCTTTGGCTCTTAGATTCTTTCCGCACCTCTTCCACAATGGACCCTGAGCCTTGGAAGGTGTCATAGAGATGTTTCAGTGCTGAGCACTCCTTTGTCACTTTTTCTCAGCACCATGTGCCTTCTGAGTCATCCCAGAGGTCACTGCCATCTGAAAAGAGAAGGCTCTCTAACCAAAAGTGAGAGTAGCATTAATATATGGGTATGAACATTAAGAGAAGTGCTTACTGGGCAGTTTGGTGAACATAATATATGCATTTAGCCAGACACCAGCAGGCAATACACCCCTAGGGCTTCTGACATCCTCCGTCATAGGTTTTCAGTATTGTGCATGTATTCCCTCCTGTGGAGCGGGTCTGCAGTTCAATTAGACAGCAGTTGGTTTTCCCCATAATAGTCATGCCACTATTGCGCCCATTGGCACATTTGGCCTGGCTGGCCCAAATTAAGGCTTGTAGTGTCCACTGTTGTTTATCTCCACTTATGACTTCTTTCTCTCCCATGGAACTGCATGCAGCATAACTTTTTCCAGATTTCTGTCAGCTGGTCTACATGGAGGAGGTTTTCAGTTCAGCTCCAACAGGATTTCTCAGTGACCTTGCAGCCTAAGTATGTGGAGTCTTCAGCAATAGGGTCTTACCATCTATTCCTGGTGGGAAACCAAGGGCCTCGTCAATGGCCTGTAATATTTTAGAACATCAGGGACCTCCCTGGCCAACCTTGCTTATGATTTAAATTCTTTCCCACTCTCTGTCACTTAGGACCAACATGGCATACTTGATTATTTAGGAAGTCACTGAAACCCTCAGGAGTCAGATTCATATACCTACCATGCCAGTGGCCCCTGGTGATGACAGCCTTGGGCCTCAGGTATGGATGGACCACGTGTTACTTGCCTCTGAGCATGGTCAGGCTGATATCCACCTCCTACTGCGCCATCTGCAGTTGAAGCACCGAGGACTGAGAAATGTGAAGGAATTGGCCAAGATCTTGCGGTTCTTGGTGGCAGAGCCGGGTTAGAACACAGGGTTCTGCAGCTTCATCCTCCTTATATAATGGTCACTGCACGGAGCTGTAGGGACCTCGCAGGCGTGGTCCTGACCCCAGCAAGCCAGTGTGGACAACCGGGAAGCTCAGTGTCAGGGGTTGGAGAAGGTTGTCCGATGGCATCTTACCCCAGCCAGTCTCCATAGGCCTACATTCCCCAGCAGTTCAGTTCTCCACGGTCCCTTGGGTCCGCTCCATGCAGCACTCAGCAAGCCCCAGGATACCTGGCTCAGATCCCTCTGTGACAGGTGAGTCACTGATCATCTGGAGACCCAGCTAAGGGCTGGAGCAACTTGGAAAACACCTGCTTCCGCTTCCAGGTGCTGAGTCACGCTGGGCTGGACATGCTGGCCCAGACAGCTACTGCAGCCTGCCTGGGGCCTGGCAACCCGGCCCGGAGAGGCTGTGAGCTGACACTGCAGTAGCCATGTAGCCTCACTGCCCACTGCTCTTTATAGTATCATGATTAGTTAACCAAAATTGCCGTCACAAAGAACCTGGATTAAATCCCAGCTCAGTTATTTAAAAAACAATTTCATCTATGACATGACAGTGAGCACTTCTGATCAGCACAGTCTTGAGGAGCTGCCCCCAGATTCGTGCAACTCTGAGGTGCTGTCCCTCAGGGGAAGGGCTATGTGGTTAGGGTTGAAGGCTCTGGGTAGGTGTGATAGTTAAGGTGGTGTCAATTTATCCGTTTAGTAATACACAGAAATCCCTTTCAGGTGGGTCTCCGAGGTTGCATCCAGGGAGGAGTAACTGAAGGAGGAAGACCTTCCCCCAGAGTGGGCGGCCCCACTCAGGGGGGGACTTCATATAAGGAAGCTCTGGGTGAAAAGAGCCCCTTCCTTCCTTCCACTTGGCTGCCAGAGCTGCTCGCTACCTTCCAGTGTGGACTGAAGACCAGCATGGATCGAAGACCAGTGTCCACTGAAGATCCACGTGGATCGAAACCCAGCGGCTCCTCAGGAAGCCTGCCAGGTCGGGACTGCTGAGGCATTCGGCCACGTGGACTGAGCAGCTACCAGGTTCCTTGATTCTCGGGCCTGCAACTGCTATTGGACTACCATAAGTGAATCCAAGAAATTCCCTTTTTAAAATAATTCATTCTAGCAGTTCTATTCCTCTAGAGAACCCTGACTAATACAGTGGGTATCTGACTCATGCTCACTGAATGAATGAATGAGTGTATTACTTAACCTTCTTACTTACTTACATTACTTAACCCAGCAATGGCTGGGACAAAGTGCCTGACAACCATCAGCTAAAGGGAGGAAGGGTGTATTTCAGCTTGCAGGTACAGGTTACAGTCCATCGTGGGGGAGCTGGAGGCAGCTGGTCACATTCAGTCCGTAGTGAGGGAGCAGAGAGCTACGCATGCCGGTGCTCAGGCAGCTCTGTCCTTTTCTCGGTTTTTCGAGGTAGGGTCTCACTCTAGCCCAGGCTGGCCTGGGATTCACTATGGAGTCTCAGGGTGGCCTCGAACTCACGGCGATCCTCCTACCTCTGCCCCCCGAGTGCTGGGATTAAAGGTGTGTGCCACCACGCCTGGCGCAGCTCTTTCCTTTTTATACAGTCCAGGACCCCAGCCCATAGAACGGTGCTGCCCATAGTTAGGGTGGGTCTTCCCACTTCAGTTAACCTAATCTAGATAATCCTTCACAGGTGACTCTAGGTCCTGCCAAGTTGATAAAATATGGCCGGGCATGGTGGCATATGCCTTTAATCCCAGGACGTGGGAGGCAGAGGTAGGAAGATCACGGTGAGTTTGAGGCTACCCTGAGACTACATAGTGAATTCCAGGTCAGCCTGGGCTAGAGTGAGTCCCTAACTCAAAATAAAAAAAAAAAAAAAGTTGACAATATAAACCACACAGTGAGGAAGTGAAGCCAGAGTGCAGATGTTCTGGGTCTCATGGAAAGGGGGTGGAGCCCCTGGGATGCATTTCCCAGACTCCCTCGCTTCTGCCTGGGGTAGTCAATGGGAGATCTTGCAGGTGCAGGAGGAAGGAAAGACTGGGGCATTCCCAGGTCCTCTGCCTCTGTCTGCCCTCCCACCTCTTCTTTAGTGCTAGCTTTCCTTTGTGACCTCGACCCTGGGCTCCGCCCTACCCCTTCTCTCTCCGTCCAGACCTGGGGATGACTGCTGCTTGTGGCTTCTCCCTGTGGCTAATCTCTGGCTGGCCTCACCACCTCCTCTCTTGACCCCTGATTTTTTTTTTTTTTCCATCCAGTTTCCACCATTCAGTCTCATCTGTTTGGAAACCTGAGAGGAGTCTGCCTCTCCGGTTGGTGTCTGCCTGATCCTTACCTGTGGGAGGGCTGTGTCAGAACCTACAGATCTGGGCAGCAAGCTGGCTCTGCTAACTCACCAGAGCCACACAGTGACTTTGCTTTGCCCTTCCAGGGATTTTCAGTCTCTGGTTTGAGAGAAGTCATCTCTTCCTGAAGACTGAAATCACCAAAAATTCTCTGTTCATCAAACACCCACCCCGGTGCTGTCTGCCTGGTCCCAGCTGTTCAGAGAAGAGCTTGCTCGTGGCACACTCGTGAACGTGGCAGGACACTGGTGCTTCAATGGGACATTGTGCCTAGGTGTGTGCGTGTGTGTGCCTATGTGTGTGTGCTGTCTGTTGTATGCATGTGTGTGTATACAAGCCCTTGCCCCATGCATATGCATATGGAGGCCAGGGGAGGACCTCAGATACCCTCCTCCACCACTCCTCCGCCTTATTTTCTTGAGACAGAGTCTCTCACAGAAACTGGAGCTGCTATTTTCAGATTGGCTGACCAGTGAGCCCCAGTGAGTCTCCAGTCTCTGCTTTCCCACAGGACTTGGGTTACAAGCATGTGTAGCTTATAGCCAGCTTTCTATGTGGGTGCTGGACATCCAACTCAGGCTGCCTCCGGCCCTCATGCTGTGGCAAGCACTCTAACCCACTGAGCAATCTCCTCATTCCAACATTAGTAAGTTTTTTTAATAAGAGAGGGAGAGAGAGAGACAGAATTGGTGTGCCAGGGCTTCCAGCCACTATAATTGAACTCCAGACACATGTGTCACCTTGTACGCATGCACGACCTTGTGCACGCACCCCCTTGTGCATCTGGCTTACGTGGATCCTGGAGAATCGAACCTGGGTCCTTAGGCTTTGCAGGCAAGCGTCCTAACCGCTAAGCCATCTCTCCAGTCCCTTAGTGAGTTTTTGTATGACTTTCCAGCTCCCATCCTGCCCCTGAAGCACGTGAAAAGGATTTATGAGGAAGTGTCCCTGTGGGGTACTGGAAGCAGAGTAGGGGAAGAGGACCATGAGTGAAGGAAAGAATCCCAAGTAGAGTGGGGTCCCCAGCACAGCATCTGGGAAGACAGCCCTGGATGAGTTCTACAGAGTGGTTGCTCTGGAGACGGCAGCCACAGTGGGGGTGCCGTCGCACTAGTGGGGTGGGAGCTGGAGTTCTCACCTTCAGGATCTAGGTGTAGGCCCCAAGGGGATTGGCTAGAGTGTGGACAGTGCTGGCCACCCTGCTATGGGGTCCGATCGCTCAGCTTTTGTGTTCCAACTCTTTCCCAGTAGAAATCTGGTTGGCATTACCTGAGTGTGGGGATCTCTTTTCCAGCTGTGTGTCGCTTGGGGGTTCCTGTGACACAGAAGTGCCCCCTTGAAGGAAGGCTGCAGGTGGAGATGCAGGGAGACAGTGATCACCCCATAGCACTACGAACCTTTTATTTATTTGTTTGTTTATTTATTAATGAGAGAGAGAAAATAAGAATGGAGCCTCCAGCCACTGCAAATGAACTCCAGACACATGCGCCACCTTGTGCAGCTGGCTTTACATGGGTCCTGGGGAATCAAAGCCGGGTCCTTAGGCTTTGCAGACAAGCACCTTTAACTATTGAGCCATCTCTCCAGCCCCGCTATGAACCTTTAAAGACAAGAACCGTATGTTGCTGGCCTCAGGGTCCAGCGCATGGGCTGGGCAATTTTGTTTTCAAGCTGCCGTCACCCTGGACTCTGCTGTCCCTCATCTCAGCCCCTGGCAGGCTCACAGTGCAGGACGTCCACACTAGCGCAGACTCCATACCACATGTGGTGGCGTTAGACATTTAGCCACATCCCTCTGATGACATACGGCCTCAGTTGCCCCGGTCCAGGGAGGGCCTGGCTGAGCACTAACCACCATGGTTAAGTAAGGCAGTTGACACAGTACTGAGAAGTGATCAAAGCTCCAAGCTCACACCCAGCTCTTTAGACTTTGAGAACACAGTGAGCGAAGGAAGCCAGACTCAAAAGGCTTTCCGCTGCCTGATTCCAATAGCCAAATTGGGCATGTCCACTGCGGAGCAAAGCAGAAGAGAGGCCGCCAGACCTGGGGAGGGAAATGGGTTGGAGAGGGTGCTTGTGGAATGGAGAAAGTACTCTGGCTGTAGACGGTGGAGATGGTTGCATTTATTAGCAACTTCCATGATTATAAAAAAAAATATTCCATGGTAATGCCCTCCCTCCCCTCACTTTCACCTTTGAAACTCCATTCTCCATCATATCCCCTCCCCCTCTCAACCAGTCTCTCTTTTATTTTGATGTCATGATCTTTTCCTCCTCTTATGATGGTCTTGTGTAGGTAGTGTCAGGCACTGTGAGGTCATAGATATCCAGGCCATTTTGGATCTGGGGACAGCATGTGGTAAGTAGTCCTACCCTTCCTGGTTGCATAATCTTACAAATGTATTTTAAAAACTAACACTGGGAGCTGGTGGCTCAGTGGATAGCGCTTGCCAAGCATCCACAAGGCTCTGAGGTCCGTTCCCAACCCTCATAAACTGGGCAGAGCGGCACACATCTATAAGCATAGCATTTGGAAGTTGGAGGCAGGAAGATCAGGATTTCAAGGTCATCCTTAGCTACATAGCAAGTTCAAGACTAACTTGAGCTACATGAGACCACCAACTCAAAACAAGCAAAAATAAATGAAGAAATAAAAACCAAAAGAACCACTGTAATGAGCTGGGGGTGAGCTCAGTGGTCGAGAGTTCACCTAGCGCGTGCCAGGCCCTGGGTTTGATATCTAGCACCACAAGAAGAAAAAACAAAACACACACACACACACAAAAACCCACACTCAAGTATTCCCCTTAAAATGGTGAACGTTATGGTGTGTGAGCAGTATCTGGATTGAATGAAATGAAAATCAAACATGGTATGCCAAGTGCCCAGCTCACAGCTATGTTTCCAGAACCATCTATGCCGAGGACAGCTGCAGGGCCTCTGAGCTGCTCTCCGCAGGCTCCCATCAGACTGCTCTGTGTTTTGTGGGTTCATATTATTCCTGCTCCCTAACCCCTTCTGTAACAAAGAAACAAGACCCACATCATACTTGAAAACACAAGTTTCTATTGTACCAGCCATTACCAGGGAGACAGCCTGACCCTGAGTCTCCTCCCTATCTATGCAGCTATGGCCTGCTTGAATGTTATCTGGTCAGTGCAGAGCCATAGACACAAACACCCTTGGACACACAACTTTCTGTTCTACACTTGTTCTTTCTTTCTTTCTTTCTTTCTTTCTTTCTTTCTTTCTTTCTTTCTTCCTTTCCTTCCTTCCTTCCTTCCCTCCCTCCTCCTCCTCCTCTTTTCCTTCCTTCCTTCTTCCCTCTCTCCCTCCCTCCTTTCTTTCTGTCTTTTCTCTCTTGTCTCACTCTAGCCCAGGCTGACCTGGAATTCACTCTGTAGTACCAGGCTGGCCTTGAACTCACAGCGATCTTCCTACCTTTTGCCTCTTGAGTGCTGGGATTAAAGGCGTTATCCATCCACCCCCATGACTTTTCTCTGTGACGCTTCTGCTTCAGCCCCAGGTTGACCTCAACACCGGAAGTGCAGGATGCTGCTGAGCCCGAGCCAATATTTACAATTTTTTTTGACGGAATTAATAAATGCCCTCGTGATAACTCAGAACAAACTTCTTGAAAGCTTCCAATCTTGTTATCTTCTCATGGGTGGCTCTTGCACAGTTTAACCTGACACCTCTTTGAGGCTCCCTTCTTCCTTCTAGCTCATCTCCCATTGGGTGCTGGTTTCAGAAGCAAACATTCTTCTTGTCACTTAATTATGAAGGTACCCCAGAAGATAGTTTCATTTCACTTTGAAGCAAGCCCTCTTCTACTTTAAAAGACAACCAGAACCCCCTGCTGAATTCTTCACTGAGATGAAATTAGTTTTCCAAAGTGAATGCAGAAGCTAATTTGTGGGTTGCTGTCAGTTAAAAGGCTTTGAAATTAACCGTCGTTGCTAACTTAGTTGCTGCTGCTCTGTAATGCTTTACCACAGCACACCCAGTAAATAAAACCCACCTCCCCCATTGGTGCCTGGGAATGGATAGCCCTGTCTTATTCTTCCCCCAGGAGAGTGGAATTGGTGCTGGCTCAGAAATTAAGATGAGGGGGCTGCCTGGAGAGATGGCCTAGCAATTAAGGTGCTTGCCTGCAAAGACTAAGGACCCATGTTCAACTCTCCAGGTCCCACGTAAGCCAGACGGACAAGGGGACACAAGCGCACAAGGTCACACATAAGCTGGAATTCCGACCCACCCCAAACACAACTGTGGGCTGGACCTAGGTTCTGCCCCCAGTGTCACCTTGTCCAGTCAGGCGGATGGAGATCCAAGTTATAAGCTTTATTAAAACTCATGGGTCTATGGGCGCATGCATTAAAACTAGCATAGCTACTGAGCCATCTTCTTAGCCCCCTGTCTTGGCTTTTTTTTGTTGTTTGTTTTTTTTTTTTTTGGTTTTCCGAGGTAGGGTCTCACTCTAGCTCAGGCTGACCTGGAATTCACTATGTAGTCTCAAGGTGGCCTCGAACTCACGGCGATCCTCCTACCTCTGCCTCCTGAGTGTTGGGATTAAAGGCGTGCGCCACCACACCCGGCTTGGCTTTTTTGAGACAGGGCCTCGTGTAGCCTAGGCTGGCATCAAAGTTCTCCTGTCTCTACTTCTCATTTGCTGGGATTTCAGCTGTGAGGGCAACATCCACTTCCAGGTTACTTTTTACTTATATTTTATTTTTTGAGAAAGTTCAACAGACTGGCCTTTTTTTATGTGAGAGAGCTAAAGTGAGAGCAAGAGAGAGAGAGAGAATTGGTAGCCAGGACCTCCAGCCACTGTAATAGAACTTCAGATGCATAAGCTGCTTTGTGGGCATGTGCCACATTATGCATGTGTTACCTTGTGCGTCTGGCTTATGTGGGATCTGGGGAATGGAACATGGGTCCTTAGACTTCACAGGCAAGCGCCTCAACTGCTAAGCCATCTCTCCAGCCCTCCAGGTTACTTTTTATGTGAGGTGTATATTAGCATAGTCATGTTTCCTTTAACAACTGGGTTACATTCTGAGAAATGTGTCATAAGGTGATGCCATGACTGTATGGATGTCACACAGCGTATTCACACTAACTAAGGGGGCCACGGTGTGACAATCTTAAAGGGCTGCCTTTGTGCTGGCAATCCGTTGTTGACCGAGGTGCTGTGATGCTGGGTATGCAGGGCTAAAAGATGACTGTGTGACTGTATGTTCTGTACAAATGTATAATGCTTCAGTTTGAAGGTGAAACTGCCCCTGTGTGTAAGGTTCGAGAACGACCAAGACCACACAAGACCACTCTCAGACAAAGTAAAAGCTTTATTTGGGAAAGACAGGAGCTGCCAGGCTGTTTCGTGAGAGAAGAACACAGCCAGCCTGCATTTTCAAAGGTTGTGTTTTATAAAGCCTTTCTGCTAGCAGGGGGATAGGGGAACGGGGGCCTTGCTTGTGAAGTTAGGTCGGGGAGTTCCTTCAGGGAAATTTTTCTGTTAACCATCAGCACGAGATTGTGGTCGGGTGGTTAGGGTATGTCATCAGAACAGAGGTCAGGTGGCTCCTGAGATAAGGTACACAGGAAACTGTGGCCTATAGGGCAAGGGGAAACAATGGGTCAGGTGGTTTCCGGGGAATGGAGTCAGCTTGGTTCTTGTACCTCTCGGTAAGACTGCTTTTCATGCCTCTACCACCATTGTGTCATCTGCGGCCACTGCATCCTGGGGCCTGGTCTGACCTAACACTGTGGAATCATGTGTTTGAGTGCCTGTCCCCAAGTGAGTGGCGCAAATTTGGGAGGCCATGGAAGCTTTGAGGTGGAGGTGTGGTAAGCAGCGGTGGATCACTGGGGGTGGCGTGAAGATGACCTCACTACAGGTTCCCCACCTGAGCACTCTGCCTCCTGGTCTACCAACACATGAGCAAGTCATGCCGTCAGCTTCCTCTGCCGTGGGCCCAGCCATCACCCTTTCCCCTGTCATTACGGACTCATTGCTC
This sequence comes from Dipus sagitta, assembly GCA_036346955.1. Lineage (NCBI taxonomy): Eukaryota > Metazoa > Chordata > Mammalia > Rodentia > Dipodidae > Dipus > Dipus sagitta. The sequence goes on from CM070782.1 coordinate 24,697,784, forward strand.
TAAACTGTGAGCCAGGATAAACCTCTCCTCTCTTAAGCTGTTGCTGGCCAGGTAGTTTGGTCCCAGCAAAGTTTGTGTTAACTTTTCTTGAGGAGACGTGAGCAAATGCCTGTTTACCCAAGATAAGGCACCAGCAGCAGCAGACCACCAAGCAATGAATCCACCAAAGTTTAACATGGTGAATCATGAGTCACTGGGGTCGCCGGCACGAGCATGGAGGACCCAAAGGCAGCTGCATCACTGAAAATCCCACCCCAGCACGAGCGACAACTCAGGAGAGAGCATCCCGGCAGTTCCCTGTGCCACCTGTGGGCAGCTGGGCAGGCGTGGCAGTTGGACTGTTTACGTGTCCTTGAGAAGGGGCCTTGTGAGTCTTGCCAGTTTCAGACAATTTCTGAGGCTTGTAGGTCTTTCATTTCCTGACCCTTGTCGGTTGCGCTCACTTCCTGAGTCTCAACTGGCCTCCCAATTCTGAGAAAATTGCTATACAACGGTAACCAATACGTGCCAGGATATTGTACCATAGCTTTGTATGTGTATATTTATCACTTTTCTCGATGTTGGCTTGGCTTCCATGGCATTCTTGTTCTAGCCAGTCTCCTCTCTCTGGCTTTGAGAGATGAAGGAGCTGGCTGGAGATTCTGCCCATCTTCATAGAAGGGACTTTGAGCATGTTAAAATTTTACCGCAGGGCTACAGCGATGGCTTAGTGGTTAAGGCGCTTGCCTGCGAAGCCTAAGGACCCATGTTCTACTCTCCAGACCCCACATTAGCCAGATGCACAAAGGTGAGGCCAGTGCAGGGCCTTACACGCCCACTAGGTGGTAGAAGCGTCTGAACTTTGATTACAGTGGCTGAGGCCCTGGTACGCAAATTCTCTCTCTGTCTCTTACTCTAAAAACAAAATTAAAAACAAAACAAAAACAAAAACAAAAAAGCTTTACTACAGGCCCAAGATAAACCAGAGTATAACTGGGGTCCCATGTGGCCCAGGATTGTGTGTGTGTGTATGTCTCAATTCAAAGAAACAAGATGACAGAAAAACAGAACTGAATATAATTTCATTTTTCATTTGGTTGCTTGAGAAGCCCCCAGAGGCAGTGTGGGGGGGGGGGGCTGGGGTAGGCAGACTCTCTTTTCAAGCAAACTGTGTGCTTGTGGTTTGGGGTATTATTACAATGCTTTTTCTTTCAGATAGAGTCGTGTTTCTACTTGTAGAGTGAAATAGGATGGGGAATGAATCGGTAGTCCTTTGACTGGGAGGCAGATATTTGCATTTGGGACCTAGAAATAGCCCTGAAGTTCAGTGGCCAGTGTGGCCTGGGTTTAGCATGTATGAGGTCATGCCATCCTGTGGAGGAGATTTCAGTCAGACCAAAGCCTCTCTCTCCTTTTCTGTGCTAAACAGTGTTTGGCAAACACCCCAGATGCTAAGCTAAAAAGAATGTAAACAATCTGAGCCCCTCTCTCATCAGGCCTTGACTCAGATGCGCCCTGTGTCCCGTCCTGAGTCAGTCAGCTACCTTGTAAAACTAAACCTTGAGTTTAAAAAAAAAAAAACCTCTGAACAAACAGCTTTCTGTTCCACATTTGTACTTTCTTATCACTGCTTGATTGCTAAGGAATTTTCTGTTTGTGCCCCCAAATCATGTATTCTTAAAAACTTGTAATCCGCCAGTAGTGTAAAGAATTCAAAGCGATGTCAGACTGCCTGCCACACTGTCTATTGAAACTCTGAGCGACCAGAGCTCAGTACTCAGGCTTTGGAAGTTATTCCCGAGTCCACGTCGACATGAGCAAACTGATTCTCCACTCTATCTCTGGTGCCATCTCTGTGTGACTCAGTTTCCCATAACAATCTCATGCAGGAGAGCTAGAGTCTTGCCTCACTTACACAGATGACAGGAACAGGCAATTAAGAGCAGAAGAGGCTGTCAGACCTAATGTCCTTCCCTGTCCCACTGTCTCTACAGCTGCCTCGTGGACTTCTTGCAGGGCCCTCTATATTTCATGGGAGTTATCTGTCCTTTGAGAGTAAAGCTATTGAAGGAATGTGTGATGACTCACAGACATCACAGCCTGGGCTACAGATTCCAGGCAGCCTGGAATACAGATTGAGACCCTGGGGGGGGGGGGGACAGGGAAGATGGCTCAGTGGGTAAGAGCATTTACTGTCTGAGCATGAGAGATGGCGGGGAGGGGGGGAACCTCTGATGGGAGCTTGTTGTGTAGGGGTTTGGTTTTGTTCCTTAAGGCAAACAAATGATTGGACACCCCAGGACTGACAGACTTGGAGATGCAGAGAAAGTGAAGGTAACAGATTTTATTATAAACAAAATCTCCTACTGGGATGGGAGGGGTCCCAGAACTGGGACTCTGTCTGAGCCAGCTCTAGATTGGCCCCCTCTCAAGAGGACCTGATTTCCATCCCCAGCACTCGTGTAAAAAAGCTGGGCATTGGGCTGGAGGGATGGCTTAGCAGTTAAGGCATTTGCCTGCAAAGCCAAAGGACCCAGGTTCGATTCCCCAGGACCCACGTTAGCCAGATGTACAAGGTGCCACACGTGTCTGGAGTTCATTTGTAGTGGCTAGAGGCCCTGGTGTGCCATTCTCTCCCTTCCTCCCTCCCCCCTCTCTCTCCCCCTCTTTCTCTGACAAATAAATAAATAATAAAAATAATTTTTTTTAAAAAAAGGAAGCTGGGCATAGCCAGGTGTGGTGGTACACACCTAGTTCTGGCACTCAAAAGGCTGAGGTAGGAGGGTCACCATGAGTTTAAGGATAGCCTGAGACTACAGAATGAGTTTCTGGTCAACCTGGGTTAGAGTGAGCCCCTATCTTAAAAAAACAAAAGACAAAAAACAAAAGAATCAAAGCAACAGCAACAACAACAACAAAAAGCCTGGCATCGGGCTGGAGAGATGGATCAGTGGTTAAAGGCACTTGCTTGCCAAGCCTGATAGCCTGGGTTTGATTCCTCAGTACCCATGTACCGCACAAAGTGTAAATGCACAAAATGGCCCGTCTGGAGCTCATTTGCAGTAACAGAAGGCTCTGGAGCGCCCATATTCTCTCTCCCTATGTCTTCCCCTTTCTCTCTGTTTCTGTCTCTTTCTCAAATAAATAACTAAAATGTTTTTTTTTTTTTAAGCCTGGCATAGCCACACATGCTTGTAACCCCAGTGCCGAGTGGGGTGAGGAGGTGAAGAGAGGATTAGTGCTGGGGCTCACTGGTCTAGCGGGAAGTGAAGAACTCCAGCTTCAGTGAGAGTCTCGGAGAAATAAGGCGGAAGAGCGATAGCGTGGGAAGCTGACATTTTCCTCCGGCCTTCACGCTTATGCACACGGGGCACGTGCACCTGTGCACACACCAAAAAAAAAAAAAAAAAGAAAAAAAAAAGAAAGAAAGAAAGAAAGAAAGCAAATCTTCTAAAACATAATTGGTGGCAGCTGACCACAGTGTAGACCTTGCCTTTACGATTTTTAATTATGGGACAAGTCAAAGCTGGACAGGAGGAGAGGGATCATTCGTCTTCAGCAATTAGCAGCATATGGCCCTCGTTGGTTCAACTCTGATCTCAGACCCAGTTCCATTTCGTAGGGAGCTGTCTCATCTATCTTCATGGTGCCTTAGTGATCTGGAATAATAAGGACCTCCATAATTCATTTAACCTGTCTCCTCTTAACAGGTTTTTACACTGTCTCCCATCTTACGTCTCCATAGACAGCATGGTGATGAATGCATTTTTGTTTTCATAAATATTTTTATTTATTTTTTGAGAGAGAGTGAGTGAATTGTGGACATGCTGGGGCCTCCTGCCATTGCAATTGAACTCCAGATATATTCGCTACTGGCTTTATGTAGGTACTGAGGAATCAAACTTGGGCTGTCAGGCTCTGTAAGCAAGATGTATTCATGGGCTAGGGAGATGGGAGATGGCAATTGCTGAGCCATCTCCCATCTCCCTAGCCCACAAATACATTAAAAAAATATTTTATTGATTTACTTAGCTATGAGAAAGGGATTGAGAGAGAGAGAGAGAGAATGGGCACACCAGGGTTTCTAGCCACTGCAAACACACTCCACACAAATGCACCACCTTGTGCATCTGGCCTTACATGGGTACTGGGGAATCGAACCTGGGTCCTTTGGCTTTGTAGGCAAGTGCCTTCATTGCTCAACCATCTCTCCAGCCCCCACAAATACATTTTTGCCTCCACCTCTGGCACATGTGAAGTGGCTCTGCCAGAGCAATGTGCCCACCCCGGAGTCCATTTTCACATGCACTCACTGCCCAACAATACATCTCAATTTTCATTGGCTGGACCAGCCCCCATGAAGACCTACACCTCCTTACTGGGGTCTGGGAGGCTGAATCTATGGCTGTAGTTGTGCCCTATGCTCATCACCTCAGCCATCTTGCTTTAGGTCATATCTGGCTTGGAAGCCTGCATGTGCTGTTTCTTCTAGGTGCCTCCCTGTAAGCTCCCAGCCTCTCTGCATAGACACACACATACATACCCACCAGAGACACACACAGAGACGTGTACACACTGAAACACATACATACAAAGACACACACAGAGAGAGAGAGAGAGAGAGAGAGAGAGAGAGACTCAGACTCACACAGCTAGCTGACCATTTCCCTTCCTCACCCTCAGGTCTATGTCAGAAATTTCCAGGCACAGCCCCGCCTCTTCTCTCATCACACTCACAACAGTAATATCCCCCTATTGTCAATTTGTGTGTAACCGGTCTTCATAGCACGTTTCTCCTCCCCCATGAGAACAGCACCTATTGTCTGCAGGTAGCTCCAGAGCAGCGTGTACATCCTTTGAGGTACCAAGTTGGTATTTAAAGAATGACTTTCAGTATTAGAGGCCAGGAAACTAGAAAGGGCCCATGCAGGGAAAGGGTCAGGGGAGGGCTTAAGGGAAGGGTATATGTAAATAGATGGGCAGAATACTAGGGGTGGAATGGTCTAAGTGAGGTCAGGATGAAGGAGAGGAAGGGGTGGAAGGAGGGCTAATCAAAGTTAAGATGGTATGAACAAGCCATAGGAAACCTACTTCTTCACTAGCTAATAATACATATGTTAAAAAGAGAGTTTGGGCAAAAGTACCCTGTGGAGGTGGATAATGTTGTATCCAGAAGCCATAGATTATTATTAGAAAAATTACAGTGCCAGGGTAAGACATGCCTTCCAGCAAATTGTTGGCTAGAGAGGGTACTGATGCCCCCAAAAACATTAGAGCCCACTGCCAAAGCTCTTGGTTGCTCCCCAGAACTAGATGGTAAGACCCTATTGCTGAAGACTCCACATGCTTGGACTGCAAGGTCACTGAGAAATCAAGCTGGAGCTGAGCTGAAAACCTCCTCCCTGTTGACTAGCCGACAGGATGCTGGAAAGAACGGCGCAGCTTGTTGGGGGAAGAAAAGTCATCAATGATCTTAGCCAGCAGGCACCCCTGCAAGCGTCATGCCTGGCCAGCTAGGCCAAATGTGCCAACTGGTGCAGTAGTGGCATGTCTACTATAAAGGGAACCAACTGCTCTCTGATTGGACTTGAGGCAGCTCCAAGGGAGGGACTTCCTGCCTGGTACTTAACACCTAGTCAAAAACCTATGGCTTGGGAGGTCATTAGCCCTGCAGGGGTTGTCGGGGCGGGGGTGGGGGGGTGGACTACTACTGTTGTGGCTAACTGGATATATTATGCCCACCAAACTACCCTCTAAACACTTACGTTTATGCTCATATATTAATACTGCTCCATTTTTTATTTTTATTTTTGTTTATTTTTATTTATTTATTTGAGAGCAACAGACAGAGAAAGAGGCAGACAGAGAGAGAGAGAATGGGTGCATGAGGGCCTCCAGCCACTGCAAACAGAACTCCAGATGTGTGCGCCCCCTTGTGCATCTGGCTAACATGGGTCCTGGGGAATCGAGCCTCGAACGGGGATCCTTAGGTTTCACAGGCAAGCATTTAACCGCTAAGCCATCTCTCCAGCCCCACTGCTCCATTATTTATTAGATAAACTTCTCTTTTCAGATGGCAGTGACCAACCACTGAGGTGACTCAAAATTCACCCAAGTGATGAGAAGTGACAGTAGAGTGCTCAGCACCAAGTGAGACATCTCTATCTCACCCTCTAAGGCTTGGGGTCCGTTGGGGAAGAGGTGGCTAAAAGAATGTAACAACCAAAGGAAGGGTAGGACTGCTTACAATGCAATCTTCCAGACATAAGGTGGCCTTGATATTCATGACCTCACAGTTGCTGACACTACCTACACAAGGCATGCATAATAGGAGGGGAAAAAGTGAAGGTATCAAAATAGAAGAGAGACTAGGTAGGAAGAAAAGATTCAGTGGAAGGGGGAAAGAGAGGGTGGACAGTGGGAGGGGGGTTATGATCATGGTATATTGCCTACATTTATGGAAGTTGTTAATAAAACATTTACAAATAAAAGTTAAAAAGAGAATGACTTAACATCAGCTTTCATTTCATATCAGAAAGGGCCACTGATAATTCCTAAGGGAACGGTGGCAATCCTCTATCATAGGATGGCAAAACCTCTTTTCTGGAGTGATCCACACAGACTGGCTTTGGGCACTGGGGAGAAAACAGTGGTAACTGGCATTCTGACTAATCTCATGGAACAGTAATGATGTATCCTTGGGTACAGTGGAGTTCAGTGGTAAAAAGCATGGCCACCAAATCCTGTCCTTAGCTTCTCTTGCCTTTTCTATCACCAAACTGTGCCACCTGTCTGTATCAGCTTCCTCTGTGCAATGAATATTGTGACGTGCGGCCCACACCACAGAGCTCTGTGGGAATTGAACGTGTTCTCTGTATGTTGCTGTGGTTTGGACGTGAGGACTCTCACAGGCTTGTGTGTTTGGGGCTTGGTCCTCAACAGGCAGCACTAATTTGGGAGGCACTGGAGAGGGTAGGAGGTGGGACCTACCCTGAGGAACTGGGTCTCCACCTTGCCCGTCACTTTCTGTCTGCCTCCTGGCTGCAATGAGGTAAGCAGCTCTGCTCTACTTGCCCTCCTCCATGACGCTCCTCCACCTGCCCCTCCTCCATGACACTCCTCCACCTGGCCCTCCTCCATGATGCTCCTCCACCTGCCCCTCCTCCATGACGCTCCTCCACCTGGCCCTCCTCCATGACATTCCTCCACCTGGCCCTCCTCCATGACGCTCCTCCACCTGGCCCTCCTCCATGACATTCCTCCACCTGGCCCTCCTCCATGACTCTCCTCCACCTGCCCCTCCTCCATGATGCTCCTCCACCTGCCCCTCCTCCATGACATTCCTCCACCTGGCCCTCCTCCATGACGCTCCTCCACCTGCCCCTCCTCCATGATGCTCCTCCACCTGCCCCTCCTCCATGATGCTCCTCCACCTGCCCCTCTCCATGACGTTCCTCCACCTGCCCCTCCTCCATGATCGCCCTCCACCTGCCCTCCTCCATGACGCTCCTCCACCTGCCCCTCCTCATGATGCTCCTCCACCTGCCCCTCCTCCATGAGCTCCTCCACTGCCCCTCCTCCATGACGCTCCTCCATCTGCCCCTCTCCCATGACGCTCCTCCACCTGGCCCCTCCTCCATGACGCTCCTCCACCTGCCCTCCTCCATGACGCTCCTCCACCTGCCCCTCCTCCATGACGCTCCTCCAACGTGCCCCTCCTCATGACGCTCCTCCACCTGCCCCTCCTCCATGACGCTCCTCCACCTGCCCCTCCTCCATGACGCTCCTCCACCTGCCCCTCCTCCATGACGTTCCTCCACCTGGCCCTCCTCCATGATGCTCCTCCACCTGCCCCTCCTCCATGATGCTCCTCCACCTGCCCTCCTCCATGATGCTCCTCCACCTGCCCCTCCTCCATGACGCTCCTCCACCTGCCCCTCCTCCATGACGCTCCTCCACCTGCCCCTCCTCCATGACGCTCCTCCACCTGCCCCTCCTCCATGATCGCTCCTCCACCTGCCCCTCCTCCATGACTGCTCCTCCACCTGCCCCTCCTCCATGATGCTCCTCCACCTGCCCCTCCTCCATGACGCTCCTCCACCTGCCCCTCCTCCATGACGCTCCTCCACCTGCCCCTCCTCCATGACGCTCCTCCACCTGCCCCTCCTCCATGACGCTCCTCCACCTGCCCCTCTCCATGACGCTCCTCCACCTGCCCCTCCTCCATGACGCTCCTCCACCTGCCCCTCCTCCATGACGCTCCTCCACCTGCCCCTCCTCCATGATGCTCCTCCACCTGCCCCTCCTCCATGACGCTCCTCCACCTGCCCCTCCTCCATGACGTTCCTCCACCTGCCCCTCCTCCATGACGCTCCTCCACCTGCCCCTCCTCCATGATGCTCCTCCACCTGCCCCTCCTCCATGATGCTCCTCCACCTGCCCCTCCTCCATGACGCTCCTCCACCTGCCCCTCCTCCATGACGCTCCTCCACCTGCCCCTCCTCCATGACGCTCCTCCACCTGCCCCTCCTCCATGACGCTCCTCCACCTGCCCCTCCTCCATGACGCTCCTCCACCTGCCCCTCCTCCATGACGCTCCTCCACCTGCCCCTCCTCCATGACGCTCCTCCACCTGCCCCTCCTCCATGACGCTCCTCCACCTGCCCCTCCTCCATGACGCTCCTCCACCTGCCCCTCCTCCATGACGCTCCTCCACCTGCCCCTCCTCCATGACGCTCCTCCACCTGCCCCTCCTCCATGACGCTCCTCCACCTGGCCCTCCTCCATGATGCTCCTCCACCTGCCCCTCCTCCATGATGCTCCTCCACCTGGCCCTCCTCCATGATGCTCCTCCACCTGCCCCTCCTCCATGATGCTCCTCCACCTGCCCCTCCTCCATGACTGCTCCTCCACCTGCCCCTCCTCCATGATGCTCCTCCACCTGCCCCTCCTCCATGACTGCTCCTCCACCTGCCCCTCCTCCATGACGCTCCTCCACCTGCCCCTCCTCCATGACGCTCCTCCACCTGCCCCTCCTCCATGACGCTCCTCCACCTGCCCCTCCTCCATGATGCTCCTCCACCTGCCCCTCCTCCATGACGCTCCTCCACCTGGCCCCTCCTCCATGACGCTCCTCCACCTGCCCCCCTCCATGACGCTCCTCCACCTGCCCCTCCTCCATGATGCTCCTCCACCTGCCCCTCCTCCATGATGCTCCTCCACCTGCCCCTCCTCCATGACGCTCCTCCACCTGCGCCCTCCTCCATGACGCTCCTCCACCCTGGCCCTCCTCCATGACTCTCCTCCACCTGCCCCTCCTCCATGAGGCTTCCTCCACCTGCCCCTCCTCCATGATGCTCCTCCACCTGCCCCTCCTCCATGACGCTCCTCCACCTGCCCCTCCTCCATGATGCTCCTCCACCTGCCCCTCCTCCATGACGCTCCTCCACCTGCCCCTCCTCATGACGCTCCTCCTACCTGCCCCTCCTCCATGACGCTCCTCCACCTGCCCCTCCTCCATGACGCTCCTCCACCTGCCCCTCCTCCATGACGCTCCTCCACCTGCCCCTCCTCCATGACGCTCCTCCACTGCCCCTCCTCCATGACTGCTCCTCCACCTGCCCCTCCTCCATGACGCTCCTCCACCTGCCCCTCCTCCATGACGCTCCTCCACCTGCCCTCCTCCATGATGCTCCTCCACCTGGCCCCTCCTCCATGACTCTCCTCCACCTGGCCCCTCCTCCATGAAGCTCCTCCACCTGCCCCTCCTCCATGATGCTCCTCCACCTGCCCCTCCTCCATGACTCTCCTCCACCTGCCCCTCCTCCATGATGCTCCTCCACCTGCCCCTCCTCCATGATGCTCCTCCACCTGCCCCTCCTCCATGACGCTCCTCCACCTGCCCCTCCTCCATGATGCTCCTCCACCTGCCCCTCCTCCATGACGCTCCTCCACCTGCCCCTCCTCCATGACGCTCCTCCACCTGCCCCTCCTCCATGACGCTCCTCCACCTGCCCCTCCTCCATGACGTTCCTCCACCTGCCCCTCCTCCATGATGCTCCTCCACCTGGCCCTCCTCCATGACGCTCCTCCACCTGCCCCTCCTCCATGACGCTCCTCCACCTGCCCCTCCTCCATGACGCTCCTCCACCTGCCCCTCCTCCATGACTGCTCCTCCACCTGCCCCTCCTCCATGACGCTCCTCCACCTGCCCTCCTCCATGACGCTCCTCCACCTGCCCCTCCTCCATGACTGCTCCTCCACCTGCCCCTCCTCCATGACGCTCCTCCACCTGCCCCTCCTCCATGATCGCTCCTCCACCTGCCCCTCCTCCATGACGCTCCTCCACCTGCCCCTCCTCCATGACGCTCCTCCACCTGCCCCTCCTCCATGATGCTCCTCCACCTGCCCCTCCTCCATGACGCTCCTCCACCTGGCCCTCCTCCATGACGCTCCTCCACCTGCCCCTCCTCCATGATGCTCCTCCACCTGCCCCTCCTCCATGACGCTCCTCCACCTGCCCCTCCTCCATGCCCCTCCTCCATGACGCTCCTCCACCTGCCCCTCCTCCATGACGCTCCTCCACCTGCCCCTCCTCCATGACGCTCCTCCACCTGCCCTCCTCCATGACGCTCCTCCACCTGGCCCCTCCTCCATGACTCTCCTCCACCTGGCCCCTCCTCCATGACTGCTCCTCCACCTGCCCCTCCTCCATGACGCTCCTCCACCTGCCCCTCCTCCATGACGCTCCTCCACCTGCCCCTCCTCCATGATGCTCCTCCACCTGCCCCTCCTCCATGACGCTCCTCCACCTGCCCCTCCTCCATGACGCTCCTCCACCTGGCCCTCCTCCATGACGCTCCTCCACCTGCCCCTCCTCCATGACGCTCCTCCACCTGCCCCTCCTCCATGATGCTCCTCCACCTGCCCCTCCTCCATGACGCTCCTCCACCTGGCCCTCCTCCATGACGCTCCTCCACCTGCCCCTCCTCCATGATGCTCCTCCACCTGCCCCTCCTCCATGACTCTCCTCCACCTGCCCCTCCTCCATGACGCTCCTCCACCTGCCCCTCCTCCATGATGCTCCTCCACCTGCCCCTCCTCCATGACGCTCCTCCACCTGCCCCTCCTCCATGATGCTCCTCCACCTGCCCCTCCTCCATGACGCTCCTCCACCTGCCCCTCCTCCATGATGCTCCTCCACCTGCCCCTCCTCCATGATGTTCTCCACCTGCCCCCTCCTCCATGACGCTCCTCCACCTGCCCCTCCTCCATGACGCTCTCCACCTGCCCCTCCTCCATGACGCTCCTCACCTGGCCCCTCCCTCCATGACTGCTCCTCCACCTGCCCCTCCCTCCATGATGCTCCTCACCCTGCCCCTCCTCCATGACGCTCCTCCACCTGCCCCTCCTCATGGACAGCTCCTCCACCTGGCACCTCTCCATGGACTCCTCCACCTGCCCCCTCCTCCATGATGCTCCTCCACCTGCCCCTCCTCCATTGACGCTCCTCCACCTGCCCCTCCTCCATGACGCTCCTCCACTGCCCCTCCTCCATGACGCTCCTCCACCTGCCCATCCTCCATGATGCTCCTCCACCTGCCCTCCCTCCATGACGCTCCTCCCACCTGCCACTCCTCCATGATGCTCCTCCACTGCCCCTCCTCCATGACGCTCCTCCACCTGCCCCTCCTACATGAGGCTCCTCCCACCTGCCCCTCCTCCATGATGCTCCTCCACCTGCCCCTCCTCATGATGCTCCTCCACTGCCCCTCCTCCATGATGCTCTCCACCTGCCCCTCCTCCATGATGCTCCTCCACCTGCCCCCTCCTCCACCTGCCCATCCTCATGATGCTCCTCCACCTGCCCCTCCTCCATGATGCTCCTCCACCTGCCCCTCCTCCATGATGCTCCTCCACCTGCCCATCCTCCATGATGCTCCTCCACCTGCCCCTCCTCCATGACGCTCCTCCACCTGCCCATCCTCCATGATGCTCCTCCACCTGCCCCTCCTCCATGATGCTCCTCCACCTGCCCCTCCTCCATGACGCTCCTCCACCTGCCCATCCTCCATGATGCTCCTCCACCTGCCCCTCCTCCATGACGCTCCTCCACCTGCCCCTCCTCCATGATGTTCCTCCACCTGCCCCTCCTCCATGATGCTCCTCCACCTGCCCCTCCTCCATGACGCTCCTCCACCTGCCCATCCTCCATGATGCTCCTCCACCTGCCCCTCCTCCATGATGCTCCTCCACCTGCCCCTCCTCCATGATGCTCCTCCACCTGCCCCTCCTCCATGACGCTCCTCCACCTGCCCATCCTCCATGATGCTCCTCCACCTGCCCCTCCTCCATGACGCTCCTCTACCTGCCCCTCCACCATGGTGCTCTGCCTTATTGTGATGCTCTGCTTCATCCTACCTGTCCACCTTGATTCTCTGACTCACTATGGCCAGGAACAATGGTGCCAGCCAATCATGGAATGAGCCCTGTAAAACCACAATCCCAAATGGTTCCTCCCCCCACCCTTTAAACCTTTCTCTTATGTATTTGTCACAGCACCCAAAAGCTAACCAATACTCCTGTCAAGTACTTGAATATGTGATTGGCACATGGGCGATAGTAATTGTTGGCCGTGCCTGTGATACAGAGGGAAGCAGAAAACTTGCTAGGCACTCCATCAAAGGAAGGCATTTTGCAGATGGAGAAAGAAGTAAAATGTAATGACAGTTCTCCTGGTGTCAAAACACCTTCCTTTTCTTTCCCATTATGAAGTCTGATCCCAGCTTTGAACTTGTGATTGCTAGTCCAAATTGCATTTGTTTTTTATTTCTCACTTTCAGATTTGTCATCTTTAGTTTCTAAAAAAAAAATCAAATAGGCTGATGGAATAGATCTGAATGAGAAGATTTAATTCATTTTCGCTTGTAACTTTCTCCTGTCTTAATCCTTAGAAGAGAAAGATTAAAGCTCTTTAGTCAAGGTAGGGGTGTTGGGTTCCTTTTGAAAGCCTCTGCAGTGTATTGGTCCTCTCCCAGAGCTGTGCACCTTGTGGGGGGGGGGGGGTCCTGTCTGCAGGAGCTCCAGCCCTGCCTTTCCCAGCCCAGCATTGGGCTTTCAGTGCCCTTGACCTTTTTTTCTGTTTTGCGTTCCTTTCTCTGCTTTTCCTGGGGTATTTTTCTTCTTGCAAGTTTGTGTTTGGACTTATTTTTTTCTTTGCCTAATCCCAGGATTCATAAATCATGCGAAAGCCAGTTGTCTTGACACCTCTACCAGGGGATCTGAATTCAAACACAAAGGTGGCATCTGGCATTGTCTTGGACACTGGCTAGTTTTCCCTGCATTTCTGTCAGGTGCTGTGGCCCTCCCAGGGTGAAGAGTTGGTGACGATTTGTTTCCACTGAGGTACCAGGTTGCCCATGAACTTCCTAGTTCGGATAGTTACTGTCACTTTGCCTTTCAACTCCAGCTTGAGATGTCACAGGTCAACTTCCCCTTGATTGTGCCCATTGACGATGGTAGCGCTCTCCAAGCAGCCCAGGAGGAAAGGGCAAGGTGGAGTGCTTTTTTAAGTTGGTGCTTACATTCGATTTTATGCAGAACATTCCTTCATGTCCTAGTGCGGGGAGTACAGTCATTTCATCACGCACCTCACTGTTGGGCCACAGTGGAGGGAGAAGGCGGCTCAGGTGCCACTGAACTGCTGAGAAAGAAAATCAAGCCACAAGCCTGTTTTGTAAGACAGGCACTAAGGGCATGAAGGATGTGAGAGACATGGGGAACGCTCTGACACAGGGCCCAGCCACATCACGTAGAAGCAGATAGATTGATCGCTCAGTAGACCAAGATGGGGATGGGAAGATGGCTCAGTGAGTAAAGTCCTTGCTTCACAAACATGAGGTCCTGAGTGTCATCCCCAGAACCCACAGAAAATGCCAGGCAGGTGGGATATGCCTGTAATCCCAGCACTGGGGAGGCAGAGACAGGAGGATCCTTGGGGCAAGTTGGCCAGCCAGTCGGACCTCAGTGGTGAGCTCCAGACCAGTGAGAAATCCTGTTGTGAAGGAGACGGACAGTGTTCCCGAGGGTGACAGCTGAGGTTGTCTTCCGGCCTCCGTATGTACCGCACACACTTGCACATTGTTGTAGTTACCTTCGCGTCCCTGGCACAAAGCACTCGACCAAAAGTAGCTTATGGGAGAAAAGTTCTTTATTCGGGCTTACAGATTTGAGGGGAAGCTCCGTGATGGCAGAGATAAATGTGGCATGAGCAGAGGCTGAACATCACATCCTGGCCAACGTCGGGTAGACATCCGCAGCAAGAGAATATACCACACACTGGCTGTTAACACCCAGAAGCCCGCCCCCAACAACATGTCTCCTCCAGTAAGGATCCAATTCCCAAATTGCCATCAGCTGGGGACCTAGCACTCAGAACACATGAGTTTATATGGGGGACACCTAATTCAAACCACCACACATATGTACCCGCTCATGCATGTATACCCACACACATATAAACACACACACCTGCACACACATTTTTTTTTTAATGAGGGTAAAGAGGTTGGAATAGAGACAGTTTCTCAGATTGTCAGTCGAACACAAAGTATTAGGATGATTAACCGTAAATATACTATTTATAGGAAGAAAACATTTAATCGTATGCAGTTGCCAGTGTCCTGGGGTGGCTGGAGAGGACGGAGTTGGGAGTCCAGAGAACCAGGTCCCCCCTCCACCAAGTGTACTTTCCATCTGGTTTATGACTCACTCAAGGCTCAGAGCTTCTTTCTCAGCCCCAGGTCCTCACTGTGACACCTAGACTACTTGCCTTGAGAGGCTATGGTCTGTGAGTATGAAACCCTTTGAAAACTATACAGTTGTTTACAAGGACACAGTATAACCTGGGTGTGGTGTACATGCCTATAATCCTAACACTAGGAAGACTGAGGCAGGAGGATTGTGAGTTCTAGAGCAGTCTAGGATGCATAGACAGAAATCTGTCACAAAAAAATAGTATATATCTAAAGTGAAATAGTAAGCAAACACATATTTGTTCATCCAATAAAAGTTAACTCTGTGTACTGTGTGCCAGGAACTGTATTGGGTCCTTGGGGAGACAGAGGTCACTGAGGTATCTTGAAAAGTAGTAAATGTTCAAGACAGTAGATAATGATTGGAATTAATCTACTCTAAGACATTTATTTTGCCTTGGATATGGGTAGAGAAATTGATTCATTTTATATTAAGTCATATAAGCTAAGAAATGTAACCACAGAAAGAACAACAACAAAAAGACACCTTCCAAAACGGAGGTGGGAGAAGTAGAAGACAAGAAAGGCTTTTGAGCAGGGCATCATGCAAAAGGCAGAGCAAACAAAGCACAAAATACAATGACAGAATGAAATTCAAATAGAGCAGTAGTGATAATAAATATAAACGGCCTAAACTCGCCAGTTAAAAGCTATAGATCAGGGGCTGGAGAGATGGCTTAGCGGTTAAGGCGTTTGCCTGCAATGCCAAAGGATCCTGGTTCGATTCTCTAAGACCCATGTAAGCCAGATGCACAAGGGGGCGCATGCATCTGGAGTTTGTTTGCAATGGATGGAGGCCCTGACATACCCATTCTCTCCCTCCCTCTTTCTCTCTGTCTGCCTCTTTCCCTCTCTCAAATAAATAAACAAATAAATAATTTTTTTTAAAAAAGCTAGGGATCAAAGACAGAACATAGTAGAAGAGAAGATAACCATATCATTTTTTTATCTTTTTCACCCCTCATTAGAATGCAATGATGTCTAACACAAAAGCACAGAAGGGTTGGATGCAGCATGGCTTCCAGGAAGGGATCATGTTTGTGTCAAACACCTTTAAAAATTATTTCATTTATCTATTTATCTATTTGAGGGGGGTAGATAGAAAGAGAGAGAAAGGGTGCGCCAGGGCCTCTAGCCACTGCAAATGAACTCCAGCTGCATGTGCCACCTTGTGAATATGGCTTTATATGGGTACTGGGGAATCAAGCCTTGGTCCTTAGGCTTTACAGCCTTAACCACTTGGCCATCTCTCCAGCCCAAACACATCTTTTATCAATACTTATACTTCCTGCTTTCTAGGGCCTTTATAACAAAGCAGGGATTAAGTTAAATTAACCAGCCAGCTGGGCATGGTGGTGCATGCCTTTAATCTCAGCATTTGGGAGGCAGAGGTAGGAGGATTGCCATGAGTTCAAGGCCACCCTGAGACTACATAGTGAATTCCAGGTCAGCCTGAGCTAGAGAAAGACCCTACCTCAAAAAAAAAAAAAAAAAAAACCTAGCCAGCAATAAATCAAGGGTAGGAGAGAAAAGAAAAGGACTTTTATTAAATTAAGTACTATACTGGGTGGGTTCTTCCCCTCTCTCTTTTTTGGGCATATGTACATATATAGTGGGTGTGCATGTGTTTATGAGTGTTCCTGTGTATGTGGGTACACGTGTATGTTGTATGGAGGCCAGAGATTGAGGGCAGGCATCTTCCTCTTTTGTTCTCCACTTTATTTATGGAGATAGCATCTCTCACTGCAGGAAGAATTTACCTATTCTGCTAGTCCAGCTAATGAGTGAGCCCCGGGGATCCTACTGTGTCAGCCTCCCAAGTGTTGGGATTATAGGTGTGTGTCCCTACACCCAGCATTGATATGAGTTCTGGGGGTCTGAGCTCAGATCCCCACACTTGCATAACAAGGGCTTTACCCACTGAGTTGCCTCCCTGGCTCCTGTTTATTCATTTATTTATTTATTTATTTATTTATGAGAGACAGAGAGAGAATAGGTGCATTAGGGCCTCTAGCCTCTGCAAAGGAACTTTAGATGCATGTGCCACCTTGTGCATCTGGCTTACATGGGTACTGGGGAGTTGAACCTAGGTATTTAGGTTTCTCAGGTAGGTGCCTTAACCACTAAGCCATCTCTCCAGCCTCCTGAGTGATTTTTAAAAGGAAAGAAACTGGCTCCGTCCTGGCATTGCTTACTGATGAAGCCCTCAGACTTTGGCATCAGATAGGTATCACTTGACGAACCTTCATTGAATATTACTATGGGGTAAGCAATCAGCTAACAAGTCACTTACTCATTGTATCAGTCACCAACTGCTACACCAGTGCAGTGTAAGCAACAACCACAAGACCCCTGTGTCATCTAACGTGCCCGCCTCTGGGTTGTCTGTCCCTGTCCAGGCAGGGCTTGGTTAATCCTTCAGAGCCTGCTGTGATTCTGGGGGCTGGCAAGCTCAGGAAGACCCTGGCCTGGAGGACTCAAGGCTATCTCAGATGAGCTCTTGTCTTCTGAATGGCCAGTTTAGACTCACAGTCATGGTAGAGGCAGGGATTCTAGACACATGCAGAGAGTGCGTGTATGTCAAAGCTGCAAGGCCTCAGAATACCCAACAGCATTCTACTGGCCAAGCAAAGCACAGATCAAACCTGATCCATGGGGTGGAGGCACCTGTCTGTCGAGGGGCAGAACTACAAAATCACATGGAAACGTGACGTCACATTGTACAGGCCATGTTGTCTTGGGCAGCCTGTCTACCACACTCATGTGATTATGCAGAGACCATTAGGAGCTCCTTCTGGGAGCCATGCTGAGGCTGTGGTGACGTCATGTGTGCAAAGCCAGGCCTGCAGGAGAGAGGCTCTCACTTGCCTGCTGGGTATGGCTCATGTCACCCTCGTAGACCTGGATCCTTTCAAATCACCCATCTGCTTGGTGTGGTCCAGGAGTTCAAATCTCTGAGCCAGGTTATCCACTGTCCACCTGACTGCTCTCTTTCCTTCTTGTGAAGGCTGTGGGAAGGCAGATGCCACTACACATTAGTGTCCTTTGACCATTAGCTGTCAGGGCAGCAAGAACAGTGAGCCATTTAAAAATATACATTTTTTATGTATTTATTTGAGAGAGAGAGAAAAATAGGCAGATAGAGAATGGATGGGCCAGGGCCTGTAGCCGCTTTAAATGCACTCCAGATGCTTGCACCACCTTGTGCATCTGGCTTACATGGGTACTGGGGAATTGAACCTGGGTCCATAACCTTTGCAGGCAAGGGTCTTAACCACAAAGCCATCTCTCTAACCCCCTTTTTTTTTTTTTTTTTTTTTTTTTGGTTTTCCGAGGTAGGGTCTCGCTCTAGCCCAGGCTGACCTGAAATTCACTATGGAGTCTCAGGGTGGCCTCGAACTCATGGCAATCCTCCTACCTCTGCCTCTCGAGTGCTGGGATTAAAAGTGTGTGCCACCATGCCTGGCCCCCATTTTTATTTTAAATACTTTTATTGATTATTTATTTGCAAGGGGAGAGAGAGAGAGCAAGCCAGGGCCTCTTGCCACTGGAAACAATAAAAAAATCCTTCCAGACACATGTGCTGCTTTGTGCATCTGGCTCTATGTGGGTACTAGGGAATCAAGCCTGGGCTGTCAGGTTTTGTAGGACCTTTAACCACTGAGCCATCTCTCCAGCACCAACAGGGAGCCATTTAAAAACATGTCGATCCCTTGACCTTCACAGCCATGCCAGGGTTGGAGACATATTCGAAATAGGGGCACAAAGGCCCTGGCAGGCTACAGAGCACCTTGTCCAGGAGAGAGGTTGGTGGATTTCCTCCTCTTCATAAACCCCAATGGCCCACGAGTATGAATGGCTTATCGACTTTTACTTCCCAAGAAGAGAGACTGAGCCTGGAGTCAGTAATGAGGCACGGGCCGCAAGCTGACACCCTGCTCCTGGCATCTCAGCCAGACGAGCTCTCTTTGCATTGAGCTGGGAAGAAAGACTTTGTCCAGTCTTGTCTATTTTTGGTGCTTCTTGTTTATTCTTTCTTCGTTGTTTTTTTTTTTTTTTTTTTTTTTTGAGGCAGGGTTACACTCTAGGCCAGGCTGACCTAGAACTCATTCTTTAGCCTGGGCTTCTAACTCATGGTGACTCTTCCATCTCAACCTCCCAAGCGCTTGGGATGAAAGACCTGAGCCACTCAGCCCGGCTTCGCTTCTGTTTATTCTTAAACACAGAATCCCACGCTCTTCCCTCACCACGCAGGGTGAACCTGAATGTAATTGTTATTACAGGGATGACATCAGGCTCCATTCCATCCGGGAGGCACCAGCGTCTGCAAAAAGACTCCACATTTAGGGAGAAGACAGAATAAATGTATTGATAGAAATCCCCACCCATCTCAGTGTCTTCAAAGGAACACCCTCCTTTGAGTCCCACCCCCAATCGCTGCAAGAAGAGCCAGAGACGAAATGAGTTAGTGATTCATCAAAAAAACAGACAGATTTCCGTCCCTCTTATTTTTAGCAGTGGCTGTCTAGGTACTGGGAGCTGTCGAGTGAGGCAGGGTTATATTTGGAAATCCTAATTGTGGAGACGATGGCTGTAAAAAGCAGACCGAAGCCCGACCGCTCCCACTGAAGCTGCCTCGCTTCGTTCTTCCTCTTTCATCCTTGTGACACCCTGAAAGTAGATTGCTAAGGAATTAAAAGAACCCATTTCTCCCACCCTTGATATTTATCTGCCTGTGTAGCTCCCCTTCCAAAGCTACAGTCTCTGGCTCTCACTTCAAAGACACAATGCCAGGGCCTTATGATTTGTTTTTAAAGTTTGGACTTAAATAGCCTAAAGCAAAAAAGAAGACAAGGGGGCTGGAGAGATGGCTCAGCAGTTAAGGCACTTGCTTGAAAAGTCTGACAGCCTGAGTTTGATTCCCAAGTACCCATGTGAAGCCAGATGCACAAAGTGGTGCATGCATCTGGAATTCCCTTTGCAGCAGCTGGAGGCCCTGGTGCACCCATTCTCCACCTCCCTCCTTGCAAATAAATGAAATAAAAATATTTTTTGAAAAAGAAGAAAAGCCTTCCGGGCCTGGTGGCACACTCCTTTAATCCCAGCACTCGGGAGGCAGAAGTAGGAGGAGTGCCGTGAGTTCGAGGCCACCCTGAGACTCCATAGTGAATCCAGGTCAACCTGGGCCAGAGTAAGACCCTACGTCAAAAAACCAAGAAAGAAAAAAAGAAGAAGAAGAAAAGGAGGAGGAGGAGGAAGAGGAGAAAGATAAGGAAGAGGAGGAGGGCAAGGACAAAGAGGAGGAAGAGAAACAAGAAGAGAAGGAGGGAGAGGTAGAATGTGTTGATTGATTTGCTTCATGGAAAAGTGGAAGAGCTTCAGGCATCGCTGGATGCAGGCGCTCAAATAATAGCATCAAGAGTCAGCCTGTTGCCAGGCATGGTGGCAAGTGCCATAACCACTGAGCAATCTCTCCAGCTCCACTTTTTCTTTTTTTTTTAATGTTTTCATTGTTTTATTTATTTATTAGATACAGAGGGGGAGAGAGGAAGAGAATAGGCACACCAGGGCCTCTAGCCACTACAAACGAACTCCAGATGTATGTGCCACCATGTGCCTCTGGCTAACGTGGGACCTGGAGAATTGAACCTGGGTCCTTAGGCTTCACAGGCAAGCGCCTTAACTGCTAAGCTATCTCTCCAGCCCCCCACCCTTTCTTTTTATGAAACAAGATCATGTTATGTTCTCTGTGGCCCAGGATGACCCTGAACTCACTGTGTGTAGCCCAGGATGATCTTGAATTCTCAATTCTCCTGCCTCAGCAATTACAATTACAGTTGTAGACCTCTGTGCCTGGTTTTGTTGTTTGTTTTGGTTTGGGTTTTTTTTTAAGATTTTATTTTTATTTATTTATTTATTAGAGATAGAAAGAGGGAGAGAAAGAATGAGCACTCCAGGGCCTCTAGACCCTACAAATGAACTCCAGATGCATGTGTCACCATTGTGCATCTGGCTTACATGGGACCTGGAGAATCAAACCTGGGTCTTTAGGCTTCACAGGCAAGATCCTTAACCACTAAGCCATCTCTCCAGCCCTAGTTTGGTTTTTGTTTAAATTTTTTTTTTTTTTTTTGAAGATAGGGTGTCACTCTAGCCCAGGCTGACCTGGAATTCACTATGTAGTCCCTGTCAAAGGAGTCCCCTGTGCCCCAGGAGGAGGCCTGCTTCCACATTCCTACAGCAGGCAGCCATTGGCCAGGGGCTGCCCACAGGAGTCCTGGCCTCGTTCGCACTGATGGGCTTGAGAGCGAGGCAGCTGGGGCCCTGAGCCCACGATGCTCCCTGCACTGGGCTTCTGTGAGCTGCTTTCTTGCGGCCGTCACAGATACTAACTGACGGCCATGGAGTGTCTTCAGACCCAGAGACGCCTGCTAGCTGTTAGCTCAGCCTTGCCCGTTGGCCAGATGGGAAGGCTGAGGTGGGAGAGGTTCCGATTTGTCCACTGCTGCTAACTGCTCTCACCCCAGTCACTGCTCTCCATCCATCATGCCCACCCCATGCTGGGGGCATAGTGTCACTGCCCCCCCTCAATTCCATGTGTACCTGGAACCTCAGAATGCAACCTTATTTGGAAATAGGGTCTCTCCAGATATAGTTCCTTAGGTTAAGATGAGGTCATCCTGGAACAGGGTGAGGCCTTACTCCAATATAACCAGTGCTCTTCTACAAAGAGAGAAATAAATGCGGGTGGCAGGCACAGAGCGGAGGAGGCCATGGGATGATGGGGATAGAACAGAGTGAGGCAGGGATGCCCCGGAGGACCGAGGACCCAAGAAATGGGAAGCCAGCCTCTGCTCCACTGTCCAAAGTCACACTAAGTATTGCATGTCCCGGATGGAGGACCTGCATGACCAGATATCAGAGCAGCACTTCAGTGAGAGCTGGAGTAGTCAGGGAGGCCTCCTTGGAGGAAGTCACACTGGGGTCACCAAATCTGCCAAGAGTTTGTGTCCTGTATTCTCAACATCTGACAGGCAGGTCTGTCCTCGGCTAAATAAAGGAATGACAGGCTGGGACCTGAAGGAGGGGCAAGATGTGCACGTGGAAAGGCCTATGAAACACTACTTACTTTCCAGGGGCCATGATTATCAAATGGAGCCAAGCCATACTATTTTTTGCATGTGTGTGTATGTGTGTTTGTATATGTGTGGGCACACGTGTGTGTGCATGTGCGTGTGGAAGCCAGACATCAGCATTGGGAGTGTTCCTCAACCACACTTTTTTTTTTTTTCCAGGTAGAGTCTCTCTAGCCCAGGCTGACCTGGAATTCACTCTGCAGTTCCAGACTGGCCTCAAACTCACAGCAGTCCTCCTACCTCTGCCTCCTGAGTGCTGGGATCAAAGGTGTGTGCCACCATGCCTGGCATCTGCTTTATTTATTTCCTTTGTTCAATTTTTCTTCTTCCTATACTTTTTGTAAATTTATTTTTATTAGATATGGACATACTTAGTATGTTGCATCTACTTTATTTTGAGACAAGGTTTTGCACTGACCCCAAAGATCACTGATTCAGCTAGACTAGCTAGCCCGAAAGACCTGGGAGTCCTCCTGTCTCCATCTCTCCAGTGCTGGGATTCCAGCAGTACACTGCACATCTAGCGATTTTATGTGGGCACTGGGGATCTGAACTCAGGTCCTCATGCTTCAGTGGCAGGCGTTTTGCCTCCTGAGCCATCTCCTTAACTCCAAACCATACTGTTGCATAATCATCTTTGTGACATGTAGACTACTCTTTTTTTTTAAATATTTTTTGTTACTTTTTATTTATTTGAGAGTGACAGAGAGAAAAAGAGGCAGATAGAGAGAGGGAGAGAGAATGGGTGCGCCAGGGCCTCCAGCCACTGCAAACGAACTCCAGACGCGTGCGCCCCCTTGTGCATCTGGCTAACGTGGGTCCTGGGGAGTCGAGCCTCGAACCGGAGTCCTTAGGCTTCACAGGCAAGCGCTTAACCGCTAAGCCATCTCTCCAGCCCTAGACTACTCTTTTTTAGGGTTATAGCTAGACCACAATGGCACAGAGTTACCTCACCATCTCCCTCTACCTCCTGCCACATGACATATACCACACACAACAAGTGACCCCTATTACTGGACACTTAGATTATTTACAACTCATTATTACAGACAATGGTGAAGGTGAAAAATATTTATTTATTTATTTATTTATTTATTTATTTATTTATTAGCAAGCAGAGAGAGAGATGGAGAGAGAGAGAGAGAGAGAGAAGAGGTGTGTCAGGGCCCCTTGCCACTGCAAACAAACTCCAGGTGTATGTGCCACTTTGTGCATCTGGCTTTAGAGGGGTGCTGGGGAATTGAGCCTGGGTCATTAGGCCTTGTAAGCAAGCACCTTGAACTGCTGAGCCATCTCTCCAGCCCCTGTCAAGGTTTTGAACACAGTCCCCCTCCCAACCGTTTTCAGAATGTCTTCGAGGCTCACTGCCCAGGTTGCCGGTTGCTGGCTGCCGGCTGCTCCCGGCCCCTCTCAGCGGCCTGCGCTCTGCCTGGCCCTCCCTGCTTGCTGCTTGGCCAAGTGGGGATTGTGGTGAGAGCTCAGCTCATCTCTGCCATTCCTGAGCCTGCGGTTTATCTGTCATGTCATGTTAGGATTACATAAGTGCAACATTGAGCAAGCTCCTCCGAGGAAAGATGTTCCCCAGATGTTGGCGAGAGTGTTGGAGGAGGAACAAAACTCAGAGTTCCGCGGGGCTGGTCACATGGCTTTGCCCACTCCCTACCCTGTTTCTCTGGTCTCTGTGGACATAACCTTATTCAATCTCTTCCCACTTCACATAACAGAAACTTGCTTCCTCTATACGGCACCTCCCACAGCTCTTCCATAGCTCTCCATGCTGTAGGATTTGGGGGTTCTTTTCTTTCTTTTCGGTTGGCCTATAGCTTGAGGGAGTGGAGCCCAAATCATTTCAGTATCTTCAGGGTCTAAGGTGAACAACAATATTAACAAGTAGCTAAAATCTTGAGCATTTTTGTTGTTGTTTGTTTTTGTTTTTTGAGTAGGGTCTCACTTTAGCTCAGGCTGACCTGGAATTCACTATATAATCTCAGGGTGGCCTTGAACTCACGGCAATCCTCCTACCTCTGCGTCCCGAGTGCTGGGATTAAAGGTGTGCACAACCACACCCTGCTTTTAATTTTTATTTTATTTGTGTGTGTGCACCAACTTAAAGCTCTTTTGTAAATTTAATTTAATTTATTTATTTGACAGAGAAAGAGGGACAGAGAGAGAATGTGCACGCCAGGGACTCCAGGCACTGCAAACGAACTCCAGACACATGTGCCCCCTTGTGCATCTGGCTAATGTGGGCCCTAGGGAATTGAACCTGGATCCTTTGGCTTTGGAGGCAAATGCCTTAACCACTAAACAATCCCTCTAGCCCAGCTTAAAGCTTTTTTGGAAGGGTATAGATTCAGTAAATCTGGGGGAAAAAATGGGATCTTCCAGCAAATGTCAGGCCCATCCATCCTTAATGCCTTGGTGGCATGGGGACAGCTGGGTCTGGTTCCCAAACTGCCTGCTGGACCTCTTTTTATTCTTTGCTTTTGCTCCAAATTCAGCCCAGACACCTGTCCAGCCCTTACCTGGCTCCCTTCCTACCACAGCCACTCAGGTGTGTTCTTTCACCCCAAACCTCCCCAAGGTGTCCAAAGATAGCAGTGTCTTAAAGACTTGGGGCTCCTGCCAGCTGCTTTCCCTGGGTCTCTGATTTTCCCATCTGATGTTTAATCATCACACATTTTGGGTCCTTGGATGCCTCCTTGCTAAGGTTCCAGTACAGACAAAAGCTCCCTGCATCAGAACTTCTAGAATAATTTCCTTATTCCACATGGGCCAAACGTCGGATCTGTCCTGTTCCCTGGGAACTTGAGAAGTACAGACTGAGCTGAGTTCACAGAAGGTTCTGTCTGGTTGAGGGCAGCTAAGATGCCAAGTGGAGACAGGCAGGGTGCAGGCTGTGTGTAGGGGCTCGGTGAGGGATAGTCTTCAATGTGGGTAACTGGTTTGTCATAGGCCAGAGATAGACTGCAGAGCGGGCCTGTGAAGAGAGGAGAGCCAAGCTTCCCTTATGCTCTTGGCTGTAGATCATGCCCCTGGCCTTCTAGGCATAAGTGAGAGATATGGTTGCTAAGGGAGATGGGGTGATTTGGAAAATATAGTACACCTTTCAGGGAAAATGAGATTTCTTTCCACCCTATTATTGCATCAACTGAGATAAATTTGCATAAAAGAAAACCTGTGTCCTGGCTGAAAATGGGAATGCAATATTTCCATAATGTGCCTTAAAATAAATGCTTAATATCTAAAGGTTTTAAAAGTTCATGTCGCCGGGCGTGGTGGTGCACGCCTTTAATCCCAGCACTCGGGAGGCAGAGGTAGGAGGATTGCCATGAATTCGAGGCCTCCCTGAGACTCCATAGTGAATTCCAGGAGACCCTACCTCAAAAAACCAAAATAAAAATAAAAATAAAAATAAAAACGTTCATGTCAAGCGGGGTGCGGTGGCTTACACATTTAATCCTATCACGAAGGGGTCTGAGGTAGAAGGATCACAGTGAGTTCCAGGCCAGCTTGCGCTACAGAATAAATTCTAGGTTCGTCTGAGCTACAGTGAGACTCTTCCAAAAACAAAAACAAACAGCACATATCCACAGACTACCTGACATGGTCTTTTGGATCCCAACATAGCATGGGCCATCCTTTGGGAAACACTTCTACTCAGTAGTAAATTATGATTAAAACAGAAGCTGGAGAGATTGCTCAGCAGTTAAAGGCACTTTGCCTGCAATACCTGGTGTCCCAGGTTCAATTCCCCAGGACCCACATAAAGCCAGGTGCATTTGTGGTGCATGCATTTGGAGTTCATTTTCAGTGGCAGAAGGTCCCGGCATGCCTACACTCACTCAGTCTCTGTCTGCCTGTCTCTCAAATAAATAAAGTCTTTTTATTTTTGCTCATTTTTATTTATTTATTTATTTATTTGAGAGCAACATACAGAGGAAGAAAGGGAGGCAGAGAGAGAGAGAGAGAGAATGGGCGCGCCAGGGCCTCCAGCCACTGCAAACGAACTCCAGACGCGTGCGCCCCCTTGTGCATATGGTTAACGTGGGTCCTGGAGAATCGAGCCTCGAACCGGGGTCCTTAGGCTTCACAGGCAAGCGCTTAACCTGCTAAGCCATCTCTCCAGCCCAAGTATTTTTATTTTTATTATAATAAAATAATAAATATAAATAAGTAATAAAAATAAAACACCGTGAAACAGGACCTCCAGTGTGCCAGGTCCCCCTTAAAGGATTTTTGCATATATAATAAGCAAATGTGACCCTTACAGTAGGTATAGACAGCGGTGTTATTGTTCGCTAAACAGATAGGGAGTGAGGCACAGAGAGGGTTGGTGGCTTTCCTGAGGCTTCACAGTTTGCAGTGAGTGTTGGATCTAAATTCTGGCTGCCGTGCTCTGACACCCGGCCCTCTGTAGTACGCACTATTTCTGTCTTCAACTGCCCATGGTTGTTTGAGGCAGTATGAGGATGGACCAAGTCAGGCTAAGCACCCAGCACACCGTAAGTGCTTAATAAAGGCTAGCCACTGTTAGTTGTTTAGTACAGGCAAGGCTCATTCACAGCCATTAGCTGAGGGACGCGTCCTGGCCACGTTGGAAGCAACAGAGAAGGTGTCTTGGTTCTGTTTCAGGAATGAGAGAGTAAGGCTCAGAGTATGCCGTCGATAAGCCCAAGGTCACTCAGCTGGAAAGTGGAGGAGACAATAATCCAACTCAGAAGGCAAGTCCAAGTTCCTCCCCCATGGGAGGGCCTTACCATAAACACCAAGTGGACTGATGGAGAAATTGAATCATACTGGCTGTTCTGTCTTGAAGACTCGTCTCACCCAGCCTCACTGGGTCTCCTTTGTAATGACCAGGCTGTTTCCTAAGGGGGCCGCGGGCTCCCCAAGATGTGATCTCTGGTTGGAAGGATCTGTCTGAGCATGCAAGCTGACGTTGGGGTGCCCGGTGACTCCCCCCCCCCTTCTTTTCCTCCCTCTCGTCTTCCTTCCCCTCCCTCCTATCTCTCTGCCTCATCTTCTAGTTCTGTTTGTTACTGATCCTTTGTGATGAGTTTTGCTACTGGTGAGCTGTCCTGTGACATGTCATCCCCTTTGTGTTCCTGATGACAGCATTTCTCTGGAGGGAGGAGGGAGGGGAGAAGAAAGGGAAGAAGGGAGGTGGACAGACACAGCATGGCAGGCCCTGGCAAGGCCAGCCGGTGGTGACGTTCAAGCTCTGAGCCCGAGACCTTTCTCATGCAGGGACTCCTACACGCACGCACGCACGCACACGCGGGTAGGAACACAGTGTGGTTCAGAGCAGAGTGTGGTAAAGACGGGACTATGGAACCCTTTGACTAATGGCTCATCATTCTTGAGGCTGGTTTGCCAATGGCTCCTCATGGCAGGCCCAGCACCCGGGCAAGGCTATTTGCAGCTGTAGCTATTGTAACACATAACCACAAGGTTAATGCCTTAAAACAGCTCAGATGTGTCAGCATTCAGCCAAGAGTCTCCAGGAGAAAGGGGCTGGGACACGCATTCTCGCTGGCTTGTGGATCCTTCTTTCAGCTCAAGACCGGCTCCAGTAATATAGGCTCTCTTCCTTCTTTCTCTTTCCCTCCACTCCTCCTTCTTCTCTCTCTTGTCTCCCTCTTTTCTCTCTCCTCCTCCTCTCTTCTCTCCCTCCTACCTTGTCTCTCTCCCTTTCTGTCTTATTACCACCCCTCCTCTGACTCTGGCCTCCCTTCTCCATCTTATCAGGACCTCAGAATGGTGCTGGATCCACCTAAGCCGGAGTAATCTTCCCTTCCAACACCCCTAACTTACTCAAGCTGAAAAGCCCCCTTGCCACTAAGGCAGTATAGGCCCACTTTGATGCTTGCGACAGGCAGACCTTTGGGGCCAAATCCACATGCTCCTCTTACCAAGTGCAGTGGAAACCTTCTTTCCTTTGGGTTCATAGTCCCTGTGGCCTTGGAAGACAGAACAGGTTCTAAATAAAAGGCTGAGGATTGCACGCTGCCCCTCCTAGCTATGTCACCTTGGGTAGGTCGCCTGATCTTTGTATACCTCATTTCCCATCTCTCACCACCACTTGCCCTTACTGTAAGCCTCATGCAGCCCTGGTGATGAATCACAATGAATGGTGAATAACAAGTCCTGCAAAGTAACCCAGGGGATCTATGACAATTAGGAATGCCACAGAGCACATGGGATTTGATCTTACAGGCCCCAGTGCCCTGTCCATCCCCACCACCTTGGAATCAGGTGGCCTCTGGCTAGTTCCTTAAGCATGAAGTCCCAAGTTGCTCATTTGTAAAATGGAAAGAAAACCCTTGGCATCCTGTCACAGGGCTGTGGCAAGGATGAATTAATATCACAGAGCCCAGGATTTGCCCGGAGTGCTCAGAGCTTTCCTTGTTATAGCTGTCACTGCCGTCGCCCCTCCCAGGGGTGACGAGAATCCTCACAGGCTGCTCAACTGGACGAGAGCAGGACAAGGCAGCTGGCTGTGTACCATCCAGGCTCCAGCTTTGAATGAAGCCTGGGGGAGCAGCAGAGCCCGGAGGGTTTAGCTTGGAGGAGTCACCCTGCTACAGCGACTCAAGGCTGTCAGAGCTCACGGCCGCTGCTCCTCGGAACAAAGACTTCTCCAGGAGCACTCAGGGCAGAAGAGGAGGTTTGAGAGCTTGCCCAGGACAGGTGGGCAGGTGGGGTGGGTGAGGTCCCCTGAGAAGACAGCTTGCATTCCTAGAGGGCGGTCACTAGAGAGGGTGCAGTGTCTCACTTTAACCATATTATTATTTTTTAATTTTGCCGCAAAGCCCTCCTTGTTTCAATGAAGGCTTGGCCAGGTGCCCAGTATGCAGAGGCAGCTACAAGCATGACTATTCTAGTTGATTCCAGGCAGGGAGGAGGGGTCAATCCAGGCTGGTTTTCCCTTCCATAAGGGCTTCTGAGGGAGCTGATTTCAGAACAGGGTGGGTAAAGATAACACAGGCTTTGGAGTCAGACAGGCCTGAGATTTTTACCCTGTCTCTGCCACTCCCTTGCTGTGTGAGCTTGGGGCCTTGAGTCTCCCTCTGTGAGCTGTAAGCATGTCATCTAAAGGTGGATAATAGCAGCCACTTCGTGTAGCTGTGACGACCAGGGACAGTAGCTGTGACTATGCTGAACACACGGTAGGGGTCTAAGCTTTTCTCACATGGTATTCTTCCCTGCCAGAGCTGCATGTAAGACAGGTCTTCCCAGAATACAGTTCTCATGGCCAGGGAATTTGTATGTGGGGCAGAAACTCCCTGAAATTTAGAAACCAAGACATTTGGAAGCTACTTGAGTGACTTTTGTCTCATCTGTGGGCTTCCTGAATGACTCCTCAAATGTTTATTGAGAGCATACAATGTGCCTGTTCTCTTCTAGGCCAGATATGAGAAAGGCTTTGGGTCTATACTCAATGCTCCCTCTTCCCACTTAGACTGTGGCAAGGCTGTAACCTCTCTGGGCCTCAGTTTCTCCATCTGTAAAGCACAAAGCAATGAATTTAGGTCACAGAATCTTCCCAAAATATTCAATAAGGTCTTGTCAAAAAAAAGAATAGAGAATGTCTTTGAGCTTGACTTGGAAAGGCATTTTGTAGAGTGGGAGGTGGTCGGGAATCCTACAACCCTGGGTTCAAACCCTATGACTGCCACTCACTGTGTAACATTGAGCAAGGAAGTCGATTTCTTGAATGTCAACTTCCTTATCCTTAAAATGGAGAGAGTATCAGTGGCGTCCAAAGGTCGTGCTGAGGTCTAGGATGTCTGCGTGCATCGCAGGGTCTCCATAGCTGCCACCAGGCCACCACCACTACCATGATTATCACCATCACCACCGTCTTTGGACCACCCCCATTATCCGCTCCCTCCCCATCACTACCTTCCCTATAACCACCATCACCCCAATCATCACCATAGCTACCATCAACATCATCATTACCTCCATTAGTATCAATCCCATCACCACCATCATCATCCCCATACTCACCTTCATCATCGCCATGGCCTCAATTATCACATCAACCTCACCGTCCTGAGTATCACCCCCCCACCACCACCACCACCATGACACAGCATCAACTCCATCTACACAATGAAGCTCTACCTGGCCTCCAAGCTCCCAACTTGTTTGAGTTCCAGCGCTCAACGTGGGAATTCGGTGCCAAACACAACAGCTCATGTTGGGCCATGTGGGGGAGAAACTTTACAACAGAGAGGGTCTTGCCTCACTTGGAAGAGAAGTTCTAAGCAGATCTGGACTTCTGTGGGCTCCCTGCTTTTTTTCCCCCAACATGGACACTTTGCCAAAGTCAGCAGGACAGGACCCTTGAGGCTGCAATGCTGGGCACCATGGAAGCACCCCCCTAGAAGGATTTTATTTCCATGTTCAGGGAACGAGTTCACCCCAGAAAACCAGTCTAAGTCTGGGGAGGTGGGTCTTGGTCTGAGGATCAAGTGGGTGATTTGTAATCCCACTCAAACCACGTGCTGAAGGTTGGCATGTGCCATCCTAGTTGGCTGTCAACTTCTTTTTCTCCATCCCAATTATGGATCTTAGCATAAGTCACCCTCTTAAACCTTGTTCTTCTGATCTGTAGGAAAATAATGTAGTCACATCTTCATTTTGTGCACAGGACAAGGAAACATCCAGTGACTTTTCCAAGGATGCATGGGGACTGGACCTGGCTCCCCAAAATCTGCCAAGTGGCTTCTTTTTTCCAACTAAATCAGCTTGCTCCCCCACTCCAGATACTTCTGTTTCCTAAGCCTCGTTTCTCCTGCTCTGAATTCCAAGGAACCTAGGGTTCAGGTCGGAAATCAGCAGCAATGTGGATGATCTTTGAAGATAGGGTGAAGAATGCTCTGGCGACACCCTCAGATCAAGACCTGTGAAGACCAGAGCAGTGGAGGGCTGAGAAGGTAAGGGAGAGGGGCTGCAAAGTTACAGTTCCTTTGCTGAGTGAGTGTGTGGCAGAGGTCCAGCAGTCCCTCTGCCCCGCCTTTCTCCGCTCCAACCATCCAATAACTTCTCCTCTCCTCCTGGGGTTCGCGGACCGCCCATCCCCTCCGCTTGCTTCTTGGCGCTGTCCGCGGTGCTGACCGCCAATCCCCGTTGCCTTCTCCGGCTGGTCTATCGGGGCGCCCCACCTCCCTCCCCTCCTGGCCTCCCACCTCTCCACCTCTCCTTCACCGACGCCGCACAGTCAGTCACGGTGGGAGGCAGGCTCTCCCCTGCGCCAGGAAGCCGCTGCCCCCTCCCTCTGGATCACACAGGGTTTTTGCAGTAGTGGTGACAGCCAAATCAGGCACCAGGAAGCAATTGATTCGTCTACTGCCAGCAGCCCCGGAGTTGCCTATGCTGATAGGAGAGGGAGAGAGAGGAAAGACAGAAAGAGAGAGAGAGAGAGAGAGAGGCTCACAGAGCGAAAACCTTCTTTCATGTGTCGGTCGATGTGAGCAAACCGCTGTCGGCCTGCCCAGCGACTTCAACGGGTCTCTTTTCTCTTCTGACAGCGGTATTTCTTTTTGTCTTGCTCCTGCAGCATGTGCGTGCGTGTGTGTGTGTGTGTGTGTGTGTGTGTGTGTGTGTGTGTGTG
The DNA here is from genome assembly GCA_036346955.1 of Dipus sagitta. Lineage (NCBI taxonomy): Eukaryota > Metazoa > Chordata > Mammalia > Rodentia > Dipodidae > Dipus > Dipus sagitta. Next base: position 24,729,337 of record CM070782.1, read on the forward strand.
AGTGTTGGTGTCTTGACTTTATTTGGAGAAGATGAGGAGTCAAATGAATCATTTTCTTTCAGGTACCTCCACTGAGCTTTCAAACCAAGTCCCCGGGACTTAGCCTTTCCGGACTCCTGCGGAGAAGGCAAGAGTTGGCAAGAATTATTCGGCTCGCCCAGTCCGCTGTAATCCTCCAGCGTTGGGGTGAGTGACACCCTTTCTGCTGGGGCAAATGGGGTAGGGGATATTGGAATCCCAACTGAGTTGCATGCGACTGAGCCGGAGGGGAAGAGGGTGGTTGGGGGAATGCTTGTAGTTCTGTGCCCACATTCTGCAGTGTTTATCTATCCCAGTGCTGCACCTCAAAGCCCAATGAGATTTTGGTTCTGTGCCCAGGGAGGGGGGAAATGCACTCCTGTTTTAGGCAATGCAATCCGGATAGTGGCTCCCATCCAGCATGCCCTCTTCCTTGCAGCAGAAGCTGGTGAAAGTGGGCAGCAGGTCTCTGAGTGAATTAACCCTTCATGGTCCATCTGGTATGGAGGGTCTCTAGGTATTCTGATGTAGTGGGTAAGCACTGTGGTCCCTGTTGGGAGAGAGTCGCCTGAGACTGAAAAGTTAACCCTTGCTGGGAACACTGTCCAAGACTTACTAGGATGGGGCTCAGACTGAGCCATCTTCCAGGGACAGCTGAGTAATTGAATTGGGGTATTTTCTGCAAGCTCAGATGTCCTGAGATGGGGGAGCGGGGAGCCATGGAAGGGCCACATTTTGCTTGGCATGAGTGGTCAAGCAGGCTGGGAGGGAGCAGTCAGCTGTCTGCCTATCAGTTGATGTTTTATCCTCACAGGTGCTGTGACCTGTGAGACCCAACAGGGGTGTGTGCTGGCACTAACTTAGGGTACATCACTGAGCCTGGCTCACTGCAGGGAAGCTGGTCCCCAGCTTGTCCTGATCCTGAGAGAGGCCCTCCACATTCCAGGACATGCCAAACCCTGCACTAGTTTCTTTTTCTGAGATCCCGATGTTAAAGCCGGCACCAACCTGTTAGTGAGTGGGAAGCGGAGGCCCCTGGCAGCTGAATCCAAAAGCTCACATTTAATTTTAAAACGCCTTTGCTGCTAATCTGTGACCCATCAAAAGAGGATTTCTCTTTGCTTTCTGCTTTAATTACATCTACCTTTCTGGAAATGAAAGTCCTTATTTTTAGCATCCCGGTGATCATCGCTGGGGCCACTTTAGCCTTCTCTACCTTCAAAGATTTCTTCCTGAGGAAGTTAATCTTGGAGGTTGGGGGGGGGGGGAGAAAAGACCAACCCCTGAGACAGGCATTTTAAGCAGGATCCACCCAGCTGTTTTCTCCAGCCTCAGAGCCAAGGAGGGTCAGAGGAGCCCTGGGGCATGAGCCCATCAGGGCTGGCCTCAGGAGGCAGAGTAGGGAGGGTGGTCTAGTGGTTAATGCCAAGCATTTGGTCTTCCAAGCCAAACCCCTGGTCCCTCACTCAGGGTTTCCTCACTGGGTGACCTTGAGGTGGACGATTCCTCCCTAGGAAGCTTCTAGTATGAATAAAAAGTGTAAGACAAATTGGTTTAAACAAGGAGCCATGGATTTGGCTGTGGGGGATATTTAATGTACTTGGGTTTGGCATTCTCTGCTCAGGAGCGACCATGGCCAGCCCCGGGGTTGGGGAGCCTTTGTGGTCTGGTGTTGTGTTGAATGTGAATCCTCCAGTTGATAGATTGTGGGGGGGGGGCTGCAGGCACCTCAGGCAGCACTGCCATCCACCATGGGCTGTTTTCATATTTATCAATTTAACATCTGGCTCAGCCATACAGTGCGGGCCAGCCTGGGGTGCCCAGCTGTGATCCATCCCAGCCATCTTCCTGCTAGCTCACTTCCCTGGGGGTGGCTGAGATCCAGGAGGACACCTCCCTCCTCCCTGTCACATTTGAAGTGGTGCATTAGGGTGCACCAGGAAGACAGAGGGAGAACCTTCTGGAAAGAGCTTCAGACTTGGATCAGGATACTTGCATCCTAGCACGTCCTTTCTTGGTGGAACTCAAGTTCCCCATGTGTGCAGTGAGGCAGGTGACCAAGGCCTCTCCCAGCTCTGAGGTTCTGTGGGTATCATAAGTGGTGGTGGTGTGTACAAGCGTATATACACACTTTCAGAAGAGTTAGCAGTGTCCATCTCTAATCCCTTTCAGGGGATCCGCTTGTCCAAGATCATACAATAGGTCATGACATAAGAACCTAGCATCACAGAGATCAACATATTATCCCCTCACTCTTGGCTCAGTAGCCCTGTCTCCCCCTGTGCCCAGCCTGGGTGGAGAGGGGAGTGCTCTCATGATCACCCTCCGGTCAGTTCTGTGCTGGGTCAGGAAGCTGAGCCCTGGCGACATATGGATAATCTTTTCCTCACTGGAATGGGGACCAGAGATTCTGGGGTCTCACAGAAATCCTACCAGCTAGCTTTGGGGTTCTTTCCTTCTTCCCTGCACATACCCCAGTAGTTCAGGCTGGGGTGTCAGCTTTGAGCAGGGGGTGTTTGTAGGGTGCTGGCCGTATTTATAGAATGTGTGGTTCCTCTTTTTAACCCTGCCCCCCATATTGGTCATAGAGAGTTTGGGGCTTGCTATCACCCACCCCCAACCTATGGTGCTGTCTTCTGCTTCTTACCCCCTGGAGTAGGGAGCTGGTCGTCCATGCAGACAAGCCATGGGTTGACAGAAAGGCAATGGGAAGAAGGAGATGCTGGGTTTATTTCTGTTAAGAGCTGGAACCGAATCTGGGATAAAAATAAACCCAGGGTCCAAGAGTGGTGGGCTGGAGCTGGTGCCGCTACCCAGGATGGAGAGCCTTGGTGCGCTCACAGCGGAGGAGACACTGCAGACAGCCCTTTCTTCCTGTCCGCCCCCCTCCCTGCTCACGCGCCTCCTCACCCAGACATTGGAGCCTCCAGGAGCTGCAGTGTGGATGCTTGGACAGGCAGACTTGAGTTCGAATTCTTCCTGGCTGTGTGAAGTCTCACAGAGCCAGAAACTTCTCTGAGCCTCAGTTTCTTCAGTCAAGTTTGTTCAACTCAATGTCAATGTCATGGTGAAGTTACCCACACAGGGTCTGGAGCTAGATGGCCTGAGCTTAGGTCCTGGTTCAAGAACTTTCTACTTGTGGCATTACTGTCTGCAGAACGGGGGTAATGATAGCACTGGGGCGCTGTTAAGAGCTAATTGTCACAAAGTGCTCAGTTCTGAGGTGAGCAGAAGGGGCGAGCAAATGTTCCCAGTGGGAATGATGCAGTGAAATCATCCTGAGGCAAGGTTGAGGTGAGGTGGCCAGCGGGCAGCTGTGCGACCCAGTATGGAGCAAACTGGCTTGTTGAGGGGGGTTGGTGTCTGGGACCTCAGTTTCTCGACCTGCAAAGTGGGCACAATGCCTTGCCTGCAGCCTCAGGCTTGCGAGGCTCCAAGCCAGTCACAGGGCAGCTGTGAGGGGGTGGGAAGCCCAAGAGAAGGGGATGGGAGAAGCCTGCTTGCCTGTTTGATCGCGGGTTCTCGCAGTCCCCAGGAGCTTTTGCTGAATCATCCCATTCTATAAGCTCAGAGCTCGGATTGTCTCTAGGAAACCCGAGCCTCTCCTTCTCTCGGGGAAGTGCCACAGCTGCCTGCTGTGGTGCTTCCTTGCAGAGGAGCTGAGGGGCTGCTAGGTGAGGCCCTTAAGGACCGAGCCATTTTAATGGCCAGGGTAGACAGCACTCAGTTGCTGAAGGAATGAGCCAGTTGACGGATGGGTGGAATGTGTTAGTTGATTGATGAATGGATGGATCAGTCTGGAAGATGTATTTGCATTTGGCCCGTGGTTCAGTCGGATGTCAGCATGCAGTAGGTACTCCATTAGTGTTTGTTGGTTGTAATGAGTCATTCATGAGGGAGTTGAAGAGAGTTAGCTCTCATCTTGGATGTGCTGTACTAGGCTTGTTGTTGATTCATGCACAGCGCACTTATCGAGTACCTACAGCATACCTGGCGCCAGGATGAGTTTTGCAAATCAAACAGTGACATAGACACAATCCCTTTGAGGACTTGGATGAAGCAAATGTCTATGGCCATAATGTAATCTCGGAGGTGAGGGACAACACAGAGGTCTTCCCCGGCCACCCTTAAACACTCAGTTCACAAATAACTGAAACTCTGTCACCAAAGTTTTTTTTTTTTTTTTTTTTTTTTTTTTTTGTCCTATAACTTTGATCTTGGCTAAAGGCTTATAGCTTGGGGGTGGGTAGGTTCGTGCCTCTGTCATCATATATATGCTCCAGTGAGAAGGCGTAGCTCTCCCCAGCAGCTGAGGCAGGGTGGGGTGAAGCTTGCATCTGCCCAGGTGGGCAGGTGTGAGAGGCCAAGAAATGCCCGCTGTGCAGCACTCTGTTGGGCGAGGGAATGGGGCATAACTGCTTTTGCTGTCCCGGGGAGATCTGATGAGCCAATATGCACTGGTTCATCTCACTCTGCTCTGAAAGCTACCTGGTAGATTACTAGAAGGCCTCATTCCAAAACTTCTGCAGGGACCTGGGGAACTGTTTTCACAAACCCCCACTGCTCTGAATAAAGAGCTTTAAAAACAAAGTGCTGACTGCTTTTGCAGGCACTACTTATAACAGGTTTAAGTGCGTGTGTTCAAATGGGTATTTTTACTAAGGTCTCCCACGTGCCCCCCAAGGGGCGGAGCAGGACAACCATAAGACCCAAAGCCACCCACATACACTATTTCCTTTCTGCTCCCTGATTTCACAAGAGTGAGAATGGTCCCCACACCTGGCTAACCTTAGAGAACTGCGGGTCATTCATTCATGTGATGGAGTCCGGGTCAGAAGAATGACCCGCCCTGCCTGCCACTGCTTGGGGCTTGAGGGCACAAACCTGTTCCTCTGAGCCCAGCTCTGCTCCCCCATCTGGGTCACGGGAGTTGGGGCAGGCAGCCGTGCAGAGGCACCAGGCTGCCGCTTGCAATGTCCCAGCGGTTTCCTCGAAGTAATTGTCCTGCTGCCATTAGGTTTAATGATATAATGTAGGCCTAAATCCCCCTGCAGTGGAGCCATGGCTGACTCCGTCCCAGTAATCCAGCTAGTGAACAAGAGAGAACATGCCTTGGAAGCTGGGCTCTGCCACCCCCTGAAATACATCAACAAGAGACATTTAACCATCTAACCGTGTCTGGTTCAGGGAGAGAGAAGAGGTGGAAAATCTCTTCTTATCTGGGTCTCTGCTTCCGAGTGCATGCACGTGCCTGTTTCTTCCTTGCCTTTTCCTTCCCTTCTGCCCCCTTCCTCTGTGATGCATCTCCATGATGACATGCAGAGACTTGTGAATGGAAGCTGCTTTCAGCAGAGCGTATTATGTAAGCAGCCTGGCCTCCGCCGCCGCTGATGGCGGGCGGGTCCGCATTCTGGGGGCTGCCCGAGACAGCCAGGTGACTGGGGAGACCAGCTGCTGCCAGAAAGCGCCTCTCCACACCCTGAGCCCCTTCCCCTCCACTTGCTAGTCTTCCCTCTGTCACCGTGGCGTTAAAGTTGTGTCTCCTTCTATCTCCGGCATCCTCCTCCTTTCCTACTCTATAGAAACTTCCTTTTCTTTCTGGTCCCTCATTTCTTCTGTCATGTTCTGGCTGCCTCTGCCTCCCTTGCACCCACCCTTGGCCCTGTCCCCTTTCCTTTCCTTCCACTCCCAGCCTCCCTGCCATCCCATCTCCAGTCTCTTCCCCAGCAGACACACGGTAGTGACAGTAAAGGGGTGTCAGCCCCCACCCCCGACTCAACCATCCCAGCTGTCCTGGCACCAAGGGGATTCCTGACATGCAGAGCTTTCTACTTTCAAAACCAGCCATTTAGGTAAACTGGGACCAGCCGGCCACCCTACCTCCAAGCCAGATGCCCGGAACCGTGTAGACAAGCTTTCCAAAGACCAAAGGCTCAGTGTTCTAGGCAAGTTGTCCGCCCTCCTACTCAGGAACACACACAGGTGTCTGAAGTCCTCCCTAGGCCTGGTGTTCCACCACCACAGAGCGCAGTGGCCCATTCAGGGGAGGGGCTGACTTCCTCTATCTCCCCCAAGTCCTGGTCTGAACCTGACTAGCCACGCAGCCAATGATTCATTCACTTGTCACCAGAGGGAAGGAGGGACCGTTGCAGAAAATCAATGGCAGGCATTCTGGAGTTTGAGCCTGCTTCTGATCGGAGGCAGGGCTTGTTGGAACAGCTTGTGAATCAGTGGGGCTAGGGCGGGGATCAAGAATTTGCATGTCTGATGCGATTGGTTCAGGGACCACACCTGGAGAATCACTGTGGTCCTCACACTCACCCCTTCATCACCAAATAGAGATGGCATCCACCCTGGGTCGGAGACTACTCTAGGTATGAGAGGCCCAGCAGAGGGTGAGGCGGAGTTCATGCAGCTGGTTGTGTAGCAGACAGAAAAGGTAAAGACAAGTAAACATATAAGAAAGTTCTACGCCTGGGGCTGGGGAGATGGCCCAGTGGCTCAAGTACACAAGGACCTGAGTTCGGTTCCCTAGCACCCATGTAAAGTGTTGGGTGTGGCAGCATGTGTCTGAATCCCAATGCTGGGGAGGCAGAGACAGGAGGAGGTGCCTGGGGCTTACTGACTTGCTGTTCTATACTAACTGATAAGCTCCAGGTTGAGTGAGGAGTCCTTTCTTTTTTTAAAAAAAAAAAAATTAAATTTATTTATTATTATTTGCAAGCAGGAGGAGAAAGAGAGAGAGAACGAGCATTCCATTGCAAACACACTCCAGATGCATATGCCGCTTTGTGCATCTGGCTTCATGTAGGCCGTCGAGCTTGCAAGCAAGTGCCTTAACCACTGAGCTATCTCTCCAGTCCCAGGAGCCCTTTCTCAAAGAACAGGATAGAGAACAGCGGAGCAAGACAATCATTGTCAACCTCTGGCTTCCACATGCACGTTAGAGTGCTCGCGTGTGCGCACCCAGCTAAGTGCTGGGGCAGGAGCAGCATGGAGCCTGACAAGCGGGGACTCAAGGGTTGGTTGGAAGCACAGGGTGGCTAGGGAGGCTTCAGAGAGGGCAAACTTTGAACCAAGCGCCAAGTTTCTAGAATGATGGAGTTAGGAACAGGCTGCAGAGAAGAATGGTGAGGATGGAGAAGGGGTACTTGACTTTGGCCCTGAAAGGACATTATGTGGCATGAACTTACTTACGACGTTAGAAATGAGCACTACTCTGGTCACTCAGTGGGAGTTGACAACAGAAGGTGGGTGGAAGCCGGGGCCCCGTGAGTTGGGGGGGCCTCGCTGAGTGGAGGCAGGGCAGTACGTCACTGCCTATGGATATATCTTGCAGTCAATGTAAACCAGGTCTTACTGATGTGGAGGGTGGGGACAGGAGGAGTGAGGACCCATTCTAGGGAACAGGGACTGTTTGTGACAGGTGTTCATTAGCTGTGGTCTTGGGGACCTTCAGGGCCAGTGGATGCTGAGACAAGACCATACGGTGAGCTGAATAAAGAGTCTTTCCGCGCTTGCAGGCTAAAGGCAAGGTCACTTCTCAGCAGAAGACGCAGTGGCTGGGGGTGGCCGTGCTGATTAGTCACCAAGAAGCAGGATTCTGTAACTCTGCAGAGCTGCTGAGGCCCTTGGAAGTGACTGCTACCCTGTCAGGCCAGGGAGTCCGGCCAAGTCTTCTTCCCGAAGCTGTGGAGACAGGGGCTTATGGGAGGGGCCGCGCACCAACCTCTGCTTCTGTGGGATCAGCTAGACCAGATGCATGCAGCACTGGGCATGCGAGTCAGGGCAAGACCAGGACAAGGGGCTGTGCCTGGAGGGGGACAGGAGATCCTGCATTGAGTTTGTCCTTGTTTCTTTTTCCTTTTTTTGCGGGGGTGGGGGGGTGGTGGTTTCAAGGTAGGGTTTCACTCTAGCCCAGGCTGACCTGGAATTCACTATGTAGTCTCAGGCTGGCCTTGAACTCACAGCTGTCCTCCTACCTCTGCCTCCCAAGTGCTGGGATTAAAGGTGTGTGCCACCACGCCCGGCTAAGCTCGTCCTTTTGAGGGGCCTGATGTTGCTTCTTTCCGCCTGACTCCCCTGCCAGCTTGGCTAGTATCTGAAAAGGCACTTGGCACAGGTCATCTTTTCAGCAGTGGGTTTGCACTCTGGGGACAAATCCCAAGGAAAAATAGATGATACACATACTTGCAGGGAGTTCCCTTTTGGCTACAGTGCCGCTGGGGAAGCTGGCCTTGTCAGCAGCTATCTGTGGAGGATATCTGTGGGGTAGCCAGAGTTTTTTAAATTTATTTTTATTTACTTATTTACTTATTTGAGAGAGAGAGAGAAGCAGAGAGAGGGAGGAAGAGAATGGGCACGCTAGGGCCTCCAGACGCATGTGCCCCCTTGTGCATCTGGCTTACATCAGTCCTAGGGAGTCAAGCCAGGGTCCTTCGGCTTTGCAGACAAATGCCTTAACCGCTAAGCCATCTCTCCAGCCTCCAGATTATTTTTTTTAATTCCACATCACTTGAACTTATTTATTTATTTAGGCAGGGTCTCATACAGCCCAGGTTTGCCTTGAATTCACTATGTAGCTGAGGATGACCTTGAACTCCCGATCTTGTTTCCTTCTACTTCCTGAGTGCTGGGGTAACAGGTGTGTGCCACCATACCCAGCTAGGTGTTTTTTTGTTTTTTTTTTTTTTCTGGTAGAAGGCATGTAAAGTTGTGTGACAGTTCACATTCATTGAAGACACACCAGTCTTCCATCCCTATGGACGTCTTTCTCAGTTTTTTCATCAATTAGTCTCTGTCATCTCCAGACCCCGTTCCCCTCCCTCCGTAAGCAAGCCTGTGTTGCCCTGTTAATGACACCTCTCTTGTTTTGTGGGTAGACATTTCAAACATGTCCTTTTAAGAATATTTTAAAATATATTTTATTGATTGATTGATATCTATTTATTTATGAGAGAGAGGCAGATAAAGAGAGAAAGAGAAAGAATGGGTATATCAGGGCCTCTAGCCCCTTCAAACTAATTCCAGATACATGTGTATCTGGCTTACACGGGTACTGGGGAATTGAACCTGGGTCCTTGGGCTTCACAGACAAGTGCCTTAGCTACTAAGGCATCTCTCCAGCTCTGATTTTGATTATTTTGCTGAATAGTCATGGTACCAGGTGCCACGGGTGTGCAGAGGAGGCAGGAGAGCACCAGGGTCGGTCACTGGGGTCTGGTGCAGAGCACGAATCCTGATTCTGTGACCTTTGGTGAAGTGAGCTTCTCCAAGCCTCATTGTCTCCTCTATCATGGGGAGAATGATAATATTCATCTTATAAAGTGAAATATGAGGGAGCACAGCATGTCTTATGTAATAAAGCCTTTCAAATGGTGCTCTGGGGGTCAGAGGCTGTGCTAGCCAGCTTTTCATTACTATAATCAACACCCGAGACAATCAATTTTTAAAAGAATCTAGCACTCCTCTCTCTCTAAAGAAATAAAAAGTCTTTAAAGAGAAGAAAAGGTGCTGGAGAGATGGCTTAGTGGTTAAGGCATTTGCCTGCAAAGCCAAAGGACCATGGTTTGATTCCCCAGGACCCACATAAGCCAGATGCACAAGGGGGTACATGTGTCTGGAGTTCGTTTGCAGTGGCAGAAGGCTCTGGCATACCCATTCTCTCTCTCTCTGTCTCCCCCTGTGTCTTTCTCTCTCTCAAATAAATAAATAATAAAATAATAAAAGAAGAAGAAGAAAAGTCCAGGCTGGGGAGATGGCTCGGTCAGTAAAGCGCTTGCCACACACGTGTGAGTAGCCATGTTTGGACCATCAGCACCCACATCTGTGCTGGGTGAGTGTGGCGGCCACCTGTGGCAGGCAGAGACAGGGGATCCCCAGGGCGAGCTGGCCAGCTAGACAAGCTGAGTCAGCGAGCTCTGGGCTCAAGTGAGAGACCCTGCTTCCGTGAGATAAAGTGGGGAGCGATCTAGGAAGACACCCAACGTCAAGCTCAAGCCTCTGCATGCATGTGCATCTGTGCACATGCTCCCACATGCACACCACACACACACACACACACACACACACACACACACATATTCACAAAGAAGAGGAGGCAGTGGAGGAGGAAGAGGAGGGAGGAGGAAGAAAGGTTAGTTTGGGCCTGGAGTTCTGGTCAGTTGGCCCCAGGCTTTGGGGTCTGTGATGAGGCTGTGCATTATGATTTTCAGGGAATGAGAGGGCCAGCTGCTCACTCATGGTGGCTGGGAAGCAAAGAGAGAATGTGTCTCCACCAGCCGGGGACTAAGCAGAAAGCTTAATCACGAACACTTGAGGCTATGGGGGGCATTTTACATTCAAACAGTCACAACCACTATCATCATCACCTTCATCACCATCATCTTCATCACAGTTATCATCATCACCTCCTCACTATCATCATCACCTTCATCACCTTCATCTTCATCACTGTTATCATCATCACCTCCTCATTACAATCATCACCTTCATCATCATCATCACCATCATCTTCATCACTACTATCATCATCACTTTCATCACCATCATCATCATCACTGTTATCATCATCACCTCCTCACTATAATCATCACCTTTGTCACCACCACCATCATCAATCATTATCATCATTGCTATTTCTTAGCAGCCGATACAAATCTTTGGATCTTCCTAATTCAAGAAGGCTCACTCATGCTAATCATTTCCAGGCCTGAATCTAGCTGGTGGTTTTCTGTGGTCCTGGTGAAGTGAGAAAAATGAGGCACTTACAGATGGTAACATTGTACCAACTACATTTCCCTAGAAGAGGTTTTCCTGTCCTGAAGCCATGTCTGCTTATTCTGTATTAAAGTACAGCTTTGTGCTGTGTGGACGGTAGCTTCTCTCTCGAGCTGCTTTGGTGACCCTTCCTTGGTAGAAACAGCAGCAGTGCGGGCCGAGCGTCTTGATGTGGAAGCGAGCCTTCTTCATTAGAGGACCCCACATAGCAGGTGCTAATTTGCTAAGTCATTAAGCTTGTGGGTTATAACGTTGTAGTGTGTGGAAGAATCACCTGAAGTATTTTGTTAAAGGCAGATTCCCAAGGTCTGTCCCCAGAAATCCACACCTGAAGGTCCAGGGTGGCTCCAGGAATCTGCAGCATAAGTTTCCAGCATGAACCAGCTGCACATAGTCCACAAGGCTTTCTGGGAGCCAGGACTAGTCTCCCCTCTTCACCTCTCTGTGCACAATGGACTTGAATGCCTCTGACAGGGGAGACTTAGCACCCTCCAAGCTGCCTGTGCATGTTGGTGAGACCTTGAACTTCTGATCTTCATGCCTCTTCTCCAAGTACTGGGATCACAAGTATATACCACCACACCTGGTTTAGCTGGTACTGGGGATGGAACCTGGGGCCTCTTGCATGCCAAGCAAACCCTCTACCAGCTGAGCTACATCCCCAGCCCTAGCACTGTCTTTTTATGTTGATGTATGCCGACCTTGTAGCCTCTAATCATCTCACCTTTTTGGAGCCAAGAACAGAGAGAATTCTTAGAGAGTGAAACCCTGGAGAGCTAAGTACATGCTGGGGATGGGGGTGTATCAGGTTAAAGGGGAGCTTGTTTGGTGAAGGGACAGTTCAGCAGGGGTGCCTCGTCTCAAACCAGCGTACAACCATCTCCCCTCCATAGATTTCTACTGACCTTCTGCTACTGTGTTCATCATCAGACCCCAAACATTAAGTGACCCCTCAAACTTCCCTATTTTCCCAATAAAATGACTCATCCATCTCACTCCCCCCCCCAACACTGCCCATCTTAAATACCCTATTGGGGACATGTAGGAGGTGGTCAAATGTCCATTTATAACACTGGATTCAGTCATCATAACACACACAGACTTAAAATTCTCATGTTATATAAAACAACCAGTTCGTTCAGAAAACCTTTTTAACCACCAATACATCATAGGAAAACAATTAAAGCAGGAAAGTTCTGGAACTTTTAACAAAAGTAAACACTGTAAATATCTTTGCTTTAAACTTTTTTCGGGGGTGGGGTTGGCATGGTCAAAAGGGGATACTAGCCTTATTTGCAGACCTTAATTTTTTTTTGAGGTAGGGTCTCTCTCTAGGCCAGACTGACCTATGGAGTCTCAGGCTGGCCTTGAACTCATAGTGATCCTCATAGCTCTGCCTCCCATGTGCTGGAATTAAAGGCATTTTGAAGTTTTTATTGGCAATTTTCATACATGTACATAATGCGCTTTTATCATAATCCCCTCCCATTACTTTCTTTTGCCTCCCCTCCCCCTCTTCCATTCAACCCCTTTTTCTTTCCCGCTAGTCCCTCCTCTATAAGTATCTTGTTGATAATAGGGCAAGGAAAAGCTTTGGCTTGGATCACCATGATAGATTAAATGCCGAGGGAGAATCTACAGAAACTCTTTTGCTATTAAGAATAAAGCAGTCAGAGAGGGAAGACAGAGCACTCGAGAGTGGGGAAAACATTTCAAGAACAAGTCAAAAGTGATTTCCTGTTTTCTGAGGCATATAGGGTTGGTTGCAGGGGCCTCATCTTCTTGGCTGTCTGTAGCACTTGTCAGAACCTTCCTTCAAACAGGTCCATGATCAGTAGTGCCAAGGATTTCTTATTACAGACAGAGGCAGGGTTCTAAGGAGAGGTGCTGGGGCTATGGTGAAAAGAAATCTAACCCCATCTGGGATGGCTTCCCAACATTTGATCTGGGAGCAAAGGTAATGAACATAGGTGCAGAGGCCCTGGAGTAGCATTCACGGACCTGAAAGAAGGCCAGCATGGCTGGACCAAGGGGCCAAGGGGAGTCCAGTGACAGATGAGGTGGGTAGTGTCTGCAAGGTGATGTTATATATATATATATATATATATATATATATATATATATATATATACTATTTTATTTATTTATTTATTATTTATTCAGAGACCAAGTGGAAGGGTGATCTGAAATGTTATGTTTTGAGAAAGCGGCTATCACTACACTAGGATTCACAGTAGGGGAAGAGCTTATTTCTGGGCAGCCTAGAAAGAACTGTATGTGTTGGTTGAGCCCCACCCCTCTCCCTGGCACTAACTCCCTGGGAAAGGAAGGAGATTTGCTGGGGGGGGGGGGGGGCCTCTTGTCAGGAAAAGATGTTCTGTGATGAACTCTCCTGGAAACCAGGTAGAGAAAGTGGAAGGAGGGAGGGGCGAGGAACAGTTGTTCATCTGCCTGATTTAGACCCCAGCTCTGTTGCTGAGTGAACTGGGGCAAATCACCAAGCCCCTCAGCACCTCCATTTCCACTTCCAGAAAACAGGAACGTTAGTAACCCTGATCTCATTGGCTTGTCTGGAAATTGAACCATCATTAGACAGTCTTTGCTTGGACCAGGGCTTGGCATATGGTTGGTGCTCTGTAAACCTTAATTACTGTTGTCTTGAGGACAGTGATGAAATCTCTGAGCCCAGCATTCTAGAAGAGGCCCTGTTAACCCTCTGCATTCCTGACCACCACGTACCTCCTGTAGGCTATACCCAAATACCCCTTTTCCGGTGAGTTCTTTTCTGTTATTTTATTGAAATTGGTCTCTCTTCCCCAGGACTCAACTCACTCCTCCTCTACTCCATTTCCTCCCTAGCACTTAGAACTGTGTACATGTACTCTATTTTAATTATTTTTTTTTAATTTTTTGTTTGTTTATTTATTTATTTGACAGTGACAGAGAGAAGGAGGCAGAGAGAGAGAGAGAGAGAGAGAGGGAGAGAGAGAGAATGGGTGTGTCAGAGCTTCCAGCCTCTGTAAACGAACTCCAGATGCGTGCGCCCCCTTGTGCATCTGGCTAACGTGGGTCCTGGAGAATTGAGCCTCGAACCGGGGTCCTTAGGCTTCACAGGCAAGCGCTTAACCTGCTAAGCCATCTCTCCAGCCCTATTTTAATTATTTATGTTGTTCGCTGTCCATTCAGTAGCCATGTGGCATCTGGAGCATGCCCAGGCCATGTGACTGCTGTTCTTACCTCTATGGCCCCAGGGTGCTATGTCTTAGCATGTCCTCCCCTCCCCCGCATGCAGTAGATGCCCAATATTTGTTGACTAAATGAACATGGGGAGTATCGATCTAATACTTCTTGCTCTAACTGGAAACCTCCCCCCCCCCCCGCCCACCTTCAGATTACTAACTCACCTGACATTACACACAGCACCAGCAGAAAGGAAAAGTAAAAATCCCCGGGGTGTCCGGAGCCTCCACAGGGCTGGGGGCTGATGGGAGAAGTGTGGGCACCAGGGGCTCGGGTGATGGCAAGAGCATAAAGGCGGGTCAGAAATCCAGCTCTGCGGCCAGATGGTTTTAAGCCGACAAACCACACGGAGCCTTCGTCCCTCCTCCGCCACTGCAGCTGGTGGGACGGCAGACCTGTTCCATATTTAAGGAGACCTGCACTGCAGGCTGAAGGCTGGGGCCGCTCACGTGAGAACAGTGGCAAATGGCTCATGGTCTCATAAGTGATGGATTCGTTCTTAAAGGAAAGGAGCAAGGGAAGGAAAAGTCAGCAAGCCCAGCTCTTTCCACGGTGTCCGCATCTCAGCCCTGGCTGCCCATTCTAGTCAGGTGGGCATTTTGCAATGTCTGGGTGCCAGGAAGCACCTCAGAATTTCTTCTCCAGCTAGGTCTGGGTTTGTTTGTTTGTTTGTTTGTTTGTTTGTTTTTCCTATTTCATTGAGACAAGCTGTCATGTAGCACAGGCTGGTCTTGAACTTATGTAGCTGAGGATGACCTTGAACTTCTAACTCCCTTGCATGCTTGAATTACAGGCGTGTCACTACACCTGGGCTACATCCCTAGCCATGGTTAGTTTTGTGGAGGGGAGGCAGTGATTGCCTTGGCAGCTTAAATTACCCGGAGGTGATTCTCAGGTGCAGCCAGAGAATGACCAGAGCTGTTTGCATGACTCTTTAAGGGGTGACTTTACTTTGCAGTCCTCACTTGTGACATCTGCAAACTGGCCCCTAAGCCTTTGGTGTCTGTGACAGGCATGAATCTTTCCGGGGAGCCGAGATAGCAATGGGGATGTGAATGAAGCTTCCTTGGATGGGCCAGTGGCTTTGGGGCATTGCTGTCATTTCCTGACAGTTGTCTAAGCTACCTCTTCACATTGGGAGCTAGGGCCACAAGAATATTTTATACCCAAGAATCCCAGACGAGCCCACGAGGTGCCCGAGTATGTGAACAACAATCCCAGGGAGGGAAGAGTCTGCCATGAAGTACTATTAGTCTAGGAGGAGGAGGAGAGAGGGTATTCATTGCAGCCTTCCAGGCTGGCCTTGACCATGAGGGCTTTATTTTTTTCTTTTCTTTTCCTTTCTTAATTTGAGAGAGACAGAGAGAGAAAGAATTGGCATGCCAGGGCCTTGGCTACTGAAGTCAACCTCCAGAGGCTTGCGCCACCTACTGGGCATATGTGACATTGCGCTTGCCTCAACCTTGTGTGTGGGGCTGACTTGCGATCTAGAGAGTCCAGCATGGGTACTTCAGCATCACAGGCAAGCGCCTTAACCACCAAGCCATCTCTCCAGGCCGACCATGAGGACTCGATACACAAATGGCTGCTGGTCTCAGAGGACAGCAGGCAGTAACTGAGCAGCTCCCGTGGGCAGCACTCTATGAGGGCTCTGCAAGCCTCCTTCCCTTCCATCCTTCCATCAGCTCAGGAAGCAAGGAAGTTACAAGCCCCACTCACCAGATGAGAAAAATGAGGCACAGAGGGGCTCTGGAGCCTGCCCAAGATCCCAGGCTAGTAATGGGTGGGGCTGGGACTGGCCCCAATGCCGTTAGACACACGTCACACCAGGGCCCAGTCTGCACTTGCTTGGATTCCTCAGAAGGGTAATGACTGAGGACTGTTTCCCAATCCCAGAAGCACAGAGAGTGACCCAGGAAGGAGCTCCGCTCCCTGTCCTTCTCCCTCCCTCTGTATTCTGACACAATGCCACACCTCCTCCTGCGGGCTTCTGTTTTGTCATGAGAGCTTGATTTGCCCTTCAAGACTTGAGCATCTCCAGACAAGCAAGCACCCAGTGAATAAATAGGGAAGACTTTCCAAGGACACTTCAGCTTCTCTTCTTGGTTCTCATAGGCTGGTGTGGCCATCCCAAAGCAGACCAATTGCTCAGAAGCAGCTCTGCCAAGCCAGCCCTGCCTTGTAGAGAGAAACATCTTCGAAGTTTGCCTTTCCTGAGGAGACGGAGATCAGTATTGAAGGGACTCAGTCCTCGCTTATCCTCAGCTTTGAAAGACGGGGACCTTCTGCACCCTAAGGACAGCCCCTTCCGGGGACCCATTTTGTTCTAGAAATTGAGCGGTGTGGCTTGGCTTGGGGTGATGGGCTTGCAGCCGCCCTGGCTCACCCTCAGCGCACTGCAAGCCCTTTGCTTCTGAGCATGTTCTAGAAATACATATGAATCCATCTGCCGCCCAGCCTTAGGTCATTATCTGACCAGGCTCTGGAAATTCAACTCATGGATGGTCCCTTTAGGATCTTGCTCCCTGGTGAGTGTCCCGGTCCCTCCAGGAAGTGTCCCCTCCTGTTTTGCCTTAGAGCTTCACAGGTGGCAGGCGAGGGATGAGGCCTTCAGTTTTCTGTTGGGGAAGGTGACCCCAAAACAAGCTTTCAGGACAGACCTTTTCCATCCCTGGCACACTGCCTCCTAAATAGATTCTCCACATCAATTATCTCATTATCTGCCCATTGCCTCCACCACACTCTGGAAGACAAGATAGAAAACAGACCTGGGCCATTAGTATTCCTGCAAGAGGCAAGTAAGGAGAGAGGAACACTTTCTGATCATTTGTGTCCTACTTAATATTAACAAACACACTAAATAGCAACAGTAATAATATTTATGTTATTTACATTACGTATCATAAGCATTTATATATCATGACATTATGTAAATATGTATCCATAATTATATGTTATATATTACTTATAAATATGTAATAATTTATAAATATAAACATTTTGTTATGTATTAGGTATAGATTTTTTTGAGACAGGATCTCATGTATCCCAGCCTGGTCTTGAACTCACTATGTAGCTGAGGCTGATCTTGAACTCCTGATCCACCTGTTTCTACCTCTTGAGTGCTAGGGTGGCTGGAATGCACCACCACACCCAGTTTATGCAGTGCAGGGATGTGACCCAGGTTTTTGTGCATGCTGAGCTAGCACTCTACCAACTGAACCACATTTTAAAAATACTGGATTTATTTATTTGCAAGCAGAGAGGGAGAGGGATACAGAGAAAGAGAGAGAGAGAATCGTCAAGCCGGGGCCTCTGGTCACTGCAAGAGAACTTCAAGCACACGAGCTACTTTGTGCATCCGGCTCCACTTGGGTACAGGGGAGTCAAACCTGTGCCGTGAGGCTTTCCAGGCAAGTGCCTTAACCACTGAGCCATCTCTTCAGCCCTTTTTAATTTCTTTTTAAAAATATTTTAGTTATTTATTTATTTGCAAGCAGAGAGGGGTACAGAGAGAGTAAACCCCATTTTTATATGTGCTCTAATACACACACACACACACACACACACACACACACAGTCCTAGTAGATTCTGCAGCACGGGCTGCAGGAAGAGACGTATTTGTAAGATCTCTCTCTCTCTCTCTTTCTCCTTCCTTCCCTCCCTCCCTTCCCCCAGCTCCTTCTCCCTCTCTCTCCCCTTCTTCTGCTCCTCCCCCAAAACGCACTACTCACTCCTTCGCTTATGTCCTGAAGCAGGGAGAGGAGCGCTGTGTCACTGCCCTGTTGACACCCGCTTGGCCCACTGCTGATCTCACCCCAACTTTCCTCAAGTGTATGGTTCCTGCTTCTTGTGTTTGCTTTCTGTCGTCATGGAAAACATACACTGCGGACACTGCCTGTGTGATTCAGGGTCCCAGCAGGGGACAGATGGCAATTCAAGCTGAGTAATTGGAGAAGAGTTTTGAAAAGGGACAAAGGCATGACCAGGTTTAAGGAAAACCAGCCAAGGGTAGAGATACACCCAAGGCCTAGCAATCACAGTTAGCCCTTGCCAAGAAAGGTCAGGGGTGGGGGAGGAAGAGAAATCCACTGTCAGAATCTGGAGGGAGCCCTGTGCCACTTCTAGTCCATCCAGTCTCCCCACATGCTCCCCAGTGGCTAAGCTGAAAATGGAGGCCAGAGGGCAGGGGATCCAGGTGAGGACACACGTGTAGGTCAGTTTCTGGGGAGAAAAAAAATAGGGAGGTGGAACATGAAGAAGGTGTGCATGGGCCCACAGAGATGTGGCATGCTGCCAGCAGCAGTCAGCTGTGCTGCGTAACAACCAAACCCAAAGTTAGTGGCTTAAAACTTTCATTGGCTCATGACTCCACAATTTGGGCTGGAATCAGTTGGATGGTATTTCTTTTCTTTTTTTCTTTTTTTTTTTTTAAGAGAGAGAATTAGTGCACCAGGGCCTCAGCCACTGCAATCAAACTCCAGACACTTGCACTACCTAGAGTGCATGTGCGACCTTGCGTTTGCATCACCTTTGTGTGTCTGGCTTATGTGGGACCTGGAAAGAGATTGAACATGGTTCCATAGGCTTCACAGGAAAGCACCTTAACGGCTAAGCCATTCCTCCACCCCAGATGGTATTTCTTGATGGTCTCTCTTGGTCAGACATGGAGCCAGAGTCATCTGGACTGAGGCTCCATAGCTGGGCTGACAAGATGGTCTCACATTTGGACCTCATGTAGAGTCCTGGTTTTCCTCTGTGTGGCCCCAGGTTGCTGACATGGTAGCCAGCAGACAGGCCCCAGGCCACAGTTACTGACATCTTTTAGCCTTCAGACAGTCACCTGGGAAGGTCAGAGTTATTGTGGAGAGACCACTGAGTACGGAGGCGTGTTGACTATTGCCGTCAGCTGAACAGTCAGTCTACCATGTGGCCCTGTGCCAAGAATTACAGCCTGTGTTCCAGTTTGCTGTTGGCTTCATATACCTTTTTTTTTCCCCTTCAGTTTTTCAAGGTAGGGTCTCGCTCCAGCACAGGCTGACCTGGAATTCACTATGTAGTCTCAGGGTGGCCTTGAACTCACAGCGATCTTCCTACCTCTGCCTCCTGAGTGCTGGGATTAAAGGTGTGCACCACCACACCTGGCTAATTTTTAAAAAATATTTTATTGGGCTGGAGGGATGGCTTAGCGGTTAAGGTGTTTGCCTGCAAAGCCAAAGGACCCAGGTTCAATTCCTCAGAACCTATGTTAGCCAGATGCACAAGGGGCACACGGATCTGGGGTTCGTTTGCAGTGGCTGGATGCCCTGGCACGCCCATTCATTCTCCATCTCTCTCTCTCTCTCTCTCTCTCTCTCTCTCTCTCCCTGTCTCTCCCTTTCTCTGTCTAATAAATAAATAAAAATAAAATATTTTTTAAAATATTTTATTTATTTGCAAGCAGAGAGACACAAAGATGATGAGTATGGGCTCACGGGAGCTTCTAGCCACTGCAAACGAACTCCAGATAGATGCACTACTTTGTGCATCTGGCTTTTTGTGGGTACTGGGGAATTGAACTAGGGTCGTTAGGCTTTGCAGACAAGTGCCTTGACTGCTGAGCTATCTCTCCAGTCTGGTTTTATATATTTTTATGTGGGTATTTTTGTGATTGTTTTTTGATACAGGGTCTCACGTATCCTAGGCTGATCTCTAACTCACTATGTAACTGAGGATAACCTTGAACTCTTCATCTTCCTGTCTCCACCTTCTATTGCTGTGGTTACAGACAAGCAACACCATGCCCACTAAATACAGTGCTGGGGATGGAACCTAGGGCTTCATAAATGCCAGGTTGGCACTCTAGCCACTGAGATCAAATTCCAGCCAGGTGTCACATACTTTTGAGAGCCCGCAAGAGTCCTTGAATGCTAAGGTGCAGTTCCTGGAGAGCTGGGGACTGGGGATGTCACATCCATGCCCAGTGCAGTGCAAATCCTCCTCCTCCTGGAATGGGGGGGCAGTTTTGGTAAGAAGCGGACCTATGACAGCTGGCTGGCACAGTGGGCAGAATATCCCTGCAGAAGGCATGACTCAGGGCTGAATAATGAGGTACCCACCACAGCTGGATGGTGTCTCCTGTGTGTGTGTGTGTGTGAGAGAGAGAGAGAGAGAGAGAGAGAGAGACAGCACATGCCTGTACAGAACCTGGTGTCTGGATTTGGGACACTGACTCTCCCACTTATTTAGCTGGTGGCTTGGGGCTGACTTCTTATCCTCCTGTGCCTCAATTTCCCCAGGTGTAAAATGAAGCTAATGAGCTGGGCGTTAACTTAGAGAACACTGAGGTCAGGGCCAGCACACGCACAGAGCCAAGTACTGTGGCTGGAATGGACAGATGTTCGAGGCTTATTAGGGTTCAGTGAAGGAGGAGGAGGAGGAAGAGGATGGAGGAGGTGATTTAGGGCCTGATGTAGTCAGCTGCATGACTGGCTCTGATTCAATCTTAGGGGGAAAAAACCAGTTAACCTTTATAAACCTCAGTTTTTCCACCTTTACAATGGACTCTGTGGGGTCTCTTTGCAAGACTCATGTGTACCAGCGATGGTGTGGACCCTGTTTATCCCAGCACGTGAGAACATCATTGTATGTATTTAGTAGACTTCATAGTCTGGAGACAGCAACAAAATGAATGTAACCCTCTTTATTTTACCACGTGCCAGATAGTGTTCTGAGCACTTTACAAGTATTAACTGTTCTAATCTCTCAACATCCCTCTAGGGAGGAATTATTAATGTTATTATTATCATCTCTGTTTTGCATTAGAGGGAAGCAAGGCACAGAGAGATTAAGTCACTACCTTAACATCGCACAGCCAGAAAGGGGCACAGCTGGGATTTTGAACCCTAGCACCTCAATACCTCTTGGCTGCTGTACTCTTTCAGCTCCAATAATGAGGATCATAATATGTACGCCTACAGAGGGAAGCAGGAAGACCAAAGGCTCAGGGACTCTTGGTGTTCTCCACGTGTGATACTGCATGCTCTCATAGCAGATTTCAGGGCCCAAGGGAAGAGAGCTAGACACTGTGGCTCATTCTCAGCTCCAGCCTGCTGAGGTTTTATTTTCTGTCCATTCTCCCCCAACCCCTGAAACCTGGCGCCAGGAGGAGCTGGGTGTGGAGAGGCCTGGATGAGCCTGGACTTTACGATCTATTATTCATGGAAGCCAAGAGAAGCTTTTGTTCTTTCTGAAGCTGTCTTGGATTTCTTAGAATCCACAGCCACCCCAGGGGAATGGTCTTGACTTGACCATAGGAGATGGGAACTGTGCTTTCTGTGACCAGAAGCTGTGAGCAAGAATGCCATGGAGGCCAGGAAGAACTGGTGTGTGTGTGTGTGTGTGTGTGTGTGTTTGCATGGGTGTGTGTGTGATATGGACAGGCAAGGCTACGGTGGGGATGGGGGTGTGACCTGGAGCATGAGTGTGAATAGGTATGCATATTTGTTGTGGTAAGGAGGAGACAAGAAGAGCCCTTCTAGGTGCTAATTGGCCCTTGTCAGAGTGAGGTGACAATGTGTATTTTCAAGCTTTCTCTCCCTTAACCAGGAGCTCTCTCTGCCTAGCGAAGAGGGTCAGGACAATTCACTAGTGTATGTCAGAAATCCACCCACAGAGAGGGATCTGTGAACTTCAACTGTCCTGTGCTGCATGTAGGAAGGGGCCATCTCACAAGAGTGTATCACCCACTTACCTCCCCAATAGGTGAAGCAGGAAGGGACCATCTCACAAGAGCATGTCACCCACTTACCTCCCCAACAGGTGAAGCAGGAAGGGACCATCTCACAAGAGCATGTCACCCACTTGCTTCCCCAACAGGCAATGCAGGAAGGGACCATCTTACAAGAGCACATCCCCTGCTTACCTCCCCAACAAGCCATGCGGGAAGGGACCATCTCACAAGAGTACATCCCCCCACCCCCGCTTACCTCCCCAACAGGCGGTCTTGCTAACTTGATTACTCCTGTGACTGAGAGCTCACCACCAAAAGCTTGCTCTCATATCGATGGCCCTGTTGGTGTAGAAAGCCAATCCTTGTCTTAAGTCCAACTCTCCCTCCCTGGGACATTTTTAGTACTGTGTTTCAGTCACAGCCATGTTTTGAGATGTGAAGTTTAAGAGTGCTGTTTTCCAGGGAGACCCCCCTGGCTTATAACCTGGTAGCTCCACCCTTCCTATATGATGACCCTGAGCAATTCTCCCCCTCTGCAGCTCAGAAATGGGGGGAATCACTCCAGAACTGCCTCTAGGACTTGGGATAGGGGAACCACCCACTGGAAGATGGTGCTGTCCCTCCTTCACAGAGCTGTGAAATACACACCCTAGGGGTCTGACAGTAACAGGCCAGCAGCACATGCTCTGAAGCCCTTGGCAGGACCTCCAAGTATGGCCCTGTCATTTACTAGCTGTGTGATGGTGTTGGGGTAGTCCCTCCTATGTCTAGGCTGGGGGAACAGTAAATACATTCAGACAAGTAAGGTGACCTTCAGCAGAGAGCTACAGCCAACCTGCGGTGCCCAGCAAAGGGACACCACACACGGCCTCTCCTCCTGCTCGCTCTCTGCCAAGCCTCTGGTGCCTCCTGTTGGATGAAGTCAACCAGAAACCCAAGAACACAGAGCTATAAAGCAGTGTCCATGGGAAGGCGTGCCTCCCACCTGTGATGTGTGAAAATGCCCTTCCCAGGAAGGGGCCAGGACTGCTGGCAGCTGTAAGGGAATCAGTGGCCCTCTATGCTCTGGCCTGAGGTAGAGGAGGAACAAGGGTCCCTTATGACAGCCCCACACAATGGAGCTCAGTGCAGCCTGGACCCAGGTGGCAGCCGGAGGCCATTAAGCTAGATGACTTGTTTTTTGTTATTTATTGGCAAGGAGAGAGAGAGAGAGAACATCAGGGCTTCCAGCCACTGAAAACGAACTACAGATGCATGTGCCACTTTGTGCATATAGCTTTATGTGGGCACTGGAGAATCAAACATGGGTCATTAGGCTTTGCAGACAAGTGCCTTAACCACTGAGCCATCTCTCCAGCCTGATGACTTGGGTTTTTTATTTTTTTATTTTTTTGAGAGAGAGAAAGAGAGAGAATGGACACGCCAGGGCCTTCAGCCACTGCGAACAAACTCCAGACATGTTCGCCCCTTGTATGCATGTGTGACATTGCGCGCTTATGTCACTGTGTGTCTGGCTTACGTGGAACCTAGCGATTCGAACATGAGTTCTTAGGCTTCGCACTAACCACTAAGCCATCTCTCCAGCCCCTGATGACTTATTTTAATTTGCATTCCATTGGGTCGTATTTTCCTGGACATAGTGGGCATATTACTTACTTTTACATCTGTCCCAGCAGAGCGTCTTAAGGAGGAAAGGTTTCTTTTGGCTCATGGTTTCAGAGGGCTTCGGTCCATCATGGAGGGGAGGGTGTGGATGAGCTGCTCAGTTCATGGCGGCAACAATGTGTGGCAAAGGCTGTTCATCAAATGGCAGGTCAGGAAGCTCACCTCCTAAAGATTCCAAGTGTCACAAGGTAGACATGGTGGCATCGGTTCTGCCCAGATTGGGGTTGTCTCCCCATATCCCCAGAAAGGGAGCGTTGGGGCAGGGGCTGGGGCTGGGCCATGAGGGAGGCAGCTGGGAGAACAAGACGTAAAGGAGGGTAGAAAGGATCGGGAAACAGAATGAGCTCCGCGGCTGTAGGGAACAGGGAGTGTTGGGCAAGGAAGGAGAGGTTTGGTGAGGATGGAGCCCAGGATGGTGGGAAGATGGAGAGGAAGGGGAAGCAGGCAGGGCTGGAAGGATGGGGCACCCGGGAGGAGTCCTTGCTTCTGAGGGTCAACAAGGCCGTGAAGAGTGTCTCCAGACCTCTGCTCAGACAACCTCAGCTTCTGTTTGATGATGGGAGTCTAAGACCCTGTGCTCTGAATAGACAGAGCAGCAAGGGCTGGCGTGTGAGCTTGGAGGCCATGGCAAATCTAGATCTATGAGAGAGAGAGAGGGTGTGTGTGAGTTTTCTAGAGGGGAGAATTCATCTTGGTTTTAATTAATACCAGCTCTCTCATCCTGACTCCAGTGCTGCTGCCTCATTTGTCTTATTAAGTACTTAGTTTTGCTTTTAATTAGTATTGTTTATTGTCACTGAATTTTAATTGCCAGTGCTGGCTCCCAGCAGCCTTTAAGGAGGACGGGATGGAAATGGCTCCAGACTCTAATAGCAAAGGGTCTGGGGGGGGCAGGGGGGTAGTTATGGGGGGCCAGGGGCTAGTGTAGTTTTTCCAGGCCCCAACTATCTGATTGGGATCCATTTGCTCCAAGGTGACATGGCCTCAACCTGAGGATGCGCTGTGTTACGGTGGCAGAAAGTCAATGTGAATGTGATCGGAGAGAAACTCATTTGCATGCACATATACACACGCACACATACACGCGCGTGCGCGCGCGCACACACACACACACACATGCAGTGTTGGATATATGTGTATCAAACAAATTCAGGTATGGCTGGATCCAGCATTCCCACAGCACCGTTGGGAATCAGCCCCTCTCTATGTTCTGGCTTCACTTCCCCCCTGTGACAGGCTTTTCCTGTTACATGGGAAAACTGAGGATAACATCTATAGGCTTCTGTCAGCACCAACAGGGAAAGCACTACCTTTCCACATGATTCCAGCAAAAGTCTTAGAAGAAACTTTTGTCAGCCCAGAGGTCATGTGTCAATTCCTGGACCAGTCACTGATGAGACAGATGTGGGCCAAAGACCCACCTCTAGGGACAGGATTGGCTGAGCATCACCTGAGCCTCACAGATGAATACTGAGGAAGGGATCATTTCTCCAAGGAAAACTGGGGTGCTGTTACCTCAAAAGGCTACATGAAGGGTACTGGAGAGATGGCTCTGCAGTTAAGGTGCTTGCCTGCAAAGCCTAACAACCCAAGTTCAATTTCCCAGTACCTATGCAAAGCCAGGTGCACAAAGTGGTACATGCACATGGAATTCACTTGCAGTGGCTGGAAGCCCCAGCATACCCATTCTGTCTGTCACTCTTCCATCTCTCTTTGCTTGCAAACAAATAAATAAAGATACATTTTAGGTCTGGAGAGATTACTTAGTGGTTAATGCACTTGCCTGCAAAGTCCAAGGGCCCATGTTTGATTCTCCAGTCCCACATAAGCCAGACACACAAGGTGAAGGAAGCTCGCAAGGTCGCACATGCGCACAAGGTGTCTCATGCATCTGGAGTTTGATTGCAATGGCTGGAGGTGGGGTGTGCCGATTCTCTCTCTCTCTCTCTCTCTCTCTCTCCTGCTGTCTTGCTCTCTTGCATAAAAAAGGCCAATCTGGCCGGGTGTGGTGGCGCACACCTTTAATCCCAGCACTAGGGAGGCAGAGGTAGGAGGATTGCCATGAGTTTGAGGCCACCTTGAGACTCCATAGTGAATTCCAGGTCAGTCTAGGCTAGAGTGAGACCCTATCTCAAAAAACCAAAAAAAAAAAAAAAAAAGAGGCTAGTCTGTTGGACTTGCCTCAAAAAAAATTTTAATGGCTACATAATGGGTTAGAGAGATTGCTTAGTGGTTAAGGTGCTTTCCTGAGAAGCCTATGGACCCGGGTTCAATTTCCCCAGTATCCATGTAAGACAGATGCACAAGAAGGTGTATGCATCTGGAGTTCATTTACAGTGGCTAGAGGCCCTGGCACATCCATTCTCTCTCTCTCTCTCTTTCTCTCTCTCTCTCTCTCTCATAAATAAATAAAATATTTTTAAGGCTACATAAACTGGGTGTGGTGGTGCATGCCTTTAATTCCAGCACTCGGGAAGCAGAGGTAGAAGGATTTCTATGAATTGGAGGCCAGCCTGAGACTACATAGTGAATTCCAAGTCAGCCTGGGCTAGAGTGAGACAGACCCTACCTGG
This sequence comes from Dipus sagitta, assembly GCA_036346955.1. Classification (NCBI taxonomy): domain Eukaryota; kingdom Metazoa; phylum Chordata; class Mammalia; order Rodentia; family Dipodidae; genus Dipus; species Dipus sagitta. The sequence continues at coordinate 24,755,324 of CM070782.1, forward strand.
GGAGAAAAAAAGGCTACATAAGAAATGCCTGCTCTGGATGTCTGCTGCCGTATCTCACTCAAGCCTAAGCAAACCCCCATGACTGAGACCTTTGTTGCCTCCCCCAGGCCTGTCCTCCAGTAACATTGACAGTGCCCTATCTGGCTTTTATGCTCAGAAAGCAGGTGAGATGACAAGCACTTTGCATGCTATCACTTGTCAGCACTCTAATCAGCCTGAGAGGTTGAGCATCCGGGAGTGGGACTTCTCAATGGTCACCTCACAGAGCAGAGAAACTTGCCAGAGTCACTCAGAGAATGGGGGAGGAGGTGAGTCAGATCCAGGGCTCTGGGTCTGCTCCAGCAATGGTTGCTCCATCAGCCAGTCTGTGCTGGGTAGCAAACCACTGCACCTGTGGGTGTCTCAGAACTAGCTTCTGATTCTTCAGGCTAGTTCTCTGGCTGAGTTCAGCTGGGTGGTTCTTCTGGTCTTAGCCAGATTTGGGTGACTTGGTTGGACTTGATCTCCTGCAGTAGCCAGGACAACTGTGGCCTCCCACCTTTCAGTGGACTAGCTTGGGCTCTACATATGATGACTGAAGGTTTCAAGCAGCAAGAGAACCAGCCCTAGAGCATTCTCATTTTCAGGCCCTGATTGGGCCTGTTCCCTACCTACTATCCTATTGGCCACAGGATGTTTCATAGCCAATCAGATTAGAGGGTGAATAAATCAATTTCACCTGTGAATTGATGAGCTGGAAGGGCCCTGGATATAGGACAGGAACAAATGGGACCTTTTGCTTGTGTGGGTGATGGGGTGCACGTGAGTGGGTGAGTGTGGAGGGAAGAGGTTGGCATTATGTGTCTTTGTCAATCACTCTCCACTTTATTTTACTGAGGCAGAGTCTCTCATGAGCCCAGAGCTCTCTGACTCAGCTAGTCTAACTCTCCAACTTGCCCTGGGAATCTCCTGTCTCTGCCTCCTAAGCACTGAGGTTACAGGGTCAAACCGCCACATCTACTCAGTGCTTACCTGGGTGCTGGGGATCCTAACTCAGGTCCTCATGCTTGCACAGTGAGTGCTTTACCCATGAAGCTATCTTTCCAGTCCCCTCCCTCCCTTGGCAATGCATTTCCACAGCAAAGTGAGATGGATGGAGTAAGCAAGATGCACTTCTCTAGAACAATGCTGATGGAGGGAACCTAGAGCAGTGTAACAGACAGCCTCACATCACTGGGATGAACCTCCAGACCAGACACAGTTTACAGGAGGAAGAAGGGATTTTTTTTTTTTTTTTTGAAGCTTATAGATCCAGGGGAAGTTCCATAATGGCAGATGAAGTTGGCCCCCTTTCACAGGCACACTCCAAGAGAAAAGCTATCACCAAAAGCAAACAAGCACACTTCAGGAACTTAAGGCAGAACTCAGGCATATCTTTAGACTGGAATTTCAAATCTACCCTCACACCAATACCTCCTCTAGTCAGGTACCTGGAAATCCAAGAAGTTTTAATGAAACTCCTGAATCTATTGGGGGACATCTGTTTAAACTACCACATGTAGGTAGTGCTTTTGGGACCACAACTTATAAGCCAGGGTCCACTTTCTCAGCTAGAGAGAAAGAACTCTGTGATGCAATGATGACATTCGTCATGACAATGATGGACATTTACTGAAAGCATACCATGTTCTGAGCACCATGGGTCACCTTCCTGTGTCCCCTTGCCATGTCTTGCACTGCACACTCAGAGAGAGAGAGAGAGAGAGAGAGAGAGAGAGAACATTACCAGGATTACACATGCAGAACCTGGGGCCAGATACCATAGGTACAGATGTCAGCGCTGTCAATTACCCACTCCGTGGACTGGTCCCCACTAAGCCTCAGTGGTCCCATCCACAAACTGGAGGTGATACCGGTGGGTGGTTGGAACGATCACACTAGGCCATCTGCATAAGGTATTTAACGCAGTGTTGGCCACACCATAAGTAGCCACTATGATGAAGCGTTTGTTTCAATGCTCACCCTGGATTTAGCCGTTAGGACACAGTCACAGATATCAATTCCTTGCCTCTTATGTGGCAGGACTGCTCCATTCTGCCTCACAGCCTGTCTTTTGGGGACTGTCATGTGGGATTACTTGAAGGCTGGTTGGAAGAGCCATCTGTTACTACCCTGTGGCCACAGGAGCAGTAAGGAAGGTGACAGGGAGTTGTTTTGTTTTGAGGCCAGGAGCACAGAGTTGCCTCAGGCAGGTTTCAGCCCCAGTCTCTGGCAAGCACCCCAGCTCAGCATGGAAAAGCCAAGTCCTTGTCCTATGGCCAGGCTCAGCAGAGACGGGGGGGCGGGGGGGGTCTCCTGCCAGCTCTAGGGACAGGGAGAGGCAGCCTGCAGCAACCCACGCTGTCTGGGTGTGATTGGGCACCTGAGGGTTTCCCAGGCTAAGAGAGGAAAATGGGTAGTAGTCATCTGAGGGCCTGTGGCTGGAGCCCTCTGGCATGTGGGGGACAGAGAGGAAAGAGGAAGAAAGACTTTCTTACTTTTCACTGCTCCAGGCTTCCTTGCTCTGATAAAGGTAGGTCAGAATCCCAAGGGCCTGGCAGACAGTGAAAGGAAGGTGCATGTTCGAGACAGGATGTACTGAGCTGGTGCCGTTTCTCATTGTCGCTGTGTCTACCCATCACAAAGAACTCACATAAAAAGCCAGACATGGCCATGCACATCTACAGCCCCAGCCTTGAAGAGGCCTAAGATGGGAGGATTCCAGGGCCAGCCAGTCGAACTGAAAAACAACAGGTCCAGGTTCAGTGAAAGATCCCATCTCAAGGAAAAAAGGTGGAAGGGCTATAGGGAAGGACAGCTAATGTCTGCCTCTGCCCTCTGCCTTCCTCATGCATGCACGCAGGCTGGGTGCCTCTTCACATAGACAAACATAACACACACACACACACACACACACACACACGTGCTGAATAAAAACGAAATGAATGCTCTTCAGGCAAATGTGAAGGATGAAGGAGTAGACAGATGACGGGACCAATAGTAAGATTAGGGTTCATAACCAAATATTGCGAAGTGACAAATCACAGTGACTCTTGCCAAAGAGAAAAAAAAAAATAGCAGTGACAAAAGGAGTAAGTGTGTGGATGAGTGGATATGTTAATGAGTCATTCTGTTACATATATGTATATCCTACAATATCACAGTGTGTTCCTTATATAAACACAGCAAAATTTATTTGAGGCCTAGGGGATACAGCTCAGTCAGGAAAGTGCTTGCCTCACAAGCATGAGGACCTCAGTTTGCATCCTCAGAACCCACATTAAAGGCTGAGTATGGTGGTGTGTGCCTGTAATCTCAGCGCTAGAGAGGTGGAGACAGGAGCATCCCCGGGGCTCACTGGCCAGTCTAGGCTGTTGAGTGAGCTCCAGGCCAGGGAGAGAACCTCGCTCAAAGATTAAAAAAAAAAAAGGTGGACAGCATTCCTGCAAAATAGCACCCAAACTTGTCCTCTGGTCTCCACACACACAGTCACACAACAGGCAAACATTTAAAAACATGTGAGCACAGACCTGCAAGGGAAGGAGTGAGCTGAGAAGGGTCTGGGGTTGGGGATCCAGCGAGGGGAGAGCAAGTGAAATGTGCTGGGGTGTTCCAGCAGCAACAGGGAAAGATGATATGAAGGGGTGAGGGGCAGGAAGGGGGAAGGAAGAGCCACGGGGAGCCAGGCTGTGCTGGGGGCATTCAGTTTATTTGAGGAGCAGTGAATGTGGAACCACTGCAAACTTTTAAGTCAATATTTATTTATTTGCAAGCAGAGAGAGAAGAGAGACAGACAGAGAGAGAGTTAGGTGTGCCAGGGCCTCCAGCTGCTGCAGATGAACTCTAGGCACGCACACCACTTTGTGCTTCTGACTTTACGTAGGTACTGGGCAAGTGAACCCAGGTCGTTAGGTTTTACAGGCAAGTGCCTTAACCACTGAGCAATCTCTCCAGCCCCGCACAGCGAACTTTTGAGCAAGAACGTGGCATAAGTGGATTTGCCTTTGGAGTGAAGTGTAGGACATAAAACATGTGAGTCTTGGGGTTCAGCTTATGGCTTTGTGAGTGTTTATGCCTGGCTATGTATACTTCAGCCCTCAGAGGTGCCCTCAGGCCCCTTCCAACTAACACCCTCCCCTAAGTTAGCCATTGAGTTGCTCTGATTTCTATCCCTGCCAATGAGAGATCCTTTTTGTTGTTGTTGTTTTTGTTTGTTTGTTTTGTTTGTTTGTTTGTTTGTTTTGAGGTAGGGTCTCACTCTAGCCCAGGCTGACCTGGAATTCACTATGTAGTCTTAGGGTGGCCTCGAACTCATGGCGATCCTCCTACCTCTGCCTCCCGAGTGCTGGGATTAAAGGCGTGCGCCACCACGCCCTGTCCAATGAGCGATCTTAACCCCACATAAATACCATCAAGTGATGTGTTCTTTTTGGTCCTCACCTTCCTTCACCAATCATGTCTGTGAGACTCAGCGAGGTGTGTGTGCGTGTGTGTGTATGTGTGTGTGTGTATACATGTGTGCAGGTGCACGTGCATGTATTTGTGCACACTCATGGAGGACAGAGGTCTCCATTGTATTTTTTTTTTTTTTTTTTGAGACAAGTCCTGTCACTGAACCTGGAGCTCATGGATTGAGCTAGACAAGCTAGCTAACAGGCCCCTTCCTGTCTCCATCTCCTAACGTCCTGGAATTACAGATGGGTGCTGGGGATCCAAGCTCAGGTCCTCATGTTTGCATGAAAAACATTTTCCCCACTGAGCCGTTCACCACTCCAGGTCTCTAAGGTGTCCAGAGCTTGTCTTCTCTTGTTGACCAGCACCTCACTGTGTGGAGAACTCAGGACTGCTTCATTCACAGTGCTGGCGATGGACGTTGGGACTGTGTGGGATTTTCGGTTGTGCTGGATCTTTCTTCTGAGCGCTCTGCTCAGTGTTCTGCATGTGTCTCGAGCCATAGTCTTTTCTTCGTGGGTACACACTGTGTGTCATTCTTGGGCCACAGGACCGATGACTGTTTTGCTTTAATGGACACTCCTAAATCACTTTCCAGTCATAGTACTGTTGGTTTTGTTTGTTTGTTTGTTTGTTTTTATGGGTCTTTTTTAAAATATTTTTTGTTCATTTTTATTTATTTATTTGAGAGTGACACAGAGAGAGAGAGAAAGAGGCAGATAGAGAGAATATGGGTATGCCAGGGCCTCCAGCCACTGCAAATGAACTCCAGATGCGTGCGCCCCCTTGTGCATCTGGCTAACATGGGTTCTGGGGAATTGAGCCTCAAACCGGGGTCCTTAGGATTCACAGGCAAGCACTTAACCACTAAGCCATCTCTCCAGCCCTGTTTGTTTGTTTGTTTGTTTGTTTTTTCAGCTTAATTGAGACATGACTCATAGGTCATACAGCCAGCCATTTAAAATAGACCATCAGGCCGGGCATGGTGGCACATGCCTTTAATCCCAGCACACAGGAGGCAAAGGTAGGAGAATCGCCATGAGTTCAAGGCCACCCTGAGACTACATAGTGAATTCTAGGTCAGCCTGAGCTAGAGTGAGACCCTACCTCAAAAAACCAAGAAAATAAAATAAAATAAATAAAATAGTCCACCAGGCTAAAAAGTTGGCTTAGCTGTTAAGGTGCTTGCCTGCAAACCCTAAGGACCCATGTTCAATTCTCCAGTACCCAGGTAAGCCAGATGCACAAGATGGTACATGCATCCTCCCTCCCTCTAAATTAGTAAAATGGACCATCCAGCAGGTTTAATAACCCAGATTGTGCAGCCATGAACATGATCAGGTTTTTTGTTTTCTTCGAAGTAGGGTCTCACTCTAGCCCAGGCTGACCTAGAACTCACTCTGTAGCTCTAGGGTGGCCTCAAACTCACAGCGATTGTTCTACCTCAGCCTCCTCAGTGCTGGGATTAAAGGTGTGCACCACCACTCCTGGTAATGCCATGACTTTTTTTTTTTTTTTTAACCATGATCAGGTTTATTTATTTATCTATTTAATCATATGAGAAAGAGAGACAGAGAGAAAGACAGCCACTTCTATCAAACTCCAGACATGTGCACCATCTTGTGCACATGTGTGACCTTGTGTGCTTGCATCACCTTGTGCATCTGGCTTATGTGGGACCTGGAGCGTTGAACATGGATCCTTAGGCTTCACAGGTACATGCCTTAACTACTAAGCCATCTCTCCAGCCCATGATCAGTTTTTTTTTTTAAATCATTTATTTATTATGTAAGTGTACATGTACGTTCATGTGTGTGAGTGTGGGCACACGTGTGCCCACTGTGGAAGTCAGAGAACAACCTTCCGGGTTGACCCTGGCCTTCCTCCTAGTTGAGACAGGGTCTCTAGTTCACCTCTCCTTCCTCAAGCTTCCAAGAAATTCTTTTCTATCCATTTCCTATCTTGCCTATCTATAAGCACACTGGGATTATGGAAGCCTGTCTCAGCTTCTGACTTTTTTTTTTTTTTTTTTTTTCTGAGGTAGGGTCTTGCTCTAGCCTAGGCTAACCTGGAATTCATTATGTAGTCTCAGGGTGGCCTTGAACTCACAGTGATCCTCCTACTTCTGCCTTCTGAGTGCTGGGATTAAAGGTGTGAACCACTATGCCCAGCAGCTTCTGACTTTTATGTGGCCTCTTGGGATGTGAATTCAGGTCCTCATGCTTGGACTGCAAGCACTTTACCCACCAAGCCACCTCCCCAGCCGGACACAATCCAGTTTAAGCACAGGTTCGTCACCCCTAAAAGAAAACCTGTACTCCTCAGCCTCCTTCAGCCATAGGTAATCATTGATCTATGTTTTTTTGTCTCATGAATTTATTTACTCTGCATATTTCATGTAAATGGGCATCTTCACAGTGTGATCTTTTGTGTCTTGCTTCTTTCATTTTTTTAAAAAACTATTTCATTTATTTGCAAGGAGAGAGAGAAGGACAATGGGCAGGCCAGGGCCTCCAGCCACTACAAACAAACTCCAGATGCATGTACCACCTTGTGCATCTGGCTTTATGCAGATACTAGGGATTCTAACCCAGGTCGCTAGGCATTGCAGGCAGTGCCTTAACCACTGAGCCATCTCTCCACCCCCTCTGGCTTCTTGTTCTTAGCACGGTGACCTCGAGGTCCATCCATTGTACTGATGCCCGTGGTGTGTGGATTCACCGAGAGCTGGTGAACATGGGCTTTTCTGCTTGGTTCTGCATGTGCGCATCTGTGTGGACAGGAAGAAGTTGAGTTTGAGAGCTCCTATCTGGTCCCATCTCTGGTCACTTGCATAGCAGTGACTCCCAGGGGGCACTGTCCCTTTGGGGCCCATGGATCCTCATAGTGGGGATAGTGGGGAGGCTGGATGAAGCTTCCTTCTTTTTCTGTATCCCTGCCTCAGTAACACGAGTAGGGGCTTGAGAAATTAGACTTGTCCAGACGACAGGGTGACCTCTTCTCGGGTGGATGTTTTTCAGGTGCGCCAGCCTTCCACTATGACAGACACCGTGCTCAACCGATGGATGTATCCCGGAGAGCGACAGCTTCAATCAAAGTAAGTGCGGGTTGGCCCTGTGAGTGGCTCATTTGCACACCTGAAGGAAGGAGGGAGTCTGGAGAAGTCAGACTTCTTTCCTGGAGGAAACTCCTCCCCAGTTTCAATGCTTTGCAAGCTTGGAAGAACAAGATTGCATTCTGAGCTCCCGACCCCAGATAAGAGGTGACCTCACTGGAAAGATGACTGGCCTGGCTGTAGCAGCAGGCCAGGGCCAGCTCTGGAACTGAACGGGTTCCCTGAGTGATCGTAGGTGAATTCTTAGCTCTCTCTGGACCTCTGGGCACATACAGACACGGGACTGGATTAGAAGTTACAAGCTGGCTGGCCACAGGCTGACTCTGACTTGCAAGTGTATGTGTATTTTTTTTATTTTTCTCTTTTGGACCTGATCGTATAAAAACTTAGATATTGCACATAAAAATATGTGTTTCTGATATCTCTATAAAAAAAATCCCATGCCAACACTTCAGCAGAAGTCCAATAGCAGCTGCTGTCCTTAGACAACTGGAGCTTCTCAGGAGCCACAGTCCCCACCATTTCCTATTGCATCTCTAGTAGGGGATCTACGGTGAGCGTCTGTATTCTCTTCACGACCCTGTGGGCACCCCTTAAAAATGACCTGTGTTCCTTTGTGGCCCTCGGTGGAGTGCCTGTTGGGTAAAATTGTAGAGTCAGTCACAGAGTTTACGTTCTATTTAGAGCAGCGCTTAAATTCAAGTTCTAGGTGGGTACATTTTACAAAGGTGACAGACACTTGAGCAGATGATAATTTTAGTGGAAGATTAAGTGTCAAGGACTAGTTTTATGCTAATGGCCATTACTGGCCCAAGGAACAGAAAGGATCCTAATAAGGTCCTTCTCTAAAGAACAGACGAGCTTCCATAGTCTTGGCTATGTGAGCACCACTTTGGCAGATTTCACCTTATCTATGCCACACCCTATTGTTGTCTTTAACTCCATTCAGCTTGCAGAACTAACTTTTATATCATAACAAAATTGTTGGTAACAGGTGGATGAGAGTGGCTATCAGCCCACACTTTCCAAGAACAAAAGGTAACCATATAAATAAACAGTTAGGGTCTGGAGAGACTTAGTGTTAAGGCACCTTCCTGCAAAGCCTAAGGACCCAAGTTCAAAGCCAGATGCACGAAGTAACACATGCATCTGGAGTTCGTTTGCAATGGCAGGAAGCCCTGACATGCCCATATTCACTCTCTATGTGTCTGCCTCTTTCATTTCCTCTCTTTCTCTCTCAAATAAATTTAAAAAACAACAACTTAGGGCTGGGGAGATGGCTTAGTGGTTAAGGTGCTTGCCTGCAAAGCCCAAACCCACGTTTGACTCTCCAGATCCCATGTAAGCCAGACACACAAAGGTGAGGCAAGCACAAGGTCACACATACCCACTAGGTGGCACAAGCATCTGGAGTTCAATAGCAGTGGTTGAGGCCCTGGTGTACCAATTCTCTCTCTCTCTTTCTCTCTCTCTCCTGTTCTCTCTAAATTAAAAAAAGATAAACAACTAAAAGAAATAACATATTATTATTTCTCAATATATACTGTAGCAAAAAATAGATAATTTAAAGAAACAATTTTTAAAGCCATATACTCTAGCAAAAACAGACAACTAAAAGAAACATTGTTAGCATATTTAGCTATGTACTGTAATAAAAAGACAATTATAAGGAAATGTTCTCATATCTTGCTATATAGAGGCCCCTAGCCCCAGACTCCCAGCCTGAAACTATCTTAAAACACACTTTCTTCCCATTAAACTACCTTATTAAATTGTTTTCCAGAATTTTAACACTTATTTCTGAAAATTATTTTCTTTTTGTCTTTTTTGTTTTTGTTGTTGTTTTGCTTTGTTGAGATAGGATCTCGTTCGAACCCAGACTGACCTGGAATTCACTATGTAGTCTCAGGCTGACCTCAAACTCATGACGATCCTCCTACCTCTGCCTTCTGAATGCTGAGATTAAAAGCATGTGTCATCATGCATGGGAGAGAGAGAGAGAGAGCACACCAGAGCCTCCAACAGTTGCAAACTAACTTCAGATGCATGCACACCACCTTGTACATCTGCCTTTACATGGGTACTCGGGAATTGAACTCTGGTCAATTGGGCTTTGCAGGCAAGCACCTTAACTGCTAAGCCATCTCTCCAGGGCTGAAAATTCTTCTTCATATCTTTCTGGCCTTTTGTTCCCTGTTCTTTGATCAGCTTTTTGTTTGTTTCGTAGTTTGCGAGGTGTTTAGGTTTTGGTTCCTGAGACAGGGTCTCATTATGTAGCCCAGGCTGGCCTTCAACTCATGATTATCCTGCCTCAGCCTCCTGAGTGCTGGGATGACCAGTGTGTCCCACCAGGCCCTGCTCTTAGCTCAATTTTCTGTCCACATTTTCTATTAACACACACTTACTTCACATTCTGTATCCAATAATTATTACACCTAGCTCGGTGGTGTGTCGGTCTGCACCACAGGACTTAATTACAACTGATGTTACACTTTCAAGACTTTTGCGAGCCAGTTACTAAAAACGGACATTATTGAAAATTAAATTATATAAATTTACAATTATATTTTGTTATATGCAAAGCGAAAAGTTCTTGAAATGAATCCCTTTTAAATGATCTCCTACGTATCAATGTTCTCTGCTACTTATTTATTATCCCTGCTTGGTACAAACACCTCAGCTCTAAGCCATGACACATCTCTCCCCGGCTGACTGCGACCTCACGTTGCCACTTGAGATGGTTGTTAAGCATTCACCACCACTCCTCAGCCTGAAGTCCTTGACTGTCCCAAGTCTGTTGTTTATCGTCCCCACAGCTTGTCGTTCCTAATAACTTGCTTTGAATTCCTGGCCAAGTGTGACCGTGAGCTCAGGATGTGAGGACCCTAGGGCCCTATGGTGGGGACAGTTTGAGAGGGATTGACGTTTGCTTGTCTGGAGTCAGAGGTCCAAGCTCATTTCCTTCAAGGACCCTGGATCAGTATGGAGGTCAGTATGATCCAACCCATGACCTTGTAGGAGGTCAAGATCGGCCTCTGGCGTTGCCAGGTTCATGAGCTTTTCTGTTCCGGTATCAGTTTACTGGGTCTCTTTTTTTCTTTTTTTTTTTTTTTCATTCCTTCAATTTTATTATTCATTTGCATGTGTGTGTGCATGTGGTGCAGGCACACACGTACCACAGCGTACGTGTGGCCAACTTTTGGGTTAGTCCTCATCTGTTCACCTTGTTCAAGGCAGGATTTCTCCCTCTGGATTCTTTCTGTGCTGCGCTCGCCCCAAGATTCTGGAATATTCTCCTGTCTCTGCCTCCCACCTCCCTGTCAGTGCCAGCATGCTGGAATTACAGAAGTCCTCCATGGCTTCTGGCTTTTCACGCGGGGTTTGGGGTTTGAACTTGGATACTCCAGCCTAAGAGGCGAGTGCTTTATCCACTGAGCCATCTCTCCAGCCCTTCTTTTAAGTTTTTTAGTTTTGGGGGGGTTTTTTGTTTGTTTGTTTGTTTGTTTGTTTTTTAGTGTTTCAAGGTAGAGTTTTGCTTTAACCCAGGCTGACCTGGAACTCACTATGTAGTCTCAGGATGGCCTGGAACTCATGGTGATCCTCCTTCCTCTGCCTCCCGAGTGCTGGGATTAAAGCCATATACCACCATGCCTGGCTTCTTTTTAGTTTTTTAATGGTTGTGTAAAGGTATAATTAATGTACTTCAAATCTATACCTTTGAAGTGATTTCAAGTGCAATTTAAAAAATTAATTACTATTTGATAATTTTTGTTTGTTTTTCAAGGTAGGGTCTCACTCTAGCCCAGGCTGACCTGGAATTCACTACGTAGTCTCAGGGTGGCCTTGAACTCCCTGTGATCCTCTTCCTACCTCTGCCTCCCAAGTGCTGGTATTAAAGGTGTGCGACACCATGACCAGCTCTATTTGATAATTTTTAAACATAAGCATTTACCAGCCCATCCCAAAAACCAAGACAAAGAACATAAGCATCAGAGCCAAATCCCGATTCCTCCTTCTTACCACCTGCCTATCCCTAAGTAATCCCTGCGTTAGCCAGCGTTCTCTAGAAGGACAGAACCGATAGAATGAATGCATATTACAAGGAGGTTCGTTAGATAGGCTTACACAGTACGGGCTGGGAAGTCCAATAATGGCTGTCTGCAGGCTGGAGAGCCTGAGAAGCCTGTGGCTGCTTGGTCCGCAAGGCTGGATGCCTCAGTAGTTCCCATCTGGCACTGTAGGCCTGGAGGATTCCTGGAGAGCCGCTGCTCTTCAGTCCTTGTTGGGAGGCTGATGAAGCTGGGTTCCAGTGTCAGCAAAGGGTGGCAGTACAGGGTAGATGTGCTGCAAGGAGAAAGGGCAGCCGGGCAAGATGAGCTGCTCTCTCCTGGAACCTCTTTCTATATGGGCTGCACCAGCAAGGCTGCCCACGCTATGGGAAGGCCTTTCCCCCTCAAGTTAATCCTTCCCGAAAACACTCTTCCCAGAGGGAAGATGTGTGTCTCTACTTGACTTCTGATCCAATCGAGTTGACAACAGAGGTTAACCCCACACTCAGGAATCTTTCGCCTGCAACTGTAAAATCAGTTTGCACTTGCTAGAATTTGATATGAATGGAACCATACACTATGTGCGGAGAAGGAGGTGTCTGCCTTCTATCATTCAGCATAGCTATCTTGAGACCCAAGCGTGCTGTTTGCATATCGACAGTCGGTTCCTCTTCCTTGCTGAATAGCATTTCAGGATGTAACTATGCCCCATTCACCGCTGGTGGACATTTGGATTGTGTCTAGGTTTAGGCTAGGTCAAAGCCACCTGTTAACTCGGGTCTGAAATGTCTCAGTCACACGGTCATATGGTAGGTGTTGTAGTCAGCTCCACATTGCTGGAATGAACATCCAAACCAGACACGGTTCATAGGAAGAAGGATTTATTTCAGTTTACAGATCCAAGGGGAAGCTCCATGAATGGCAGAAGGAGCTGGCTCCCATTCATAACCCAAGCAGAGCGAAACCACCAACAGCCAGCACCACAAGCAAGCAACGGCCAGCAGGGGCCCAGGCGGACCTCAAAACCCTCTCTGCATACTTGTGAGCTGAAGTCCAGGATCCACCCCTCAGTTCCACCTCCTCCAGCCAGGTAGCTAGAGACAAGCTTTAATAAAACACCTGAGAGGCTGGAGGGATGGCACAGCAGTTAAGGCACTTGCCTGCAAAGCCTAACCACCTGGGTTCAATTCCCCAGTACCCAGCACAGCCAGATGCACAAAGTGGCACGTGTATCTGGAGTTCGTTTGCAGCAGCTGGAGGCCCTGGTGTGCCCTTTTTGTTTCTCTTGCTTCTATCTCTGCTTGCAAAAATAAATAAATAAATAAATAAATTTTAAAAAAACAACAACACCTGAATCTATTGGAGAACATACATTCAAACTACCACAGTAGGAGTTGATTTAACTTTCTAAGGAATTGCCAAACAGAGCCAAGGGTAGTGGCATATGCCTTTGATGTGATCCCAACACTCAGGAAGCGGAGGAAGGCAGGAGAATGAGGAATTCAAGGTCAGGCTCAGCTACATGGTGAGTTTTAGACCAGCCTGGGATGTAGGCCTTGTCACAAGGAACAAAATTACAAAACTGCTTTTCCAAATTGGTTATTTGTTTTTAAAATCCCCACCAGAGGCCCTGAGAGATGCTGCCCCTCCCCCATTCACTTAGTATGTCCTACCTTCTTCATGGTGGCTGGTCGAGGGTGTACACAGTGGTATCTCACGATGGTTTGCAAATTACATTTCCCTAAAGATTAATGATGCTTAACATTTTATGTCATCTTGTCATTCATCCAACTTCTTAGTTGGAGAATCTGTTCAGATCTTTTCTCCATTTTAAAAATTGGGTCATGGGGTGGGAGAGATGATTCAGCAGTTGGGAGCACTTGCTTGCAAAGCCTACTGGCCCCATTTCAGTTCTTCAGTACCCACAGAGAGCCAGATATACAAAGTGGGGCATATATCTGGAGGTTGTTTACAAGAGACCCTGGTGTGTCCCTATTCTTTCTTTCTCTCTCTCTCTCGCTCTTGCACACGCACATAAAAAGATATTTTTTAAAATCAGGTCATTATCCTATTGTTACTAAGTGTGGCACATTTTCTGTTATTCTGTCTAAGTAAACATAAACAGTGTTGGAGAAACATTTGTCACTTCCCCTAGTCTATAACTTGTGTTTTCTTTTTCATAGCAGACTCTTCGGAGGGGAAACCTTTGTATAGCTGTAGTCCATGTGGTCTATCTGCTTTGCAAAGCAGCACACTCATGGGAAAATTCCCTTTCTTTCTAACAGTCCCTGAGCTGCAATGGAAAAGCTTAGTTTGAGGCTGGGTGGATGGTTCAATGAGAACCTGGGTTCGGATCCCCAGCACTCATGCTAAATGCCACGCATGGTGGTGCACGCCTGTAAGCCCAGTGCTAGAAGGGTGGGGATCCCTGGGGCCCGCTGGCCAGCTTGACTCACCAATGAGCCAGCTCCAGGTTCAGTGAGAGACCCTGCCTCAAAAACTCAAGCGGATGCACAGGTTCTTTCTCATTGCTGGGACAAAATACCTGACCAGAAGCAGCTCAGGAAGGAAGGAGCTGATTACGGCTTACAGTTCCAGAAGGTAGAGTCCATCATGGTGGGGGAAGCCTGGCAGGACCAGGAAGCCAGCAGAGGGGAATTAGAGTGACGAATGCCACTGCTCAACCAGCTATTTCCTTTTTTATATATTTTTACTTATTTATTTGCAAGCAGAGAGAAAGAGAGAGAGGGGAAAGACAGAGAGGGATAGAGAATGTAGCAGATAGTTTCAGGTTCACTGAGATGAACTTCCAGACCAGCCACAGTTATGGAGGAAAGGATTTATTGAAGCTTACAAATCCAGGGGAAGTTACATAATGGCAGAAGAAGCTGGCCTGCTTTCACAGGTCCAAGCAGAGAGAGAGAGAGAGAGAGAGAGAGAAGCCACAAGCCAAGCCAAAAGCCACCCAGCACAGTCCAGGTGGAACTAGGCACTTTGCATATCTTTAGATTGGAATTTCAAACCCACCACCAGACCTTAAGATCCACAGTGACACCTCCTCCAGCCAGGTGGCTGCAGATCCGAACTACAAACCAATCAAACACTGGATATATTGGGAGCCATCTATTCAAACTACCACAGAGAGAATGGGTAAGCCTGGGCCTCCAGCCACTGCAAACAAACTCCAGACGCATGCGCCATCTGTGCATCTGGCTTTTGTGGGTCCTGGGGAATTGAACTCAGGTCGTTAGGTTTTGCAGGCAAGAGCCTAAGTCACTGAGCCATCTCTCCAGCTCAGCTATTTCCTTTTTATACATCCCAGGACTCCAGCCCATGGAATGATGTCACCCATAGTTAATTAAAGTGGGTCTCCCCACCTCAATTAACCTAATCAAGACAGTCCATCATAGGTAGGCCGTGAGGCTAACCTAATGTAAATAATCTCTCATGGGAAATTCTAGGTCCTTTCATGTTGACAATCAATATGAACCATTCCAATGGAGAATGACTGAAGAGGACACTCAAGGTTGACCTCTGCCCTCCACATGCACGCGCACACACATGTGCATCCACATGCACACAAACACACACAGGCAAAAGAAAGAAAAAATACGCTGGCTTTAACTTGACCAGGACCTCGTTACAGATGGGGGAAGGAGTCTGGGGACCACCTATATAGAAAGAAGGCCTGCCTTCACCAGCTCTACCTGAGACCTTCTCCTGTTCTCTGAGTTGTGAAGATACTATTGAACCTTCTGGTGGCTTCTCTACAAGAAACTTCCAGTTTCCCACCCCCTTCCCATGATGTCTCCTGAGAACCAAACTACTTTACAGAGAATATTTCACCCACCAAACAAGTGTATCCCTGTGAGATAAGCAGCTGCCTGGAGGGTGGATGGGGTAAAATATTTATTTTATTTAAGGAATGCCAGTTCATTAGAATCTCATCTAGAGTTTACTCGCATTGAAACAAAGCCAAACAATTTGCCTTATGATTAACTCAGAATTATTCCGGCAGTCTGGACACGGTTTCATGAAAGCATCCTGGATTCCCGCGAAGCGTCTTGGCATTGTGAGCACACCCGCTGCCTTGATTGCTGCTGGATGTTCTCTAGATATTAACATTTTCTGCTAAATGCTAACCGCGAGACTCTCAGCCCTCACACCTGTGATGAGCCCGCTGTGATAAGGAGCTAATGTGGACGAGAAGAATCTATCTGCGCCTGGCTCACCAAAGGCACAACTTGCTTTTGTGATTTTTGGCTACCTGTCTCTTTTCTTTTCTTTCTTTCTTTCTTTTTTTTTTTTTTTTTTTTTTTTTGAGGTAGTGTCTAACCTGGAATTCACTATGCAGTCTCAGGGTGGCCTTGAACTCACTGCGATCCTCCTACCTCTGCCTCCCGAGTGCTGGGATTAAAGGTGTGCACCACAATGCCTGGCTTCTTTCTCTTTCTTTGTTTCTTACTTTTTTTTTTTTTTTTTTTTTTTTTTTTGAGGTAAGATCTCACTCTAGCCCAGGCTGACCTGGAACTCACTCTATAGTCTCAGGCTGACCTGAAACTCCTGGCAATCCTCCTACATCTGCCTTCTGAGTGCTGGGATTAAAGGCATGTGCCACCATGCCCGCTTCATTCAGCCTTCTTGAACCTAGTGATATTGTTAGAAACATCAACATGGAGTTGTAACGTGTAACAACGTGACTGGAACAGGGTGCTGGCTCCATCATGGGAGTCTTGAGAGATACAACTTACTTTGGGCACTGGTTTTAGCTGGATAGCACGGCCTGAGCCAGCCAGCGCCAGAAACGGAAGGTGGAAATTGAGGCACGGAGAGTGGGTACACAGTGCTGGTTTTTCTAAGCCGGACAGACTGAGGCAGTACATGTTCTCCTATTCAGGGCTCATGGCTCTACCAAAAGTGGCTTGAACCCCTACTGTTGGAAATAACTGAGGCCAAGAGGAGAGGGCTCATGTCGGGGAGGGATTTCTGTCTAGTGTCCAGAAAACCATGATCCAAAGACATAAATGCCGAGTGCTGAGGTGTAGCTCAGTTAGTAGAGTGTTTGCCTAGCATGCAGGAAGCCCTGGGTTCAATTCCCAGCACTGTATAAATTGGGGTTCGTGGTGCGTGCCTGTAATTCCAGCACTCAGGAGGTAGAAGCAAGAGGATCAGGAGTTCAAAGTCATTCTCAGCTACATAGTGACTTCCAGTTCCAGTTCAAGTCCAGCCTGTATGACATTAGACCCTTCCTCCAAAGAAGAAACAGACAAAAATGTCCAGTTAATTCATGGGATAATTAATTAGTCAATAAACTCAGGGGTGGGATTTCCTGAGTCAACACAGAAGCAGCCATATTTTAGATGTGCTGTTAAATGAAACAGACTGTGTCAGGCCATACTTGTGATTCCAACAGTGGAGAGGCTGATGCAAGGGGATTGTTGTGTGTTCAAGGCCAGTCTGGGCTATGTACGTGATCCTATTCTAAAATACATAAACAAGTGAAGATAATGCCTACATCAATTCAACGGATGATGCTGTCTCCCGTGATTGTGTTGGGGTTGCTCTGAGATCTCTACCTAACTTCATTTTCTCTTTCTTTCCTTGCTTGGCCTGCCTTCAGTGACAAAGAACAGTGAGTATTTCATGACGCTTATTTTTTTTTCCTACAAATTGAGTTTGTTGCTTTTTTTTTTTTTTCCTTATCCACATGGCTTGAGATGGTTCAAAAGGGAATATATATATAAGTTATGAAAAAACATACATGTCTTAAGAAAAAAATTATGAAACTTTCAAAAGCAGTCCCACATTAATAGAAGGATAGCCACGCTCTTGAGCTGCGCTCTCGGTCACTCCTTGGTGACTGGGTGGCAGCCAGCTGCCCTGTGCCATCTCTGTAGCATTTGCTTGGACGAGTTTTCAGACCAGGAAAGCCATAAAGCCTCAACCCAACTCTGGTGGCACAACTGGCCAGAGCTGGTGGAACACTGTGTAGCCCCTCCAGGCTGTCACCTCCCAGGAAGTCACCCTGACTCCTAGCCAGTGCCTTCCACTCTTAGCTTTGCCTACAATGCTTGGTTTTGAGTTGGATTTGTACACTAACCATGCATGGCCCAACAATGAACACCAGTCTGCCCAGTCTCCAGGGTTAGTCCACATCAAGAAGCTGTGGGGTGTCAGTGACACCTTCCCCATGATGGGACTCAGGAACTCACTGTCACTGTGGCCTGGACACTGGCCACCTCCTGGAGCCCAGGCTGTTTTGTCTGAAGAACAGGTTCAAGGACTCTGCCCCTCTTGCGCATGACAGTCTCAGGAAGCTGTGTGCTGTAAAGCACTCAGCAGTTGACAGAGGTGTCAGTCACAGCCCTGCCTTCCCTTGTGGGGAAGGGGATGGCAGAGAGACACAGAGACAGGCAGAGAGAGATAGAGAGGCAGACGGAGAGATACAGAGACAAGGAGACAGACAGAAACATTTTATATTGTATTTAGCGTTTTTAGACCCAAATAACCCTTTGAAGATCTACTGACCACAGAAAACACTTGCTCAGATAGCCGGAGACCTTTTCTCTCAGCTCCGGATCTCAGTCTCTCCAACTGTCAAGTCGTCTTATCCTCAGGCGGGCTGTGACAGTGTATTTGACGCCGGGTGATCCCTGTGGCTGGCTGGGAGGAGGCAGGCTAGGCAAGATCTGCTCTTTGTGAAATTGTGAACATTTTATTCAGACAGAGCAAGGAGAGCAGCTGAGGCATTGTCAGATTAGAAACGCTCGGTGAGATAAGCCAGATTTAGAGAGACAAAACCGCATGTTTTCCTCTCACACGGGGATCTGTACATTTCAATGGGTGTATGTGCAGGTCATGAAAGCAGGAAGGGGACTATGACAGGGGAAGGATAGAACTCAAGCTGGTAATAAATACATAAGACTCAAGATCAAAGGGAGGACTCTATTGGGAGGAAGAGGACCAGCGAGAGGAGGATATGGGGGGTAGGGAGGACAACAGGGGAGGAGGCTGAATAAGAACCAAACACAGTAACGTATGGATGGAGGGGCTATAATGAAACCTACTACCTTGTATGTTAACTTAAAATTTAAGAAAGTGAAAGGTGGGAACTTGGGGAGATGGCTCAGTGGGAAGAGCCTTGCTATGCAAGCATGAGGTCCTGAGTCCAGATCCCCAGGACCCATATAAAACATTGCGGTGTCACATGACCTGGACTTCCGGCTTTCATATGCATGAACACACATGCACATCACATACACCCACGCCCCATCAAAAAAAAAAGAAAAAGCCGCTACAAATGAACTCCAGATGCATGTGCCACTTTGTGCATCTGGCTTTACCTGGATACTGGGGCATCAAACCAGAGTCGTTAGGCTTTGCAGGCAAGGCGCCTTAACCACTGAGCCATCTCTCTAGCTCCTTCCCTTCCTTTATTGAGGAATACTTACCTGAGGCTGGAGAGCTGGCTCAGCCACTAAAGGAAGCACCTACTGTATACTGCTTGCTGCACTAAACACCAGAGACACATAATCAGCCAAGGGTGAGGTATACAGATACCAACTACTACATGCCAGTACACAAGCAGCCCTAATTATGGGACCCTCAAGGAGTGTCATCTAGCCCAGAGTTGATGGCCACATGGGAGAACTTCCTAGAGGAAGAGGTGTGTAAGTGGAGGCCCTGTGAGGGAGGAACACTGTATGGGAGAGACGGGGTTACTTCAGGTAGGGGGAAGTGTTTGTAAAGTCCATGTGTATGTGTGTGTGTGTGTGAGAGAGAGAGAGAGAAGAAGAAGAAGAAGAAGAAGAAGAACAACAACAACAACAACAACAACAACAACAACAACAGAAGAACCAAAGGGGCAGTTAGGTGACCTTAGCATTCTGAGGGTGGTGGGGACCCCTATATCCCTTTTGGTTTTGCTAGAGTGGATTCCATGCAAAGGGCCCTTGTAGCAGCTGGCCAAGGGAAGGAAAATGAATCTCTCGGTGTGGGGCCCCCTCCTTCCTCACCTCCTCCTTCAGGATTCATTAATATCTCACCTGCTGGCTGTAAAGAGGCCTCTGCAGACACCTGCCCATGTTGGTATCCTGCAGGGAAAAAAAAAGAGGAGAGGAGAAAGGATTCGTTCTCTACCCACTGCAGCTCTGGGAAAAGCTGCAGAGCCCCCATTCCCTGACAGCACTCCCGTCACCCCACGCCTTTGGGGAGCTATCACCTGTCAAAAGAGACAGCTGGAGCCGGGCGTGATGGCGTATGCCTTTAATCCCAGCACTCGGGAGGCAGAGGTAGGAGGATCGCCATGAGTTCAAGGCCACCCTGAGACTACAGACTTAATTCCAGGTCAGCCTGGACCAGAGTGAGACCCTACCTCGAAAAAAAAAAAAGAGACACCTGTTGAAATGGAGTGTTAGGGGCTCAGGAAAGTCCTTGAACCCCAAACGCTAGGTTCATGTCTACTTCTAACCAAAGAAAGAATCAGATAAAATAAGACTGAGAAGGATAGTTATTAAATTATTATATTCATTGAGGGAAGTACAGAATCATGGGAAGGAAAATGAATACACCCATATGGTCCAACAGCCCGTGCGGTGGGCCTGGAAGAAACGTGAAAAAGGAGTTAGAGAGGAGAGAGAAGAAAGTACAAAGAGCTCCTGCCATGTGGGGGGCAGGAGGGGGCAGAGAACCCATGTGGGAGTAGGGCTCGGGGGTTCTCTTCTTGTCTCAGCCCAGCCGGGCCAAGACGAGGGGAAACTCACCAGAACCTGGAGGTTCGGGAGTGGTCGGGCAACCCAGAGAGAGGCTTGTCCCCTCACACGCATCTATTTATAACCTTACTATGGTGGGTTTCACCTTCTGACTCAGGTGAGCCCCAAGAGACAGCTGTTTGGCCTGGGCCAGAGGCTGGCTCAGGAGCTGGAGAGATGGCTTAGCGGTTAAGCGCTTGCCTGTGAAGCCTAAGGACCCCGGTTCGAGGCTCAGTTCCCCAGGACCCACGTTAGCCAGATGCATAAGGGGGCGCACGCCTCCGGAGTTCATTTACAGAGGCTGGAAGCTCTGGTGTGCCCATTCTCTCTCTCTCTCTCTCTCTCTCTCTCTCTCTCTCTCTCTCTCTCTGCCTCCTTCTCTCTGTCGCTCTCAAATAAATAAATAAACAAACAGAGGCTGGCTCAGGAAGAGGCCCTCCATGATGCCAAGTTCTGGGGTCTAAGCTTAACCAATCACAATGTCCAGATTAGCTTTGAATTCTAGAGAAAGAGACCTCCCCCCCACCCAAGGGCTCAGGTTTGGAAAAGCAGATCTGGGGAACTAGGCAAGAGATAAGAAGTCAGATCATTCTTCTGTCTCTAGCAAGTGCAGATTGCGAGGGGAGACCTTCCTGCCTTTTTACTTTCAGGGGCCACCCTAACTGCCTCATAAGGCTACCTGACTCCCTCTCACTGGAAGGTGTTTTTTACATGACCATTGTGTGCATGAAATGGAGAATCAAGGTATGAGGCTGGCAAGAGGCAGAGGTCTCCTCTGTGGTAGGAGAGGCTTTCACTCAAAGGCACCAATTTCCTTTGGTTTGGTTCCTCTGCTGATGGCTTCTCCAGGAGGGACCTTCTGCCTTCTCAACGTGCAGGAGGCAGGTACGTCAGGTGACAGCTGGATCCTGTCAGGGAAGCTCCCTGGCCAGATTCTCTCTAGTCTACATTCCTTAGCAAATTCCTTTTCCTCCAGAGTATCAGACATCAGAAAACCAGCAGTTCAACTGGGGTGATCGTTCCACTTTCATTAGAAGTGAAATTTTTCTTAGAATAATATTTTATTCAAAAGCTAAATATTTAAGAAAGATAAGTGTAGAGCTGGGTAAAGACCTTTCGTGGCTGAGTGCATTAAAAAAAATGTCATGGTGAACTTTACACAGCTGTAATTTAGAATAATACTAGTCTATAAAATAAGTGGGGGGAATCTAAATAGCTTCCTGTTCCCCCTTTTTTTCAGTGTCATACACGTCAGCTAGCTTTAGCTGTATAACAAACTACCTTAAAACAACTTACTCAATGATCCCTATTGATAGTCTACCATTTGTCACAACTTTCACCAAAAAATAAAACCAATGAAATGGAATGAACATCCTATAATGAAATAAATTCTTCAACTCCTGCTTCTTCAAGTTAGACTAGGCTACCTGAAACCTCACCCCCCTTTCTCTGATTCATATTTGTGCAGAGTGGAGGGGAATTGACTTTGGAGACTTCTGCCTCCAGGGCACAAGGCGTATTTGATGTCGAGCACTAGTCAACACCGCCCCCCCCCCCACCATGCATTTTGGCTTTTCCTATTAGTTCTATTTCCACTCAGGGCCAGGGGCTCACTGTGTCCCCTACTCCTCCCTATCAGAGTGTTATATCCGTGCACGGGAATCCAGTGTTGTTCTAGATGCAGCCCTATTAGGTAATTTCCCACTAAACTGTCACTGTGGATTGAAGGTGCCGGGCTCCGCCGGCGGGGGCAGGTAGTGCCGAGGGAAGGACCAGGCCCGCTGGTTCCTCCCGAGGGGCTGAGGAGGAGATGAGCGTCCGACGACTCAGACCTCTCCTGGCCACCGGAGAAAAACCACACTGAGTCGGGAGTCTTGTCGAAGCAGGAACTCGATTTATTGCTATGAACAGTTGCCTATATAATGTTGGGGGTGAAGGCGGGGATTGTAGGATGGTGGGGAAAGGTAAGGGCCAATAGTAAACTGTGACTATTGAAATGATAATTCTAACTCCCATGTGGAGGTAGCAGGTAAGAAGCCATTAGGCGTCTTGCTGAGTCACGTCTGGCCAGAGGCAGATCACCAAACTTTAGCTAGGCTCAGGAAGTTCCACTAGGCCTCACACCTGGGCCTTTAGAGGCCAGCATCTCCCCCTTTTGTTTTTGTAAGAGCATTAGTCACCATGGCCCCTGTCTTAGGTTGTCCCCCTCTGGGGATCTTACCCGTCATTGGGTACCAGGTGTTTAGCTCAGAGCATTCATCATGGCCCCTGTCTTAGGTTGTCCCCCTCTGGGGATCTTACCCGTCACTGGGTACCATGTGTTTAGCTCGGTGAGAACCCACCCCATGGCCTGTCTTAGGTTGTCCCCCTATGGGGATCTTACCCGTCATTGGTCACATGGAGGGCAGAGGAGGTGGCAGTGGGTCATCTGAGGAACTTAATTCCTGAGTTTCCAGCCTGTATTTTGACCTGATGAGGTTTTATTGCCTCTAGCCATTGGTGAATAAATTGTGTAATCTTATTAATTACACAAGGCCCGACAGTGAGGAGAAGGAAAAGGAGAAGGAGGGGGAGGGGCCCAAGTAGAGGCAGAAGGTAGGGTAAGAAGTCATGTAAGCCCGTCCACAGCAGGTTGTCCTGGAGATCCCGCTGCCACCTCTCCAAGTCTTCCTGGAGCCTCTTAATCTTGTCCTGGACGATTCCTGATTTATTGGCGTAAAAGCAGCATTTTTCCTGTAAAAACAAACATACGCCTCCTTTTTCGGCCGTTAGTAGGTTTAGTCCTCTCCTGTTTTGTGGGACTACCTCAGCCAGGGAATCTAGCTGTTGTTGAAGATAGGTCTCCCTCTGATACAGGGAGGGCCTCATTTCCAGGGATGATATCTACATCTGGGATTAAGGTGGCTGGGGCACAAAGGCCCGTCCAATTGGTGGGCAGAAAGTCATAGGCCATCCCGCCTCCACAAACATAGGGGAAGGCGGGGCCCAAATGCAAGTTCCAGGGGAAACATTGGGAAAAGCTGGACGGGGATGGGGAAGGTGGCTGAGTAATGTTTTAAGGTCGTACAGGCAACTGTACTGCAAGCAGCCAGAGAGGCCCAGATTGGAGGCAAAGCCAGCAATCCTCCACAAGGGAGGGAATTGTTTAGTTTAGTAGGGTGAAGGACCATTTTAGGAACAGTCCTCAGGGGTGGGACACTCCCTAGAGAAGTGACTGTCAGTGTCCTCTTGTTGGGACAAATATTTTAGGTCTCTCGCTGGTACCCAAATGGGTCTTTTTTCATCTTGAGGGAAGACACATCCAAACCCTCTCCCTGCTGTGAGGAGCGGATCAGGCCCTCTCCAGGCCCCAGTCAATGGGTCCCTCCATCTTACCCAGATAGAACTGTAGGTAATGGATGAAGACCAATGTTTTTGAAAAGGGGAGAGTTGTTTATCTTCTTTAGAAAAGTTTAAAATATTTAGGGTAAATAATGCCTTTTTTAGTTGGTCGTGTGGGGGTAAGGATTCCCCCTTTTGTTTTTGTAATTGAGACTTGAGAGTCTGATTATATCTTTCAACGATAGCTTGGCCCCGAGGGTTGTATGGGATGCCTGTAGAATGTGAGATTTTCCAGTTCTGGAGAAAATCTACAAAGGCCTTGCTTACGAAGCAGGGGCCATTATCTGTTTTAATTTGATCAGGCAGCCCAAGAGTGGCAAAACATTGAAGCATATGACTAATGGCATGTTTAGATTTTTCCCCAGCATGTGCTGATGCCCAGCAGGCACGGGAAAAGGTATCAACTGAAAGAAAAATATATTTAAGTTTCCCAAATGGAGAATAGTGTGTGACATCAATTTGCCACAGATGATTAGGGCGTAGCCCTCTAGGATTGCTTCCTGTAGTTTGAAGGGGGGGTACTTGGAGGAAGGGCTGACAGGACTTACAAGTCCGGACAATTTTTTTAAGGTCCTTGACTGGTACCTGTGGAAACCTGTGCTTGAGACCTCTCCAGTTGACATGGGTCAATAAGTGGAAGCGTGTAGCTTCTGTAATAGTATTACACTGAGGCATAGAAGCCATTTTATCAGCCAAATTGTTTCCTCGAGAAAGAAATCCCGGTAAGTTTTGATGACCCCTGAGATGTTGAAGAAAAATGGGGTTAATTCTTTGTTTGAGTAGGGAACGAGCTTGAATCATCAGAGGAGATATAGGGTTGGAGTCCAGTCTAATATGGGCCTCAACCAGGTTGGGTAATAAATTAACAACATAAAGGCTGTCAGAAAATAAGTTAAATGGCTCTTGAATAGTGTCCAAAGCTAGAACGACAGCAAATAGTTCTTTGAATTGTGCTGACCCCTCAACCTCATGAGAGACTGACTTTATGGGCATAGGCTCTTTTTCCTGTTTTAAGGGAGGGTAAACGACTAGGGAAGCCCCCAGGTGCCCTCCATCAGTAAACACGGTAAGAAAGTCAGGGTTAGGTTGAGACAGAAAAAGCCTGGGGGGCTTCCATTCTAATCTGGAGAAAGAACTCATCCATTTGTGGGGGCCATAATGGCAATCAATTTTACCTAGAAACCCCTCGAGAGCCATAGCAACTCTATTATTATTTCTCTGAAGCCAGGTGAAATCTGTTATCTTAAAGGGGGTGACAATAAGGTGAGGTTCTGTGCCAAACAACCGGACAGAGGTGTCTCTGCCCTTGATAATGCAATCAGCAACCTGGTTGGTTATAGAATAAACTCTGGGGACCCCACCGATTGAGAGGTGGACCCATTGGATGGGTTCACCTTCCTGGGCCAACAGTGCAGTGCATAATGTTTCCCCAGAGAAAATGTAGAGGGAGATGGGCAAATCAGGATTGAACCTCTTTAGGGTCACAGTATTTATAGCCTGTTGTACCTTATGAAAAATTTGTTGATGACAAGGGGACAAAATTACCTGAGAGGAGAAGTTAAGGTCCTTTAGGAGGTCAAATAAAGGGGACAGCTCTTCAGTAGTTATGGGTATCCAAGGCCTCATCCAATTAATTTCTCCCAAAAGCTTCTGGAGTTGAGGCAAGGTGTAAGAATCCTGAATATAAAGTTGTGGTTTAACAGGTGAAACTGTATCTAGGGTAAGGATTGAGCCCAAGATCTTAAAGGGAGGCACAGTTTGAACTTTTTCTGGAGCTACTTTAAAGCCGTGAGTATGCAGGATAGTTAGACATTGGTGGGTAAGGTCCTGGAGTGTGGAGGAATCTAGGCACCCAAGAATAATATCATCCATGTAAATATAAAACAGAGTATCAGGGAGATTGATAAGAGAAGAGAAAATGGATGACAGGTAATATTGACAAATGGGTGGGCTATTTGCCATGCCCTGAGGTAAGACAGTCCATTCAAATCTCCTATCTGGGCCACAAAAATTAACAGCAGGTACAGAGAATGCAAATTTTTCCATGTCTCCTGGATGGAGAGGGATAGAGAAGAAGCAATCTTTAATGTCAATGATAGTAATATGGTATATATTGGGAATAGCTGGGATCCATGGGAGTCCCCTCTGGGGAGTTCCGAAGGGGATCATGCGTTCATTGATCTTTCTTAAATCATGTAAAAATCTCCAGGACCCATTAGGCTTTTTTATGACAAAGACAGGAGAGTTCCAGGGACTAGTGGAGGGACGAATATGTCCGGCCTCCAACTGTTGATCAATAAGTATGTGGAGTTGGTGTAACTTAGAAGAAGGGAGAGGCCACTGCTCAACCCATACAGGATCCCCCGGTCTCCACTGGATTTTAAATGGGGGGGGCTGGGCAGTGGCCCTTAGAATTGGGGGTGTTTATTGGAGTACTTTTGTCTGAGTTGCTCAAAGTAAGGGTCATCTCTATAATTGGGATGATATTCCCTCCCTTCCTCAGACTGTTGTTGATATTCTTTTTTATCTAACAAATCATTATAAAAGGCCTTATGGTCAGTAGTGATGAAAGCCTCGGCATCTCCAAGGATGTCTTGCCCCAGTAAGTTAGCAGTGAGCCCAGTCACCACGAGAGGGCGGACTTTTCCCCTGTCCCCACCTGGGTCAGTCCAAGGGAGCCACGTGGCAGTCTCCCAGGAGGTGGATTGCCCGCCAATTCCCAGTAGGGGAGGGCCGGGCACAAGCTGCCAGGAGGGGGGCACTTCCTCCTTTCTCAGGACCGTTCGGTCCGCTCCAGTGTCAATGAGAAGTTTGAATTTTTTATTGCCAATATTCAAAATAATTTTGGGTCTAAGGCCGGGGACCAGGGGGACGGTCCAATAGGCTTTGATGGTCTCTTTCCCCTTATTTAACGGGGCTGGGGGAAGCCCCTGGAGGAGTTTAAAGGCTTTCCCTGTATGTTAAACTTCCATTTACATTCCTTAGCCCAATGAAACCCTTTATTGCATTTAGGGCAAAGGGTGTGAGGGGCGTTGGTCGTCCCCCCAGAGCGCGGAGGAGGCTTTGTCCTGTTGGGGCACTCTTTTTTAAAGTGGCCCTCGTCCCCGCATCCAAAACATGTCAAGTTTTTAGAATTTAACTGTACTGCACAGATCGTATTGGCCAAATCTCTCTGTTTATTTTCCTGAAGGGCGGCAGCCATGGCCCTAGCCTGATGGGAGATAGTGCCAACGTCCTTGGTGGCTACAATCCATCTACTCATGGAGTTGTCCTTGAGACCCGCACAGGCGAGGCGGTGATCGGCCGTCATCCCATCCCAGACCAACATTTTAGTAAACTGATCCCGTAATGCCCCTGGGGGAAATTTTCTTTGGAGACTTTTCTCCACCCTATCTATAAATGTAGCCAAATCCTCAGATGGTTTTTGAGTAATACTCATAAAGGGAGTTTCAGAGGGTCCCTCATCAAGCTTTTTCCATGCCGCCAAGCCCAGTGCCCTGACCTGGTCCCTATACGGGTCAGGTATAGCCGCCTGTTGAGTGCCTGTAGCATATTGATCAGAGATACCAGAGAGCATCCCAAAAGTTATCGGCACAGGGGGCTGTTGATTTTGGTTTCGTTCTGCCTGTGCATGGCATTCATCTCTAAAAAAGGCACACCACTTAATGTATAGGGGACCTGACAAGACAGCCCTGACTAGATTTTTCCAATCTTGGGTTGTACAAGGTTGATGGGCAAGGCCCTGTAATAGGGTCTCAGCCCAAGGAGAGTTGGGTCCATCCTCTGAGACCGCTTTTTTAAGCTCCTTAAGGTCCTGAGCTTCCCACGGATACCAGGCAGCAGGGCGATTGCCCCCAGGATTTAGATTGACGGGAAATAAAAAAGTAGCTTTATTTTCTGACGGCTTGGCTGCCGAATATGGAGGGGCTGAGGGGGTCTCGGCGGCCGAATATGAAGGAGGGGCCGAGGGGGTCCAGAAAGGGTTAGTTGATGGAGGAGGTGGAGGAGGTCCCCCGGAAGGCCAGGGAGCACTCTCAAAGGGATCGAGTGAGGAGCATAAAGATGCATCCTTTTGGGGTTTTTTTAAAGCTGTATCTCCAGGAGGAGTAGCTGGATTAGGCTGTATATTATCTTTTTCTTCTGTCTTTTGTTTATGTTTGGTTGGCCTTGGAGGGAAGCAGGCCTTGAGGGCTGAGATCATAGGGAGGACCCCTGAGGGGGGTATTTGACCCTTCTCCACATGTGCCCGACAAACAAGGGCCTCTACCCTATCCCACGTGTCCCAATCAAAGAGATTTCCTTCCGGCAGCCATGGCGCCAGTTTGAGAAGGCAATCCCAGGTCTGTTGAGCCTGATTATCAGTCAAATTAAGCCCTCTACTCTTTAGGAGTGCCCTGAGAGATTCTAAGGCAGGATTGGATTTACAGTTAGACTGTCCCACATTATAAAGTTGAGAGAAAAATGTCCATAAAATTAGGGCAATAGCAACCCACATACACATGAGTACAATACAACCACAAGGATCCAAAAGATATGTAAACATGCTGTACAAAAGCCGCAGATGTAGCTTGTCTGCAAACTAAAAGTGAAAGGAAAGAGAAAGAGAACAAAGAGACGTTGATCAACAAGTACAGGTTATAGAAGCAAAGTTTAGCACATTAAATATAAAGACTACTTATAGGGGTACGCTCACCCGCATATGTACACCGATTGACCTCCTCAACGAATGTCTCTCAGGGGGCACTAGTCTGCCGGATTCCAAGAGCCGCACGTTAGGCGCCAGATGCCGGGCTCCGCCGGCGGGGGCAGGTAGTGCCGAGGGAAGGACCAGGCCCGCTGGTTCCTCCCGAGGGGCTGAGGAGGAGATGAGCGTCCGACGACTCAGACCTCTCCTGGCCACCGGAGAAAAACCACACTGAGTCGGGAGTCTTGTCGAAGCAGGAACTCGATTTATTGCTATGAACAGTTGCCTATATAATGTTGGGGGTGAAGGCGGGGATTGTAGGATGGTGGGGAAAGGTAAGGGCCAATAGTAAACTGTGACTATTGAAATGATAATTCTAACTCCCATGTGGAGGTAGCAGGTAAGAAGCCATTAGGCGTCTTGCTGAGTCACGTCTGGCCAGAGGCAGATCACCAAACTTTAGCTAGGCTCAGGAAGTTCCACTAGGCCTCACACCTGGGCCTTTAGAGGCCAGCAGAAGGTACACTTTTATGTCAAAGCGCTGAAGGAGGAGGAGATATGGGTGGCCTTTTCTGGGCATCCACTATATCCTAGGCTCTGCCTGGGCTCTTCACATGAACTGTGTCAGCATAGTATCCCCTTCTGGCAGAACTAAGGTTTATAGGTGCTAAGTCCCTCGTGCCCCATGTGACACATCACAACAAGGCTGAACCAGGAGAGGAATCCAGGCCATGCAATCCCCAAAGCCTATCTTCATAGACACCAGGGGAACAGGGTTCCCAGGCTATCACTGAAGGTGACCCCCAGCGGGACTGGAGAGAAGGCTCAGTGGCTAAGGAACTTGCCTGCAAAGCCTAATGATCTGGGTTCAATTCCTCAGTACCCACACAAAGCCAGGTACAGTGGCGCATGCATCGGGAGTTTGTTTGCAGTGACTGGAGGCCTTGGAGTGCCCATTCTCTCTCTCTCTCTCTCTCTGTGTCTCTCCTCTATCTCTCTCTGCTTGCAAATAAGTAAATAAAAATATTTTTAAAAAAAGATGGCCTAGGGCTGGAGGGATGGCTTAGCGGTTAAGGTGTTTGCCTGCAAAGCCAAAGGACCCAGGTTTGATTCCCCAGGACCCACGTTAGCCAGATGCACAAGGGGGCACACGTGTCTGGAGTTCGTTTGCAGTGGCTGGAGGCCCTGGCACTCCCATTCTCTCTCTCTCTCTCTCCCTCCCTCCCTCCTTCTCTGTCAAATAAATAAATAAAAATAAATATTAAAAAATGGTGGACCCCCCCCCAGGGCTGCACAGCTAGCTGCCCCTCTGGAGTCTGGCTTAGCATCTGAGAGTGCCCCCTAAGCGCCCAGCACACAATAAGACTTCAATCCATGGTTTTGAGTCCTTCTCTCTCTCTCAAAGGCGAGGCTGTCAGTAATGAGGACAGTCACAGTGGAAAGAACTGGTGTTTCCTGGGCACTTTCTGCACGCTTCAGGCATTGTGTGCATTTCCACACTGAGCCCCTCCCATGACCTTAGGATGAATATACTACTCTCACCCACAGAACAGACCAGGAAGCAGATGCACAGAGTGGTGCAGAACCCACACACACACAGTGCCAGTAGGTGGCAAACCCGGGTTCTGGCCATTAACTCCACCAAGTCACAGAGGCTCGGGCTGGCATGCAGGGGCCCATCTAGGCACCTGGATGGGATATAGTCCTCTCAGCAGCTTGTCCACAGAAAACAGAGCCTTGCTCTCTATCATTGGCTTTTAATGAGATCTTTGGTAAAGTGCTTGCCTAGCACACATGAAACCCTAGGTTTAATCCCCCAAACTGCAAAAACGGTATTGTGGCATACATCTGTAATCCTACCATTCAGAAGGTAGAGGCAGGAGGATCAGAAGTTAAAGGTCATCATCTGCTACAGAGGAAGTTTAAGACCAGCATGGACTACATGAGATGCTGTCAAAAAAAAGAAAGAAAGAAAGGAAGGAAGGAAGGAAGGAAGGAAGGAAGGAAGGAAGGAAGGAAGAAAGGAAGGAAGAAAGAGCGAGCGAGCTAGCCGGGCATGGTGGTGCCTAGCCAGGCATGGTGGTGCACGCCTTTAATCCCAGAACTCGGGAGGCAGAGGTAGGAGGATCGCCATGAGTTCAAGGCCACCCTGAGACTCCATAGTGAATTCCAGGTCAGCCTGAGCTAGAGTGAGACCCTACCTCTAAAAACCAAAAAAAAAAAAAAAAGAAAGAAAGAAAGAAAGAGCTGGAGAGACAGTTTAGCAGTTAAGGTGCTTGCCTGCAAAGCCTAAGAACCCAGGTTTAATTCCCCAGGACCTATGTAAGTCAGGTGCATATAGTGGCACATGCATCTGGAGTTCGTTTGCAGTGGCTAGAGGCCTTGGTGTGCCCATTCACTCTCTCCCTCTCTCATAAATAATAAACAATAATAATTTTTTAAAGACAGAAAGAAATAAGAGAAAGAGAGAGAGAAAGAAAAGAACAGAACAAAAAAGAAAAGAAAAAAAAAGATAATGCAATGGCTTAGCGGTTAAGGTGTTTGCCTGCAAAGCCAAAGGACCCAGGTTCAATTCCCCAGGACCCACGTAAACCAGATACACAAGGGGGCACACACATCCGGAGTTCATTTGCAGTGGTGCACCCATTCTCTCTCTCCCTCTTTCTCTGTCAAATAAATAAATAATAATAAATATTATAGAAAGAAAAAAAAAGATAATCCCAATATTGAACTGTGATATAAGGACCTGGAACCCACATCCTGTGTCTGAGGCCCCAAGCAAGGGAACCACTGTCTCCCCAGGCCCCCATGCTCACATGACACCCCAACCCAGGAGGCCCTTCTGCTCCCAGACAGTAAAAGGCTTTGGTTTGAAGATCTGCTTCTTTTTCCTGTTTGCTTTGGGAATTAAAACCAGAGATCTGCAGTAGGCCTGCAGGCTCCAGTTGAGACCCCTGGGGGTATTTCTAAACACTGGATGAGCCACTTTGCTGGTTTGGAGCGGATGGTGGGTGGGGGGAGCTCCCGGGGCGGGGCAGCGGCTTCCAGTAGCTTCTGCTCCCTGTAGTCTGCAGAAGGAGGTAACTTCCCCGGAGGGGCCTTGGGGACACCTCCTGTCTCTGGAGCCTCATATGATTGCTTGGTAGTGGGTGGTTGGAAGTGCTTAGGACCAGATGGAGAGCTGTAGACCATTTGCCTGGGGGAAGTGCGTCCCAAGCCCAGAATCTCCACTGAGTCCAATGTGGACCACAGAACTTCTCTGTGAAGGCAAGAAATGGAGGAGACCTAAAGAGCAGTTTAGAATGAGAAGAGAGACAAAAGAAGGAAGAACGGGGCAGATGAAACAGACATCCCCCTGAGAAACCACGGGGCTGGGGAGCTGGCTGGCCGGCTTACCGGTGGGCACTTGGGGAAGAGTGAGGAGCCACTGTATCCTTTAAAAGTGGGCAGAAGAGGGCTGGAGAAATGGCTTAGGAGTTAATGCATTTGCCTGCGAAGCCAGAGGACCCAGGTTTGATTCCCCAGGACCCACATAAGCTAGGTGCACAAGGGGCACATGCATCTGGAGTTCATTTGCAGTGGCTAGAAGCCCTGGTGTGCCCATTCCCTCTGTGTCTGCCTCTCTTCTATCTCTGCTTGCAAATAAATTAATTTTTTTTTAAAAAAAGTAGGCAGAAGAAACCTCAGGAGGAAGGTCATTGTCTGCTGGGTAAGAGCTCTTTCCACAGAATGGCACTGACTCCAGACAAGAGAGTGAGGCCTCTAATCCATGGGATATTCAAGCAAAGTTGTAGTAATACCTGCCCTGGAGAGAGACAGTGGCAAACTGTAAAGTTGTAATGGGGTGTTCGGGCCCCAGGAAAGTCCTTGAACCCCAAACCCTAGTTTTGCTTCTAATTTTAATCAAAGAATTGAATAAAGACTGAGAAGGATAATTATTAAATTATCAGTATTTATTGAGGGAATTACAGAGCCAAGGAAAGACTAGAGATGTGGATAGAGATCCTACCCCATGAAAGGCCTGGAAAAAATGTGGAATGAGCGAGAGAAAAGAAAATTTAAAGAGCTCCTGCCCTGTGGGGAGCTGAAGGGGATATAGAGCCCACGGGGAGAGTAAGGACTAGGCACTCTCCCCTCAGCTCACCGACAGCTGAAAGTTCCCAAGTGGGCAGGCAGCTCAGAGATCATGCCCTTCCCTTGCAAAGTTATTTATAACCTTATGGTGGTGGGCTTTGCCTTCTGGCTCAGGTGAACCAGAGGGACAGCTGATTGGCTAAGGGCTAGCGGCTGTCTCAGGAAGAGGCTTGCCAAGTTCTGGGGTCTAAACTTGACCAGCCACAGTGTAAAATCCTCCCTTCCAAGAAGGCCCCAGGCTGTCTGTGGAAAAAAACAGGTCTAGGGAACTAGGCAAGAGATAAGAAGTCAGATCATCTTTGATTTCCAGCAAGTGCAGACTTTTCTGTCCTTTATTTTTTTGTTTTTCGAGGTAGGATCTCACTCTAGCCCAGGCTAACCTGGAATTCACTATGTAGTCTCAGGCTGGACTCAAACTCACGGCAATGGTAGGGTCTTACTCTAGCCCAGGCTAACCTGGAATTCAATAAGTAGTCTCAGGCTAAACTAGAACTCACGGCGATTCTCCTACCTCTGCCTCCCAAGTGCTGGGATTAAAGGTGTGCGCCACCATGCCTGACTTTTCTGTCTTTTTTACTTTCAGGGATCCAGTCACCCTAACTGCCTACTCCCTCTCAAAGTGACCCTCAATGACCTATGACATCCATGCCCTCCTACACAGTCCCTTCCCTTTTGGTACAAGCAGAACACTACTAAAAAGAGAGAGGAGACAGGATTTTACTCTACATGACTACATCATGTTGCATAAGACTCCGTCCAGCTGTGAGGAGGTAGAGTCTCCTTGGGGACTGGAGGAAGGGAGTGACCCCTTCCTTACGGACAGCAGACAGCCTCAAGGACCCAGGGTGACCTCCTGCCAGCAGCAAGCCACACATTCTACCAGCAACCTAGAAGTAATGTGTGTTAGCCTCACAATCTAGATCAGACAAATCCAGGTTGGAAGAGCCACCCTAGCTGTGGGCGGCACCATTGTCTGGGTGGGGTCCTGGGCGGGATGCAGAGGAGAGCGATGGCTGAGCAGCGGCCTTCTTCGCTCCACTTCCTCGCTGTGGGCCACTTGCTCCGAGCTCCTGCCGCCACGTCGTCCCCACCATGAGAGTGTGACCTCAAGTTGTGAGCCAAAGGAAGGGTTTGTCTTCCTCCCTTAAGCTGGTTGTTGTCAGGTGTGCCGTCCCAGCAATGGGGAAGGTAACTTAGTACACCAGCTTCGCTCAGATCCAGTGTTTGCCCCGTCCAGTCTCGAGATGAGGACGCAGCTCGGTCCATACTTCTGTTGCAGCCTGGGGAAGTCAGAGCAAAAGACCCAGAGAGGTGGTGCTGACTTCTGACCCATAAAAGCAGGGAGACCATGAATTCATATGGTTTTTTAAAAAATATTTACTTATTTACTTGACAGACAGGCAGAATATGAGAGCACCAGGTCCTCCTGCCACTGCAAACGAACTTCAGACACATGTGCCACGTTATGCATTTAACTTTATGTGAGCGCTAGGGAATCAAACCCAGACCATCAGGCTTTGCAATCAAGTGCCTTTAACTGCTGAGCATCTCTTTAGCCCCATATTTTTTTAAATATATTTTTTAGATACTTGTATCTTTATTTGCAAAGAGAGAGAAAGAGCGACTCTTTGTGCATCTGCCTTTATGTGGTACTGGGGAATTGAACTTGGGTCATTAGGCTTTGCAAGCAAGCACTTTTAACTGCTGAACCATCTCTCCAGCACCCCTGTATAGTTTTTTTTAAATATTTTTATTTATTTATTTGCAAGCAGAGAGAGAAAACAGACAGAATGGGCACACCAGGGCCTCCAGCCACTGCAAACGAACTCCAGACGCATCGCCTCCTTGTGCATCTGGCTTTACCTAGGTACTGGGGAACTGGACCCTAGTTGTTAAGCTTTACAAGCAAGGGCCTTAATGGCTGAGCCATCTCTCCAGGCCCTCCTACCCCCCTGTGGTGTTTAACAGTCATTATTAACAATGGAAAATGAGCACAGATTCTGTAGGCAGGGCTTCCTGTCCCCACCCTCCAGATGGAGTGGTTTTCTTGTTCCCTAATGCTGGATAGTAACCCACTCCAAACGCAGCAGCTTAGTGCTGATGCTGCAAATCACCTTTTCCGGTTTCCATGAGGAGAGATTGACAAGGACATGGCTGGGCTGCTCAGGCTACGGTCCGTCACCTGGGTGGTGATCACGCGAAGTCTTGACAGGAGCTGGAAAGCCACCATGTAGCAGTGGGGGATGCTGGCTGGTGACTGGGGGATTTCGTCTGCTGGCCCTGTGACCTCTCTGAAGGGACATCCTCGGGGCCTGTCAGCTGGCCTCCTCTAGAGCAGTGGGAGCAGAGGGACTGAGATGGAGGAGGCCTTTGGGACCTGACCTTGAAAGCCCCGTGGACATGGTCATTTACACTGTGTTTAGTGAGCCCCGTGACTCCAGTGTGTCTTCAGCATGGGAGGGATGCTGTAGGATGAATACGAATGCCAGGTTGGGGGAGGCTGGGATCTGTCCTGTGGGCCGGGCACCGCTCTGCTCTTCCCTCCCTGCTCAGGCACGCCACCCCCGCTGCTCCCCACTCCAGATCTTCACATAGCTCCAGCAGGCCGCAGCCTCTTCTCTCCCTTCCCTTAATTCTGCAGTTCATCTCTTGCGTTTGGGCGAGGGCCAGTCACGGCTTTGTGGGACCTGAGGTTTATGTAACTTAGGAATCCTTTCACAAGATCATGAGGACAGAAATCTCTCATGTGACCAATGCCAAGCCTTGCCAGGGCTGTGGGAGGAGGAGCCTGTGTAAATGGCAGGCCCCAGGCTTCCAGTGTCACCAGGCTCACAAGAGCCCCTCTCTTTCTGGGGTAGCTCCCTGTGGCCTCTACACTCAACTGTGGTCATTGTTTCTGTCTTCCTGGAGGCGACACATAGGAAACTTTAACTGCTCTTTCTGGCCACAAGATATGTGACAGTACTTCAGTTATCGATAGGAGTGCCAGGGGCGCGATAGTGAACAGGGCCAGGCAAGGTTCCTGCAGTGGAGGCAGGGTAATGAGCAGGTACTGAGACCACGGGTTTTTGTTTGTTTGGTTGGTTGGTTTGGTTTGGTTTGGTTTTTGTTGTTGTTGTTGTTGTTGTTTGGTTTTTCAAGGTTGGGTCTCACTCTAGCCCAGGCTGACCTGGAATTCACTATGTAGTTTCAGGGTGGCCTCGAACTCACAGTGATTCTCCTATCTCTGCCTCCTGAGTGCTGGGATTTAAGAGACGTGCCACCACACCCAGCTTTTTTAAAATATTTTTATTTTATTTATTTATTTGAGAGAGAGAGAGAGAGAATGGGCATGCCAGAGCCTCTAGCTGCTACAAACGAACTCCAGACACGTGTACCACCTTGTGCATCTGGCTTACATGGGTCCTGGGGAATCGAACCTGGGTTCTTTGGCTTTGTGGGCAAGCGCCTTGACCACTATGCCATCTCTCCAGCCCTGAGAACATGTTTCAGGGGTAGTTTTAGCTAGAGGCGGCCCTGATGGAAAAGAGGAGCCAGAGCAATGCGAGGTGGAAGAGAGAAAGGTTCCTGGCAGAAGGACAAGGAACCACAAACAGCCCCACGGCACAAGCAAGGTTTGGATGTTCAAAGTCCAAGGTTTGGGTGAGCAAAGAGCCCAGCGTGGCTGGATCACCGGTGGCCAGGGAAAGCAGAGGATGATGACAGCAGTGGGGAGAGCACAGAGCAGCTAGGACTCTCCAACGTGGGCAAAAACACTGAACTCTATTGTTATTAAGGTGAAATCCACATACATCAAGATTTAAAAAAAAACACACACATTTGGGCTGGAGAGATGGCTTAGCAGTTAAGCGCTTTCCTGTGAAGCCTAAGGACCCCGGTTCAAGGCTCAACTCCCCAGGACCCACGTTAGCCAGATGCACAAGGGGGCACACACATCTGGAGTTCATTTGCAGTGGCTGGAAGCCCTGGCGCACCCATTCTCTCTCTCTCTCTCTCTCTCTATCTCTCTCTCTCTGCTTGCAAATAAATAAATAAATTAAAAAAAATTAAAAAGCGCATTTATTTATTTATTTATTTATTTTAGAGAGAGAGAAAGAAAGAGGCAGAGAGAGAAGTAGGAAAGAGAGAGAGATAGTGGGCACGTCAGGGCCTCTAGCCACTACAAATTAACTCCAGACACATGTGCCATCTTGTGCATCTGGCTTTACGTGAGTACTGGGGAACTGAACCTGGGTCCTTTGGCTTTACTAGCAAGTACCTTAACCTCTACACCATCTCTCCAGCCCACAAGATTTTAAGAGTTGAATTCAACAGCATTTAATATGTCCATAACATATGCAATCATAGCTTCCTTCCAGTTCTTGGCTTTATTCCAAGTCAGCGAGATGCCATTGTAAGATCTGAGCCTGGCTGGCATTGGGTCACCCACCCCAGGGGCACCTGCTCCAGGCCATACCCTTTCCCATTCTCACAACACTGGCCCTAAGCCATCTGCTTCCTTTCTTGCCCATTTCTCCTCTACTCTTCAGACCAGCCTGCTAAGGAGGGAAGAAGAGGAGAAGGAAGAGGAGGAGGAGGAGAAGGAATAAAAGAAAGGAATAGGGAAAGAAGGGGGGAGAGTGGAGTTTAATTTCCAACAGAAACACAAAGCACAAAGAATCTGTGCCCCAAAGGAATCATCTTTGCGCCAGGCCAAGCGTTGGGGTCAACCTGGAATAAATGTTTTCCCCATGGCTTAAGGAGTCTCCTGTTATGGAATCTTCCTGAGAACACCTGACCCCAGCCTTCCAGGCTTCCTGTAAAAGCCACTTGCAGAGTGCCTCTCCGTGCCCATAGTGATGGGTACATGAAAAAGTATATGAAAATAAGCCTGTCAGAACCAGCCGAGGGAAGCACGTGTGCTCCATTGTGCACACAGGCAAGCGGAGGTACCCAGGATCTCCTGGCCAGTGAGGTTCCCAGCAGGAACTTGAGCTGTAGCTTCGCATTCTCGGGGTTGGGGGGGGGGTCTCTGCGCTGCCCACTGGGCTCTCGGATGTGCCTCACCCCTTGCTCTTTGCCCCACAGGCTGCAGGCAGGCTGGGCTGTCCACCCAGATGCCCAGGATGACAGACAGAGGAAGCAAGAAGAGCTGACGGATGAGGAGAAGGAGATCATCAACAGGGTGATCGCCCGCGCTGAGAAGATGGAAGAGATGGAGCAGGAGCGCATAGGGTGAGGCCGGCCTCAGAGCCGCCGGGGCTGCGGGGCAGCGCTGGGGTGGCACCTGACCGTTTCTGGGCTTTATCATTCAGAAGTTGAACGGGCACATCTAGAAATTGCGCTCGTGAGGTGGGCGGAGCCAGAGTTGCAGAAAGCTGGATAGGAGAAAGAGTGGCCTAGGGTTGGACGCTACCATACATGGAAGAAGGGCGGTAAAGGGGTCTTGTGACCGACATGTGAGAGACTGTCACTGGAGGCTATAAACAGTGGCGTGGCATATAGGGCACCTTAGTTGATGATAGCTGCATAGAGCCATGTCCTACACGTACTGGGCATGCAGAGGTCAGGACACACAGTGAGACTGGAGTTAGAGGAGACTGAACATCACTTGCAGAAGTTCAAGTTGGTCTTTGAACAGGCTACATCCTGGTTACCAGACTGGAAAGGGTGGAGCAGGGCTTAGAGAGGGTGCATGGGTCCAGGGGTGCTGTAGGGCAGGAGGAATAACTTCTAGTATGTTACTGTACAGCAGGTAACTCTGATTGGCAACAATTACCTGCCTAATTCACAACAGTGGGTGGAGAGGGCTTTGAATGCTCCTGACACAAAGAAATGGTGAATGTTTCTGGGGACAGATACAAGAATGAGCCTCTGACCATTACACCTATATATCTATATATCTATATATCTATATATCTATATATCTATATATCTATATGTTTATCAAAATGTCACACTGGCCAGGCGTGGTGGTGCACACCTTTAATCCCAGCACTCAGGAGGCAGAGGTAGGAGGATTGCTGTGAGTTCGAGGCTACCTGAGACTCCATAGTGAATTCCAGGTCAGCCTGGGCTAGAGTGAGAACCTACCTCGAAAAACCAAAATTTAAAAAAAAAGTCACACTGGGGGTTGGAGAGATGGCTCAGCAGTTAAGGTGCTTGCTTGTAAAGCCTAAGGACCCAAGTTCAGTTCCCTAGTACCCATGTAAAGTCAGATGCATAAGGTGGCACATGCATCTGGGGTTTGTTTGCAGTGGCTGGAGGCCCTGACATGCCCATTCTCTCCCTCTCTCTCTCTCTCTCTCTCTCTCTCTCTCTTCCTCTTTCTCTCTCAAATAAATAATAAGTAAATAAAATGTTCAAAATCACATGAATTTGAAATTATATGTCAGTGGGAGAGAGAGGAAAGAGAAGAGAAAGAATAGAGGGAAAGGAGAGAGAGGGAGGGAGGGAGGGAGGGAGGGAGGGAGAGAGGGAGAGAGAACTCCTGAAGGGAGTTATAAAGGAGCCCTGGTGAGTGTGGCCAGCCGTGTGAGGCGCAGGCAGCGTGTGAGGCGCAGGCAGCGAGGGAGTGAGGCAGCTGAGGTGGACCCGTGGGCCTGGGCTTGGAGAACCCGGAGTTTGCACTGCATGTTGGGATCACAGCGCACCTCCCCAAGCCCGGCGTGCTCCGTGCTCCATGGCAGACAGGAGGGAGAGCACGGGGCTCTTGTGAGGATTACCTGTCTGAGCTCTGTGCTCAAAGGAAGGAGGGGAGGAAGGAGGGGAAGCAGGACTCAGAGCGTGGAAGGGAAGGGAGTGGGGCTTACAAGAAGCAGGTGTGATATGCGTGGAAGAGAGGGCCACAGTCCACGTGAGCAGGACAGCACTGCAGAGGAGAGGATGGTGTGTGGGTGCTCATCGGAACAGGGGTGACTGAGAGAAAGGGGCAGCCACAGGCTAGGGTGCAGAGAGGTCCACAGAACAGTTCCCTGGATGCCAGTCTGTGGTGGGAACTGAAGTGAGGCCCACCTCCAGACCCACCCCAGGCCCTCCCACCCAGAACACAACTGCTTAGAGCCCATTGGGCCACTGAGCATGCTGACCTCCCTCCCCTTGTACTTGCAGCCACGTCTCCCAAGGCCCTTGATGCTGTGGAGATACAGGGAGTGGGTACCTTTAATGGGAGCCCTTGTGGGGCTGACCCGGGAGATTAACAATGCCACCTGTACAAGGACAAACTTGTTTACTGAACGGATGTCTCTGAGGGGCTTGCTAGAAGCTTCGGGTTTTGTGTGTGTGTGTGTTATTTTTCTTATTGCCGTAAAGCATGCCTGACAAAAGAAACAGGGAAGAAATGGTTTATTTGGTTTACAGCTCAAAGGTGCAGTCCATTGAGGGAAAGTGTGATGTGACAGTAGCTAAGTAGCTAAGACAGTAGGGCTGTGGGGCAGCTGGTCACACTGAGTCCACAGTCAGGAAACAGAGGGGAAGACTGGTCCTCCCCTTGCTGTCTCCTTTGTTGTTGGTGGTGGTGGTGGTGGTTTTTTGAGGTAGGGTCTCACTCTATCTTAGAAGTTCAAGTTGGTCTTTGGACAGACTACATCCTTGTTACCAGACTGGGAAGGGTGGAGCAGGGCTTAGAGAGGGTGCATGGGTCCAGGGGTGCTGCAGGGCAGGAGGAATAACTTCTGACCTAGAATTCACTGTGTAGTTTCAGGCTGGCCTCGAACTCACAACGATCCTCCTACCTCTGTCTCCCAAGTGCTGGGATTAGAGGTGTGCGCTACCACTCCCAACCACTGTCTCCTTTTTATTCAGTCTGGATCCCCAGCCCATGGGATGTTGTTGTTCGTGGGTAAGGTGGGTCCCCCACCTCAGTCAAACCTCTCTGGAAGATGTCCTCACAGACACGACCAGAGGTGTGCCGCCCAGGTGATGCTAAGTCCATTCACGTTGACAATGAAGATGAACCATCACAAGTCCACCCTTGTCAACTTGACACAAATGTATCATTTTGTGTGTGTGTGTGTGTGTGTGTAGTATGTGTGATGTGGTGTGGAATATGTGTTTGTGGTGTATGCATGAATGTGTATGCAAATGCATGCACCCATGAGCACACAAATGGGGGCCAGAGGAGAGTCAGGTGTCCTCCTCTGTCCATCTCTCATCTGAGTGTTTCCTTGAGATGGAGTCTCTCACTGAACTTGGAGTTGCCATTTTGGGTGAGACTGCCTGACCTGTAAGTACCAGCCGTTCTCTTGTCTCTGCCTCCCACAGGACTGGCGTTATAGAGGGATGTAGTCATGGCCGGCTGTTTACACGGGTGTTGGGGAATCAAACACAGGGTGCATCAGGCCCTCATGCTTGTGTGGCAAATGTTCTTCCACACCGAGCCATCCTCCCAGCACTTTTAAATCATAACATTCTGCCCCTGCTCATCAAATTCCTATGCTCATCTTGTAATGCAAAAGATGCTCATCTGTAAGAATTCCCAAAATCTTAACAGGGCCAACATAGTCCAAAAGCCCAAAGTCCAAAGTCTCTTCTAAGATACAAGGCAATCTGCTCACCTTGATTATTATAAAAATATTAATATTAATATAAAATTATTATTAAAATAATTTTTTTAAAAACCACCTAACTGCCCATATAAATGACAGAGAGGAAAACATTCTCATTCTAAAAGGAAAGATTGGGAAGAAAGCAAGGAATAACAAGACCAAAGCAAGACCAAAAGCCAGCAATTCAAACACCAACTCTTACGGTTGCCTCTCCGGCATCTGGCAGCAGCATCTTCTGGGCTCCAAGGAGCTTGGGTAAGCCCTGCTCCTCTCGCTCTGCTGCCCACAGCACATGTAGCCTTTCTGCCTTTCTCTTGGACTGGCTCCACTCCATCCCTGCAGCTTTCCTCAACATATGCCCTGGCATCTCCAATATCCTGGGGTCTCCACGGAAACCTGGGCTTCATCTTCATCACTTATAAATGGGCTCTCGGGGCCTCCTTCCAGGGAATCTGAGCCTAACACTCATGGCCCAGCCTCAGCAGCTCTCTGGAACCACGGTGCACCTCTCCATGACATTCCTCCCTCTTGCATTTTGCATGCCTGCAAAACCAGCTGCCAGGTTCTGTTGTCAGCTTGAGACGTCCTCTGGCCCCTTCTACCATAAATCTAGTGGCCTCTGTGGGTCTTGGCGGTTGAACCTTGAGTAACACTTCCCCTGGATGGTGTTGAGAATCTCTTCAGCTTCAGTCTCTCTCATTTCAAATGAATTGGCATTTTCTTAACTGGAGCCTTCGGTAGGTGGGGTCTTGACCTTCAGGCATCTTTCTCATTGTCTCCGTGCAGAGCGAGAGAGTTCTCCTTAGTGGTGCTAATCGCTTTAACAATGGCAGATGCTTTCTCCACAGCTTCTAGGTCAGACAACTTTATGTTCATTCATGCTTGTTCCTTACCAAGCTGAGAATCTTCCCGATCTTTCTGCTCCACTTACTGCTGTCTCTCCCTGAAAACCTGGAT
The DNA here is from genome assembly GCA_036346955.1 of Dipus sagitta. Taxonomy (NCBI): domain Eukaryota; kingdom Metazoa; phylum Chordata; class Mammalia; order Rodentia; family Dipodidae; genus Dipus; species Dipus sagitta. The sequence continues at coordinate 24,797,389 of CM070782.1, forward strand.
AAGAGCAGTGAGTAGTGAGCATGACATATCCTGCATGCTACTCTGTCGTGGAATTATCTCTATCAAATAACTGAGTCTATTACTTTTTAATTAAGCCTCACTTAAGTTCTCAGACATCGGCAGAATGCATGAAGATTCCATGCCAGGATACAACCTGAATGGCCTCTATCCAGGTTCCTGGTAAGAGCCTTGTTCCCCTCTGAAACCTCAGGAGCAGTCTTTGCAGTCTGCATTTCTATTAGCATTCTGAGCCTTTGAGTTCTCACCTAATGCCCATTAGGCTCTGCTTACAGCATTATAGGGCTTCTAAAACCCACGCCTCCACGTTCTTCCACATTCCTCCTATAAACCAGTTCCGAAGGCTTACAAAGCACACGGCTAGGTTTATCAGGGCAAGAGCCCTACTCCTCGATACCACCTTTCTGTATTGGTTACTTTCCTCATTGCTGTGGCAAAATGTCCAGTGAAAGCAAATTAATATTTTATTTATTTATTTGAGAGAGAGAGAGAGAGAGAGAGAATGGGAGCACCAGGGCCTCTAGCCACTGTAAAGGAACTCTAGATGCATGCAACACCCTGTGCATCTGGCTTTACATAGGTACTGGGGAATTGAACCTAGGTCCTTTAGCTCTGCTGGCAAGCGCCTTAACTGCTAAAGCCATCTTTCCAGCCCCAATGAAAACAAATTAAAGTGACTGGGGAGATGGCATAGTGGGTAATGTGCTCGGAAGCATGAGGACATAAGTTCAAATCCCCAGACCACATATAAAAAAGCTGGGTGTGGTGGCATGTGCCTTTAAACCCAGAGCTGCAAAGGAGACAGGAGGATCCCAAGGGATTGCCGATTAGCTTATCTCGATAAATCAGTGAGTACCAGGCTCAGCAAGATACCCTGTTTCAAAAAATAACGGAGAGTGAGCTGGAGAGATGGCTTAGCAGTTAAGCGCTTGCCTGTGAAGCCTAAGGACCCCAGTTCAATGCTCAGTTCCCCAAGACCCACGTTAGCCAGATGCACAAGGGGGCACACAGGTCTGGAGTTCATTTGCCGTGGCTAGAGGCGTGGCACATCCATTCTCTCTCTCTCTCTCTCTGCCTCTTTCTCTCTCTGTCTGTTGCTCTGAAATAAATAAATAAAAAGTAAACAAAAAAATATTTAAAAAAAAATAAGGGAGAGTGATTGAGGAAGATACCTGACATCAACCTCTGGCGTCCATGTGTATACACACACACACACACATGCATATGTACCTGCATGCACACATGTGCCTACACACATACAAACATGCATATATACATGCACATACACCACACACACTCACAAAAAAAAAAAATAAATTAAGGAAGGAAGGGTTTATCTTTACTCATAGGTTGCTGAGCTGCCTCTATAGGTTGAGTCAAGGAGGTCCCTGGGCCTCAGCAGGTCTAGACCTCAGCGCTCTAGATCGGGGTGTTTGCCTTCTCCATGGGCGGACACATTCTGTCACCAGCTTGGTGGAGATGGGGGCAGGTGCAAAGTGGTAGTGGTGAGAGCTGGGATCCCAAAGTCGAGATCCAGCCATCATTTTCTCCTGTGTGATCTCACAGGAGGCTCTTTATGCCCCGCCTCAGTTTCCTCACATGAAAACCAAGGGTAACCCTGGCACATATTTCTTGTTGAGTACGAGAATGCAGAGGACTTTGTGCAGAGCACATGTCCAGTACATGATGACAACTATTTCACGAGTTTATTTTTAAAAGAGGAGGCTCATTTTCCACACAAGCTAAAGCCTCCAGTTGACACCTGTGCCCCAGACTCCAGTTTGGCAGGCCTTGGAATCCCCAGCATCCCCTGGCTCCCCCAGAAAGAGATTTGAGAGGCTTCCAGGGAAACTGGGCCAATTCCATACTGACAGAACGCCCCTTTGCTGAGACGGCATGTTTTCTGCCTGGCTTCCCAGAATAGGGAGGGCAGCCCCGGAAGAATCTAGATGGGGGTTTTTTCCTCCACCTGTCCGGGCAGCCAGCCCTGACTGGCAGCGTTGCCAGAGGCAAGCCCAGTGCTATTCGTGTCCTATCAGCCCCGGCCTGCCCTCCCTCCTGTTCCGCCTGCACCTCCTGGGAGGGCATCAGAGTGAAGTCAAGTGAAAGCCAGGTAGAGTTTCAGGCAATGGAGAAGATGCTAAATTTGGCTGCCGTGTTGGCACCTACTGCAGAATCTGAGGCTGTCCGTGAGCAAAGATTCAGACCTCCATTTTCCTGCTCACATGATGGACGGTATGACTTTCAGGAACCTTCCTGCTAAGCCGTGTCTGGTGAAGGACCCGCACTGCATGGTTAGCTGTGCTATCTGAGAAAATGGGACCCATTTTTAAAATTTCATTTTAGGGCTGGAGAGGTGACTTAGTGATTAAACGCTTGCCTATGAAGCCTAAAAACCCTAGTTCGAGGCTCAATTTCCCAGCACCCACGTAAGCCAGATTCACAAGGGGACACATGCATCTGGAGTTCGTTTGCAGAGGCTGGAGGCCCTGGAGTACCCATTCTCTATCTATCTGCCTCTTTCCCTCTTTATCTGTCTGTTGCTCTCAAATAAATAAATAAACAGAATGTCCTTTAAAATCTCATTTTATTAGCGTGTGTGTGTGTGTGTGTGTGTGCACGCGCGCGCATGCATGCCAGAGTCTCTTGCCATTGCAAACAAAATGCTAGACACTTGTGCCGCTTTTTGTATCAGGCTTTACATGGTGACTGGGGAATTGAACCTGGGCTGGCAGACTTTGCAAGCAACTGCCTTTATAACTGCCAAGCCATCTCCCCAGCCTCCTAATGGGATCCTTTTAAGTGTGTTAAACCTGTGGGTGTACCTGTTTCCTTCTGGGTCCTGACAGCAGCTCTGCCACCTGGGAGATGATCATTGTTAATAAACATGAAAAGTGACCACCATGATGGGTTCCACTGTGTGTCCAAGTGTCAAGACCTGACTTGATTTGATTTTACTTCATTTTATCTTTTCGAGACAGAGTTTCATGTACTCCAGACTGGCCTCAACCTCACCTTGTAACCAAGAATGACCTTGAACTCTAGATCCTCCAGCCTCTACCTCCCAAATACTGGGACTATGGTATCCACCACCACACCTGGTTTATGCAGTGCTGAGAATCGAACACTGGGTCTTTGTGCACACTAAGCAAACACTCTATCAAAGGAGCTGCATCCCAGCTCTGAGCCCAGCATTTTTAAAAAAAATATTTTATTTTTTATTTTTCTTTATTTGAGAGAGAGAGAAATAGGCAAGGAGAGAGAGAGAGAGATTGGGTATGCCAGGTCCTCTAGCCACTGCAAACAAACTCCAGATGCATGAGCCCCCTTGTGCATCTGGCTTACATGGATCCTAGGGAATCAAACCTGGGTTCTTTGGCTTTGCAGGCAAGTGCCTTAACCACTAAGCCATCTCTCCGGCCCCTTTTCTTTTCTTTTCTTTTTTTTTAATATTTTATTTTGAGCCCTGCATTTTTTAAAAAATTATTTTATTTTTAGAGGAAGCAAGAGAGACAGAAAGAATTGACACGCCAGAGCCTCAGCCACTGAAGTCGAACTCCAGATGCTTGCACCACCTAGTGGGCATGTGCAACCTTGCACTTGCCTCATCTTTGTGTGTCTGGCTTATGTGGGATCTGGAGAGTCAAACATAGGTCCTTAGGCTTCACAGGCAAGAGTCTTAACCACTAAGATATTTCCCCAGCCCTGAGCCTTGCACTTTAAAACTTCTCTTGAATTAACTGCTCCTCTGACCCTCTGACCCTTTCATGTGTGTGCTAGCCCATTTCCTTTCTGCAGATGACGAAACTGAGACTTAGAGAGCAAAGGTTACAGGCAACCTGGGTTCCCATTCCCCTCTGGTGGACTCTCTAAATGTGCTGTTAAAACTATGAGGTATCTTTCCTAAAGGCCAGCCTAAATTCCCCCTGCAGACCTGATTTTTTATTCCTTGTATATGTTTGTATGGTGCTCGTGGGCTTGTACACGTTTGTATGCATGTAGAGACTAGAGCACCTTCCTCAGTTGCTCTCCATCTTTTTTTGTGTGTGTGACAGGGTCTCTCATTGAACCTAGGGTTCACTGATCCTGTTAGACTAGTGATACAGGACTGAGCTTTTGGTGAGAATTAAAACTCCAACCCAAATACTTATCCATGTTTAGCAAGGAATTGAAAATTGTAGACACAGCCAGGTGTGGTGGTGCACACCTTTAATCCTAGCACTTGGGAGGCAAAGATAGGAGGATTGCTGTGAGTTTGAGGCCACCCTGCAACTACATAGTGAATTCCAGGTCAGCCTGGGCTAGACTGAGACCCTACCTCAAAAAAAAAAAAAATTGAAAGAAAAAAGAAAGAAATTTCTAGACATAAACAGTAAATTATGAGATTTATTTTAGGGAGAGTTAAGAGGAAAAGCAACACAGGAAAGTGCCCAAAAGAAGTTCTCCCCCACATAGGGAAATATCTCTCTCCAGAGAAGAAGCCTCTGGGGAAAGAAAGAGAAGAGAAGGGACACACACACACACACACACACACACACACACCTCAGGCAGGAAGTTGTTGCTGAGAAGCTGTTGATGGCTGACAAGGTGAACCCATGTTTCTGTGAGTCCAGTCCTTAGCTAAGTACTGATCAGGTTAAAGCCACCTCACTTCTAATCCATATGACTAGCTAGCCAGCATGCCCTGGGGATCCTCCTGTCCCCACCTCCTAACACTGGAATTAGGGGCTTCATCTGCCATGCCCAGTATTTTAAGTGGGTGCTTGGCAGCACTTTACTGACCAAACCATCTCTCCGGTTCCCAGGCCTGAAATCATTAAGAGACAAAGGGCGTAGTTTGGGAGCTGTGGTTGGACTCTTCTGCTCCAGTTAGCCTATCCCTTCAGAGCTACTGGAGTTGGTCCCTGTAGTAGGCAGCTTCAGGTTGCTGGGATGAACTTCCAAACCAGACACAGTTATGGAAGGGAGGGAACTTATTGAAGCTTACAAATCAAGGAGAAGTTCCATAATGGCAGAAGAAGTTGACCTCCCTTTCACAGGTCCAAGCGGAGAGAAAAGCCAAAAGCAACCACCACCAGCACCAGCAAGCACACACCAGGAACTCTGGGCGAAGCTCAAGCACTTTGCATATCTTTAGACTGGAATTCCAAATCTACTTCCACACCCTAGGGCTGGGCCCTAGGATCCTCCCAGGGGCACCAAATTACAAGCTTGAATGAAACTCCTGAGTCAATTGGGGGAGCCTCCACTTAAACTACCACAGTACCCATACTGCTGAGGGCTCCAGAGGAGAAAGAACTCAGACCTCCCTGGAGGCCCTGTCCCCCTGGGAAGTTCTACTAGACTTAGTGCCCCAGGGAGGGCCAGGCCATGCCATACCCAGTGTTCCTTTTTCCTGTATCCACTCTGCTGCCCCCAGGGGGGAGTCATCAGGTGGGTCCAACCTATGGCCTGTGGACCACATGCAACTGAGGATAGCTATGAATGTGGCCAACCACAAAATCATAAACTTACTTAAAATAGTATGTGACTTTTATATACATATATATATAAGTTTATCTATTTACTTGAGAAAGAATGAAAGAAAAAGAGGGGGCAGGGAGAGAATGGGCAGGTCAGGGCCTCTAGCCACTGCAAAACGAACTCCAGATGTGGGCCCCGAGGAATCAAACCTGGGTCATTCGGCTTTACAGGCAAGTGCCTTAACTGCAAAGCCATCTCTCTAGCCCCATATGTGACTTTTTTAAAGCCCTCAGTTGTGTGGCTCCTGAATAAACCTTGCAGATGACAACATTGTATCACAATGTCAGGAGGGTGGAATTTTTGACTAGGACTAAGAAGAGCTATAAATACAGGGGAGGTGAAGCATGGTTATATTTTCTTTCGCGCGCGCGCGCGCGCGTGTGTGTGTGTGTGTGTGTGTGCCACAATAGTGTCAGTCCTGGCCTTCCACCTTGTTTTGAGGCAGAATTTCTACTGTATTTGCCAGGCTAACTGGCCTGTGAACTTCTGAGGGCTTCTCTGCCCCCCTCCTTACATAGGAATTCAGAGATTACAGGCACTCTCTACAGCATCAGCTTTATTTAGATTCTGGGGATCTGAACTTAGGTACTCACACTTATGGGGCAAGCAGTTTATCCACTGATCTATCTCCCCAGACCCATGGCTGTGTTACCTGACATATGGAGTGAGACCTAGACTTTTCCTGAGGGGAGGCTGTTTCCTATCCTTGGATCCCACAAGGTGCCTCTAAACGTTCACATTAAGTTCCTCTGTGTGCACAATGCAAGGGTCTCCAAAGATGATAGCTAGCAATGCCTTCCTTCCCTACACACACCACTATTCTTCTCTTGAGGAGATGGGACCTTCCCTCCTCCAAAATAGAACAGGGTAGAAAAAAGGATGCCCTCGCCCGCCAGACCTGGCTATGAAAACACACAGCAGCTGCCACCATCACACTCTTGAGATTCAGCCATAAAGGAGCCAGGGTTGGTCTACTGAATAATAATATTGAGTACTGATGGGAGAGAGGGAGCACATGAAGAGGACAGGCACAGATCCTGAGTCATCTGGTCTAGCATAGTCCCTCCACCAGCTGCACCACAGCTAAGTGAGCAGCTCAGACAACACCCCAGGGAGCAGAAAACCTGCCCAGCAGAGCCTTGCCTGAATTCTTACCCTCTAGAACCAGGGATGTATATCACACTGTTGCTGAAAGTCACTACATTTTGGGTTGCATAGCCACAGATAACCGAGACCACCTGGCTGGAGTCTATTTCCACATTCTCGCAAACAATGAAAGAATTCTAATAGAGAAAATCTGACACATCCAGGCATGGAAACAAACCCAGAGACCCCTTTCTGCATGAAGAGGGGGTGTGATCCAAGGAGGCAGTTGAGTGAGCTTCTCTCTAGTTGTCATCTCTCCATCTCCATGATGAATAGAGGAGGGCTGGATTGAGGGACTGGGAACAGAAGAGCAGGGAAGGAACTCTGATTGGTCCAGTTTGCCCTGGGCTTCTGCTCCTTGTCCAATCAGCTTGGCCAGAGGATCCAGGTCATAGAAACATGGCTATAGAGACACATGAATTATCCATGAGACTTTCAGAGTACACTGTCTGGAATTAAACATTTGCCTACAAAATTAGCTTGCATCCCCGCTTCCACCATTTGAGAGTGTCTCTGGTCTGTCAGTCAGCTCCTGAATCCATATTATATTTCTTCCTATCTGGAGCCTCTCACGGAATTTGTATACACATCCTTCCTCAAGGAGCTGGCAGCTGGGTGGCTTCTATTCGAGGTCAGCTTCCCTGAACAGATGGGCTCTGAAAAGTCATTAGGATCTGTCATTAACAGTGGCGTCCAGACACAGTGATGGAGGAGGGAGGCAGAGAGCCGAGAGAGGTGGAAGACCTGTGGTACAGAATCGGTTGCACACATCATCTCCCCACCTGGGCTCCATTAAACCCCATTTATTTGTCACAGAATTTTCCCAAAATATAGACAGAGGAAGAAATGGGTGGTCAGGTGGGCAGACATTTTTCCTGTGAGTGGACAAGGACAAAGAGAGCCAAGCCATACTCATCCTTTCTAAGTGAACCCTGCCCCCTTTGACCTTAATAGCTGGCATTTTCTGGATTTTTTTTTAACTTTTGTGTGTGGTGTCGTGTGTGCAGATGCATGACAAGAATATCAGGCGTCCTCCTCCATCACTCTTCCACCTGCTTCCTTGAGATGGAGAGATGCATTTTATTGTTGTCGTGTTTGGTTTTCCAGTCAGACTGCCTGACTAGTGAGCCCCAATGATTATCCGGTCTCTGCTTCCCACAGGCCTAGAATTACAGGCATGCATAGCCATGTCCAGATCCTTACTTGGGTGCTGGGGCTCGAACCCATGCTCTCTTAGGTCTTCGTGTTTGTACAGCAAACCCTCCTACCCACTGAGCCATCTCCCAGCTCCACTGTTGACATCTTTATGTATCTATGCTCACTTTAAAGAAGACGTTCACAGATCTCATCAGGCTTGGTAGGACTCTGCATCCCAATACTAAGAAGTCCTGAGTCATGCCTGTTTCCCCTAGGGATTGGTCCAGTGCTTTCCAGTATGCATCCAGCTTTAGCAGAGTGTGGTGGTGCATCCTGTAATCCCAGCACTTGGGAGGCTGAGAAAGGAAGATCTAAATTCAAGGCCAGCCTAGGCTACATAGTTAAAACATGCCTCAAAAAAAAAAAAATGGAATCTGTTTGCACAAAATGTAAATGCAAGTTTTCTGAATTCCTTAATTACCCCAGTGCCTGCCACCAAGAGGAGTGGGAAGTGCTCACAGAATGAATGGAACATGGTGGACTGTACATCTGACTGACTAAGCCTTTCATTAAGTCTTTTCACCCTTGAGGTGTTCCTGGCCCTATCTGTAAAGTGGGAAGTCCAGGCAGGTGGTTCCCAAGTCTCACTAGCCCAGAGCTTGTTAATCTCAATACTGTCTGCATTTGGGGGTCATGATGCTTAGGCAAGGGCTGTGCTGTGCTGTGCACTGCAAGATGTTCAGCAATGTCCCTGGTCTCTACCTACCACATGCTTGTAGGCAATTCCTTACCAGCTGTGACAACCAAAAAAAACTGTCTCCAGAGCCTGCCCAGTGTCCCCTGTGAGACAAAGTCATCCTCAGTTTAAGAGGGACACAGGTAGCTTTGTTAGGTAGTCTAGTGACTGGGCCCCTGAAAGTAACAAGCAGGACCATCTCTGGGCTTGCCCTTACAGTCTGCACTTTTGCTGGAGATCACAGAAGCTGGCTTCTCCTTATCACTTGCCTAGAGGAGTTCCCTAGACCTGTTTTTCCACATTTGAGACCTTCACTGGTCTCAAGGAAGGTCTCCTTTCCTAGAATTCAAACCTAATCCTGACTTTGTGGTAGGTCAAGCTTAGACCCCAGAACTTGGTGTCATGGCTGGCCTCTTCCTGAGCCAGCCTCCAGCCCAGACCAATCAGCTCACCTGAGCCCAAGGTAGTGCCCGCTGTAATAAGGTTATAGATATATCTACCAGAGGAGAACAAGTTCTCTGCGCTGCGTGACCGTCACTCCTAAACCTCCAGGTTCTGGAGAGTTCCCCCTTGTCTCGGCCTGGCTGGGAAAAGACAAAGGAGAGCCCCCTGGCCCCTACTCCCACATGGGCAGGAGCTCACTGCACTTTCTCTTCTTTTCTCTCTAACTCCCTTTTCACGTTTCTTCCAAGCCCACCACATGGGCTCTCAGGCCACATGGATGTATTCACTTTCCTTCCCTTGGCTCTGTACTTCCCTCAATAAATATAATTTAATAAGTATCCTTCTCAATAAATATAATTTAATAATTATCCTTCTCAGTTTGGTTTGCCCAACCCTTTGGTTAAATACAAACACGAACTCAGGGCTTGGGGTTTGAGGACCCTATGCCCTGTGACAAGCTCAGAACTATTTACTATGTCCTTTTAAAAAAAATACTATTAATTGCTATAGTTTCTTTTTTAAATTTTTGTAATGTATTTATTTGCAAGCAGAGAGAGAGAAGAGAGATAGACAAGGAGAATGAGCATGCCAGAGCCTCTAGCCAGTGCAAATGAACTCCAGACACATGTGTCACTGTGCATCTGGATTTACATGGGTACTAAGGAATCGAACCCAGGTCATTAGGCTTTGCAGGCAAGTGCCTTTTCCACTGAGCCATCTCTCCAGTCCTCCTATGTCCTTTAGCTGGTTCTTTATAAAGAGAAAAGAGCCAGGAATGTTCCTGCAACACATAGGGGAATTATCACATCACACTGACCTCATATGTCATTCCATGCCAGCAGTCCACATAGAGGCAGAAATGTCCTCAACCACAACTCTACGCGGCAGAACACATTATCACCATTCCCATTTTACAGATGGGAAACTGAGGCACAGAGAGACTAAGAAACATGCCCAGGATCACACAATGAATCAGTGATGGGACTAGGATTAGAAGCCCATGCTAAACCCTATTCTGCTACTCCACAGAGAAACGCTATCTCCCAGGACTGTGCCGGGGACTTTCAGATGCATTCTCTTTCCTTCCATCCTCAAGATGTCCTCACTGAGAAAAAGTCTCTTCACTGGAGCTCAGTGAGGTCAAGCCAGTCTCCCGGTGAACACAGCCTTTGTATGACCGCACCAGAATTTGAACTTGAACGTCTTTCACACTGTCCTGATGTCTTTGGGGAGTGCAGGTGGGATAGGCAATCAGCAGATGGTGGTGGCAGGGACTTGGCACAGTCAGTCATTTACAGGTGTCTCAGATATTCATCAGGTTAATGGATTGAGCCTTGCCTATAGGCCTCGTCATCAAACTCTCAGCTCTGTCGTCAGGACATTCAGGACAGACAAGGGGATTTGAAGGAGTCACTCACTGCCCTAAGCAGTGAATGAGACAAGGACTTCTTCCCGCTCTGTACTGGCTACCAGCGCCACTTTCAGGCGGGGTGCCCCTGGACAAGCGATTGCCTCTGGACGTCTCAGTGTCCCAATCTCCAAAGCAGGGGTGAACAGCAGATCCGATCTCATGGGTTGTTGATTGCTCAAAGAGAATGTGCACGGAGCACTTAGCCCAGTACTCGCCAACAATAGCAAATGCTACTGATTTTACTGGACTTCAAATAACAAGCCCTTCATTTGGTGTTGATCTGTCTTCTCTCTTGGCTACCTCATCTCCACAAGTTGGAGTGACCCCTCCCCAGGCAGGAGTCCCTTCCCTAATCCACCCTGGGGAGAAATGGAAACTGTGCCCCCCTCAGGCGGGGACAGTGACAGAGCACAGGGAGAATTGATGAGCCTGCCATGCCCACACTCCACGTGCTGCTGCTCAGCTGCACATCGGTGCACTCAGTCACTTAAGGACAGGCTCCTGGGAGACAGCGTCAGAGCCTGGGGCCAGCCTCGTCAGAGCAGCCATCTCTCGCTCACAGCAGATGGTCCACCCCGGCTTCTGATAACACGAAGCATAATAAAACTCAACGCTAATATCCCCCACTTGGCAATGAGGATGAGGCGAAGAGTGAGAGGCAGCTTTTGGGAATTGATGGGGCGGAGAACGGGGAGAGAGGGGGAAGTAGAGACAACACCATCAGGTCTCCCATTCTGCTGCATTGTAAGTCATTGTAGAATCATGGCTACCTCCTGCTTTGTTGTTGGTAGAACCATGGTTTTTAGCCATTGTCCCCACTGATGTGGGGACCAGCATGTAGACCCACTGTACCTAGGCAAGTAGGGCGTCTTTTGGGCTCTGCAGCTTGCTACACTTCCTGGCGCAGCAGTAACCCATTCATCTCCCAGACACCACGGGACACTGAGACAGCGCTGACTAGTAGCTCAAATGGTGACTGGAGGCTGGAATGATTCACAGGACAGCCTGGGCTTCTTAAGGGAGTCTCAGCTTTACAAACAGCCTTCTTTGTTGGCCTCCAGACTCCATCTGCAGGAGGAAGCAGATTGGGGCTGGGCTCCTGGCCAGAACCCAGTGCGCATGGACTGGACGTATGTGTAAAAGCATGTTCTTGCACATAGATTCTGGTCTTATATAATCTTACAGGCCTGGGCAAGCGTTTTCATGCATGGGCGCATGCCCTATCCAGTGTGTGTTTAGGAGTGGACACTTGAGTCTTATAAATGTCTAGTGACTGTGGCCACTTGCAGAGCTTGGGGGACAGGTTTCACTGGAAGATAACAGCATCCTGCTTTGTGAGCACAGGGAATCGTAAGAGCTGCAGATTTCCCAGAGGGACTAATTAGCAGCCACCATGAGTAGTCACCAAGTTCCAGCATTTTATAAACACAGTTTATCTCGGCAACAGTCACAGGAGGGAAGGACTTGATTTTGCCCAACTTACAGACGAAGAAACTGAGGTTCCGAAAGACAGTAACTCTCCTGGTGTCACAGAGCTGGGAAGGGACAAAGGTCAGATATGGTGTGCAGGCACATGCATAGGTGGGTGGTTGTATGTGTGTGTGCATGTAAGTGTATGCAGGTACCTGTGCGCAGGTGTGTGTGAATGAGCCAAAGAACGCTGTGGCTTCTTGGGGCTGGAGAAGACATGGAAAGCCCTCCACCCCCCCTCCGCTGCAGCCTCTGGGAAGAATGAAGCCTGCTGACATCTTGGCTTTGTTCCAGTGAAATATGTTCAGAACCATTAAGATCATAAATTCACGTGGACTCCACTCACTGAGTCTGCAGCCATGTGCTTGCAGCAGCGGTGCAGTGAGGGTGGGCTGATCCCCGACCCCTCAAGAGCTACAGGCAGTAGGGTTGCCTAACGCTCCCAGTGGGCTCTTTGGCCACCATTTGGGCCCATCTCATCATTTCAAAGGACTGACCCTGAGACCTGCCTCGGTCTCCCTGGAATTCCCCTGCTCTTAGCCCCCTGAGCCTCCATTCAGATACCCGTGCCTTGTCTCCGAAAGGGAGAAGGGGAGTATCCTCTCCATAAACGTTGCTAATTAATGTCCCATCTTCCTATCTGCCAAACCCTGCCCAGCCAGCCCACTAGCTACGCTAAGCATCTATGCCTCAGGCCCTTTGCATATACTAGTCTCTCATGGACGTCTCTGACTGCTCCCATCCTCCTAGTGGGTTCTCCCAGCTGCCCATTCTAGTCTTCAGAGCTATTATGCACGCAATCATGAAGATCCTGGTGCTTTTGTTTTTGTTTTTGGTGTGGACGCGTGTATGGGTTATGTGTATGGTGTGCATGCATATGCGTGTGCATGCGTGTAGAAGCCATAGGTTGATGTTGAGTATCTTCCTCAGTCTCTCTCCACCTGACTTTTTTTTTTTTTAAATAGTCTCACACTGAACCTAGAGCTCACTGATTTGCCTAGACTATCTGGCCAGAAAGTCCTGGGATCCTTCCATCTCCCACTTCCTGGCAGTGAGATTACAGGTGCATGCCTAACATTTTTGTGTGTGTTCTGAGGATCCAAACACAGGTCCTCATGCTGGAGTCATAAACACTTATCCACAGAGCCATCTGCCCAGCCCCTGTGTGCTTATTTAAACAGTGTCCATGTCCCTCACAAGTAAGGCAGCCCTGTGAGGGCAGACCTCCCTCCTTCTGCTCGCCTTTGGCTCCTCACAGTCTATCTCGTGCACAGCACGTGTCTCCTAAGCATTTGCCACGTAAGGAACGTGCCTGCATGTGGATGTCAGTGTCAGACCAGTGGGAATCCACTCCCCCCCCCCCACCTCCAGGGGCCAAGGGCTGATGCTCAGGGGAGAAAATGAAGAGGTATAGTCTCCCTGGTGCTCCTGGGGAAATGCTGGGGAATGGGGGGGGGGGCTCACCCAACTTCACAGAGTAGCCAACAGTCCCCTGTAGCACCAGACTGGTGATAGATGTGTCCTGGACACGAGCAATCTTCGTAAAGTTAATCGGGTATGTAAAGACATGACTGGAGTGGCAGCTACTTACAGTACTGAGCTCATTGGGCGCTTAGGGGTGGGACTTTTACAGACCATAAACCAGGCTGTTGGTGCAGGGTGGAGACTCGTTTTTATACCAAGGGCAGAAGGGACATCTGGTGGTTTTAGCCCTAAGGCCTGAGGTCCCTAGGTACTGCTCACTCAGGTAAACTTGTGTAGCCCCATATACTATAAGCTGGCCAGAAGAGACCCAGAGAATCATGGTCATTCAAAGCCATTGCCAAGCTAAGAATGATCCAAACCTTTTCACGACAGTCTGCGAAGCTTAAACATTAAAGCACCTTTCTCCCTAATGAAGGCGGCGGTGGCATGTTCATAGTAAGACAGTTAAAAAAGCAGAGGGGATGGGCTGGAGAGATGGCTTAGCAGTTAAGTGCTTGCCTGTGAAGCCTCAGGACCCTGGTTCAAGGCTTGATTCCCCAGGACCCATGTTAGCCAGATGCACAAGGGGCGCACGCATCTGGATTTCATTTGCAGTACGCCCATTCTCTCTCTCTCTCTCTTTCTCTCTCTCTCTCTCTCTCTCTCTCTCTCTCTGTCTCTCTCTCAACTAAATAAATAAAAATGAACAAAAAATTTTTTAAAAAGCAGAGGGGAATTGTCATAACTGGACTCTTACTTGGTAGAGGGGATGGGTAGAGACAGAAACATTAAAGAAAGGAAGTAGGGGCTGGAGAGATGGCTTAGCTGTTAAGGGGCTTGCCTGTGAAGCCAAAGGACCCACGTTCGATTCCCCAGAACCCATGTAAGCCAAATGCACAAGGGGACACATGTGTCTGGAGTTCGTTTGCAGTGGCTGGAGGCCCTAGGTGCGCCCATTTTTTTCTGTGTCTGTCTCTCTTCTCTCTGTCTGCTTGCAAATAAATAAATAAAATAAAAATTTTAAAAAAAGAGCCCGGCGTGGTGGCGCACGTCTTTAATCCCAGCACTTGGGAGGCAGAGGTAAGAGGATCGCCATGAGTTCAAGGCCACCCTGAGACTACATAGTGAATTCCAGGTCAGCCTGGACTAGAGTGAGACCTTACCTCGAAAAACTAAAAAAAAAATAAATAAATTTAAAAAAAAGAAAGGAATAAAGGCTACCGATATCCCACTGCTTAGCAGTAATCACCGACAATGTTTTGATGTATTACCTTTTTCTTCCCTTTTCTGTGGGCATGCAACAAAGATATCCAGATAAACTGCCAACCTCAAATTTCACATTTGGCCACAATTCTACATCAGCATTTTGAGCTTAACGGCCCTCCATGCTTGAATCCCAGCATCCGGACTTATATGTCTCGCTCAGCCTGGACCCGCGGTTGAGTCAGGGCCTGAGCGCTGGTGCTTGATTCTATGCCACGTGATTGACAGGCAGTGAGGGACGCGAAATCTCCCGCCTGCTCAGAGAGCTCTCCTGCCGAGACAGAGAAGAGTACATATTTCTTCTGGGGTGAAAGAGGTGAACTGCTTTATTATCAGGAAACAAACCCATTGGTAACTTATGGTCTCCTATGACACGGGTCTGATTTAACCTCCTACCGTTTTCTTTCTGAGTTTGAAATCTTTGACTGCGGGAGGCCTTTCGCGTTGGGAAACCAGCATTTGGGGCAGCAGGGAGGGTGCCTGGGAGACGTGCTGCTCACTTGAGAGCTCTGGGCCCAGAGCTCTAGACCCGCTCACCCTGCCTCACACCATCTTCCTTTCAAAATGCTCTGTGCCGAGTGCTCGGGCCTGCGTGCTGCTCTCTGCCTCTCAGAGCCACCCATGAGGCTGGCCCAGGACAAGTGTGTGAATGAAGTCTGCAGGACCGAGCTGAGCAAGGCCTGGCATTCTGACAGAGAAGTGAGAGTGTGGCTTTGCAAGTACTGGGCACGTCAACACCCTGTTGTCCAAGAAGAGGCAGAAAGACCTTTGCTTTCCTTAGCAGAGCACGCTGCTGTTTAGACTATGGTCACAGGTTCTCCTCCTGAGCCAAGCTCAAAGAACAAGCTGCCAGTTCCAGCTGGGTGGCCTCTGCAAGTCTCTCACCTTCTCTGTGCTTTGGAACCCTGGTGGTAGAGTGACGTTTTACCTTGAATCTGAAATGTCCCCACAGGCTCATGTCCTGAATGCTTGTCGCCAGCTGGAGGCGCTGTTGGGTGAGGTGAGAATATTTTGGCGGTGCGCCTAGCTGGAGGGACTCGGTTTGCAAGGGGTGGGCCTTTGAAGCTTCCTGCTGCACCCCTGGCTCCCTTTGGCTCTCTGCTTCCTGGTCCGTTGTGATGTCGGTAGCCTCTGTCACATGTTCCCACCACCGTGGACAAGGCGTGACAGACCGAAATCCCCTGAAGCCATGAACCAAAATAATTCTTTCCACCCTCAAGTTACTTCTGTCAGATTTTCTGTCACGGAGAAGTGAAATTAACTGATACAAGTGAGGAAGACAGACTTTTTCTGGCTGGGCCAGTGGATGAGGAAGAAAATAGGTGGGAACAAGACTGTCAAGGAGAAAACAGTCACCGTGCACTTCCCGTCCCTTGTCCCTTTCCTCCCGGTCCACGCTCATTATCCCATATCTGTCATGTAGTTCCTCGGCATTGTTGAAGTTTATCTTCTCTAGCCAAGTTCATTTTCTGAACCCTGACACCAGTTTTGCAAAGGAAATTGAATCTAAAATCCCAAACCAACAAAAGAGATAACACAGGCATGCTCAGAGGAGATAAGCACGGGACCCCTCAGGCTCTCCTGCCATCCCTCCCCTAACCCCCCCCCTCTCCAAACCGGCTCTGTGAAACCCTGGGTGCCAAGCAATATAATATGACAAGCGCTAATGTAGCTCAGTGACTACTAGTCTCCAGATGAAACAGAGGCGCAAAGACCAAAGCCAGGGCTAAAATCCCAGCACTCGGGAGGCAGAGGTAAGAGGATGGCTATGAGTTCAAGGCCACTCTGAGACTACATAGTGCATCCCAGGTCAGCCTGAGCTAGAGTGAGACCCTACCTCAAAAAAAAAAAAAAAACTAGGTGTCTGGATTGAGGGGTTTGGTTTGGTGGGTTGAGTGGTTAGTTTTGTTATTTTGAGGCAGGATCTTCCTATATATGCCAAGCTGACCTCAAACTCCTTATGTAACTGAGGATGACTTTGAACTCCTGATCCTCCTACCTCCATCCCCTGAGAGCTCGAAGGACAGGTATGTGCCACCATACCCAGGGCTTTCGCCTACCCACTGAGCCACATCCTCAGTTCACAATGGTATTCATTGAATGAGTATCTTTTGCACCTGAGACAGTATGGAGTCCTGAGCTCTGGCCTGGCTGGAAGGATTTGCTCAGTAAAATGGACATTGGCGTGCTGGCCTTCTGCTGCCCCATAGTGATGCAGGATTCTGAGGTTCAGAAAGGGTCTCCCAGAATTTATAAATCTCAAGTTTTGTGTTTTGTCCTACCTTAATAAAGATGCACTCAAGAAGGACAAATTATGAATTATTATTGTTTATTGAGGAGAAAATCACAAATTGTGGAGTTTACTTAAGGGAGATGGGGATTGAGGAAGGAAAACTAGAACAGAGTCATAAACACGTGGGAAGTAGGAATCTAGGAGTGTGTGCAAGGAGACAGGAGAAATCTGCCCTGTGTTAAGAGAAGTTAAGAAGACTAATGGTGAGGCTCAAGGAAAAATGAGAGAGCAGACATCAAAGCAGAGACCAAGAGATTCAGAAGAGAAATGAGTAATGAAGAGAGTTACACTCATGGTTACCCCGAGTTTAAAGAAACTGCACAGGTAGCAAGCCAAGGGTTGGTGAGAGTACTCACGTGGTAGATCTGGGGTGTAAGAAAAATACACATGGTAGATTATAGAGACCAGAGGAAAATCGTGCATGTAATCAAAGAGAGAAGTTACTCCAAACTATAAAGCAGAGACAAGCAGAAAAGCCATCCAAACCAAGAAACAGTTTTATGTTCTTCCCCCCTGCCACCCACCCAGGCTGGGTGGGGGGAAGCCTGACTTAACATGTATCCTTGTGGCCCAAATGAAGGGAGGTAGGCAGGCTGAGCAGAGAAGCAGGACTGAGCTGAGCTGAGATGAGTGGGGTAGAGTTCGGGTCATGAAGAAGACGGGAGCCTTTATAACCAAGAGGAAGACCCCCATTGGTTGGCATATGGAGGGCGGATCTCTGAGCCAGGGCCGTCTGTCTAGGTAGCATGCTAGCTTGGGTAGCAGAGGGACTGTAGATCAGTCTCAATCAGACATGAGTTCCATTTTTGTTGTGGCATCTCATGGTTCTCTTTGTGCCTCAATCCCTATCTGAAAATGCCTTTTAAAAAGCTAGCTTTCTCTTATCCTCCTTCATTAGTAAGTGCTCTTCCGCCCAAAGCTACGGCCCTCCTAGGAGTTCCAAGACTACAGATGGTAGCCTGCCCGATTACTGCCTCCCCATGAGCCCATAGAAAGTTCCCAAGGAGTCTGGGCTGCAGAGCTGGTTCAGTAGGTAAGAGTGCTTCTCACACAAGCAGGAGGACCTGACAGGGCCTGAGTCTGCCCCAGTTTGGTTCTCCAGCACTTGCATAAACAGCTGGGCATGGCCACACATGCATGTAACCCCAGTCCTGTGGGGAGCAGAGACAAGAGAATCACTGGGGCTCA
This sequence comes from Dipus sagitta, assembly GCA_036346955.1. Lineage (NCBI taxonomy): Eukaryota > Metazoa > Chordata > Mammalia > Rodentia > Dipodidae > Dipus > Dipus sagitta. The sequence goes on from CM070782.1 coordinate 24,815,482, forward strand.
ACAGCAGTAAGCTCTGGAATGAGTGAGAGACTTTGTCTCATGGAAATGATGAACACACAGATGAGCAATGAAGGGGGAGACACCCAGTATTCTCCTCTGGTTTCTGCATGCTTCATGGGGTGCCACACATCTGAACACCTATGAGTATACCACATACACACCCACGTACTACATGCTGCACACTACACATACACACACCAAATAGTGTACACATGGGCAGCAGGGCCTCTTGCTGCTGCAAAGGAATACCAAACACATGCTCCACTTTGTATATCTGGCTTTCTGTGGGTTCTGGGGAATTGAATCCTGGCCATCAGGCTTTGCAAGCAAGCACCTTTAACAGCTGAGCCATCTCCCCAGCCCTCTACCTTTTTTATTTTTTATTTTTAATTTTGAGATAGAGTTTGACACTGAATCTGGAGTTTACCTTTTTGGCCAAACAAGCTAGCTAGCAAACCCCAAGGATCCCTGGTCTCCACCTCCAGAGTGCTGGGATTACAGGTGGGTGAGCCGTCACGCCCACCTGACATTCCCATGGGTGCTGGGGTCTAGACTCAGGTCCTCATGCTTGCGTGCCAAGCACTCTACCCATTGAGCCATCTCCCCTGGGTGTTTTTTTTTTTCTTGGAGGGGTGGGACAAGCTCTCACTCTATAAACCCAGAACTCAACATGCAGCCTATCTGGCCTGGGACTCACAGCACTCCTCCTGCCTCAGCCTTCCAAGTACTGGGATTCTAGGTATGAGCCACCACACCCACTGGGACAGTAAGTCTTTGCTTGAGGAGAGGGTGTCAAAGGGGTAGAAGTGGTTAATGAACGAAGCACCTGACGTCAAATGGTAGAGCTCACGGAAGGAAAACTTACTCCTCACAGCTTCATTATACAGCATGTGGGCTGGACACACAACATCAGCAGGAACTCTTCAGAACTTTCTAGAAATGTAGCACCAGAGGCCCCAGTCTCAGACTTGGAATTTTATTTATTTTATTTCCTTAAATTATTTATTTATCTGCAAGTGGTGGGGGAGACAGAGAATGAGCACGCCAGGGCCTCCAGCTACTGAGAATGAACTCCAGATGCATGCACCACTTTGTGCGTCTAGATTTACATGGGTACTGGGGAATCAAACCCAGGTTGCAAGGCTTTGCAGGCAAACACAAAACCCAAGCCTGGCATTTGAGAATTTGCATTTTAGCAGGCACCCGTGAGGGGATGGGTGTGCAAGCACCAGTCCGAGATGCCCGTCAGGATGTCCCAATGTGGGCATTGGGTCACAGTTAGAAAACAGGCCCAGAGCTCTGAAGGCTTGCTCCTCTGGAGGAGGGCATGTGAGACAGAAAGGACCTTAACCCTGAGGAGGACCATGACTTCAGGTGGGCCCTGAAGTGTAGTAAAGGTTTATGGGCCTTTTCCTGGGTGAGGCGCCACAGCCACCAACAGATCCCACTCAGAGAGGTGATGACTGTCACACTGACATCAAGGGACACTGGTCGTGCAGGTCCTCACCGATCTTACTCTGCCTCCAGGCGCCTGGTGGACCGCCTAGAGAACATGAGGAAGAACGTGGCCGGGGATGGCGTGAGCCGCTGCATCCTGTGCGGAGAGCAACTGGGCATGCTCGGCTCCGCCTGCGTCGTGTGTGAGGACTGTAAGAAGGTACTGGCCCCACGGGCCCCCTTCCCTGCTTGACATCTACACAGCTTGGGGAAGGGGAGGTGGTTCTAAAAGGTAAGGTGTGGCTCCGAAGAGCAGTTGGTAGGATATGAAATTTCTGGATGCTTCCACAGCCAGCTGTCTCCCAAGTTTTTCCTGATCTTGGTTCCTCCCCCTGGAAGCTGCTCCGGTCCTCATGTGGCCTTAGAGCTGAGTTCCATGCTGGGCAGGGCACGAGCTGTGGTAGAATCTATGAGAATCTTGGTTATGAGTTCAATGTGGTCTGAAGACTATGCCTGGCACGTGTGTACACACAGGGTGTGTGAATGCTTTCAGCACTCTTTTACTTTGGGTTATGGAACAAGAGGCTTAGAAAGTGTCTCTCAGGCCAGGTTACAACTCCTTGGGATTCAAGAGAATTCATTCCTGAAAGGAAGCCTCCTAAGCCCTTGTCATCCTCCTTTCCCCCCCCTAACTATGCAACTGCCGCCCCCAGGTCTTCCTGGCCACACAAGGGAATTCGGTGACTCACCCAGCTGGAGGAGCCCATGCTGCTACTGGGCATCTCCCACTCCATGCTCCGCATAGCCTATAGAACGGGACACTGGGGAAAGCGGATCTATCCTGGCAAACACATCTGCCACCATCAATTTGATGAGATATTTCATGCCCTTGTAGGTTTTCCTATTTGTTCTGGCTGCAAAGAAGCAGCTCACAGTGCAATACCCCACCACACTGTCCCAGTGGTTACCCCACGTATCTTCTCCTTGGGGAGCTGGACTTCTAGTCAGGGTCAAGGTGGTCTCAAGTCCTTTGGGGGAAGAAAGAATTAACTAACAAGATGATATATTGGTCTTTCATTTTTTTGTTGTTGTTGTTGTTTGTTTTGTTTTGTTTTTGGAGGTAGAGTCTCACTCTGGTCCAGGCTGACCTGGAATTCACTATGTAGTCTCAGGGTGGCCTCAAACTCATGGCGATCCTCCTACCTCTGCCTCCCGAGTGCTGGGATTAAAGGCGTGTGCCACCATGCCCGGCTGGCCTTTCATTTTTCACACATTGTGCCCATGGGTCTCTGTGTGGCTGGTGAGAAAATTTCTTCCTGGTTCCTTGTAAAAGAATTAAGTTCTTACAATTGGAAGCAAGACTCCAAGTACACAGTTACACAGTTATTCTAACTGACCTTGTTCATAAAAGGAAGAGTATTCTAGTTCTTTCCATACACCAAGAGATCCTGGGTTCCCCTGCCACTCTTCTTGGGTCATTCTTTAATGCCCGCAACTTAGAGCAAGGCTTGCCTGTTTTGTCCACAGAATGTCTGCACTAAGTGCGGGGTGGAGACCTCCAACAACCGCCCACATCCGGTATGGCTCTGCAAAATCTGCATTGAGCAGAGAGAGGTGAGTGGCTTTGTCCTTTCTCCTGTCTGGGGTCAGGGCGACAGAGCAGCACTTGGAGGCTGGCAGCCCTGGTTGAGTCTGGCATCTTAAGAGTTCAGTATGTGCCGGGCGTGGTGGTGCATGCCTTTAATCCCAGCACTTGAGAGGCAGAGGTAGGAGGATTGCCGTGAGTTCAAGGCCACCCTGAGACTCCATAGTGCATTCCAGGTCAGCCTGGGCTAGCATGAGACCCTACCTCGAAAAATCAAAAAAAAAGAGAGAGAGTTCAGTATGTAAGGAACCAGCTTGGGGCTGGGCATGAGACTTGGTGAATAGAATGCTTGTTGGCATGCACCAAGCCCTGGGTTCCATCCTCAACACCATAGCATCCAAGACACCCCCTCAGACCTGACGTGGTGGTACACTGGGGAAGTGGAGGCAGGAGGATCAAAAGTTCAAGATCATCCTTAGCTACATAGCGAGTTTGCAGCCAGCCCCGGCTATGTGAGACCCTGCCTCAGCAAAGGGGAGGGGAGCCAGCTGGTGAGCTGGCAGGGTGAGTGTTCACATGAAGCTGTCGTCTCTGTATCGGTGGCTTTTCCCTTCCGCCTCTCTTCCCCTCTTCCCTCTTAGTTCTGCTCTCTTGCTTACATTCTCCTGACCCCATTTCTCCCTTTTTGGATTTTCTTGTCCCAACATATTTCTTTCTCTTTCCCTCTGCTCTACCTCTCATCTCCACATGTCCTGTTCCTCCCACCCACTACCTCCTTTGAAGGGTTTCCTCGCCCTCATCCTTGCTGCTTTCGCTTCACTCTTCCTCCTTCTCTGTATCCATCATCACTCCACACTTTTTTTTAGTTTTCTCTGTACTTTGTCTCTTTCTCTCCTTAAATCTTCTTACCTCAGGCTTGCCTTATGTTATCCAGTTTATCCAAGACCTTTCTTCTCCCAGTTTCTTCATCTCTCATTCCATGCTGCAGATTCTTACCTCTGGTTTAGTTTTTCCAGGTTTTTCACAGCCTCCAGGCAAAAAGGCATTTGAGGAAGGTTTGATGAAGGTGCTATCTACAAGATCAGGGCCAGGTAGTGAAACATTAGCCATGAATGAAGATATCCCTCTGCCCCCACCAGGACCAGCAACAACAGGGGCTCTGTTACCACTGCCAAAGACTGAATGGATATAGGGAGGAGGGCACAGACATTCTGCACTCTCTCTTCCATGTCTACAAGCTCCTCTTGTGCTCTCCTTCACTGCACAGGCCTGAAGCTCATTTACAAACAACCCCCCGACACACACACACACCAGGTCACACAGCAAGGTGGGAGCCAGTATGAGTTTAAAGGTAGGCAAAAGATGCACACATACCACCCTAGGTAGACTGCGTTTGATACATGCAGGAAGTTGTAGGAAGTAGGTGATCTTTTTGTTTTGATTTAAACCCTTCCGTGTGTGTGTGTGTGTGTGTGTGTGTGTGTGTGTGTGGTGTATTGAAGTTACCTTGTCATTGCTGGAACAAAACACACAGCCAAAAACAGCTGATGGGAGAAAAGAATTTGTTTCGGCTCATAGTCTTAAGGGGAAGTTTTATCAAAGCAGGAAAGGCATGGCAGAGCAGAGGCTGGCATCACATCTTCTCACATTAGCTGGGAGGTAGCAGCAAGAAGGCTGGACTAATAAACCTCAAGGTCTGCCTTCAGTGACTCGCCTCCTGCAGCAAGGTTACAGCTCCCGAATTGCTACCAGCTGGGAACCAAATATTCAAAACACAGGAGCCATGGGCGCATTTCATTCAAACCACCACAGTGTAGGATATGTGCATGCTCATGTGTGAGTGCAGGTGTAGGCATGCCATGACATGTGTGTGGAAGTAAGAGGGCAACCCCAGGTTTTGGTCCTTGCCTTACACCTTGCTTGAGACTGGGAACCAAATTGTTCACACTAGGCAGGCTAATTTTCACATGAGCTTCTGGAGAATTCCTCTGCCTCCACCTCCCTTCTGGCTATAGGGGAGCCGGGATTGCAAATGATCATGCTACCGTGGCTGGCTTTATGTGGGCTGTCGGAATCCAAACTCAGGTCATCATTCTTGCACCGCAAGTGCTTCACCCAATGAGCCATCTCCCAGCCTCCCCATCAGCTGCTTCTTGTTTTTGAGACAGGGTCTCATGTAGCACAGGCTGGCCTTGAATTGTTAATCCTCCTGCCTCTACCTCCCAAGTGTTGGGGTAACAAGTATGCACCACCTCACCCAGCTTAGAGCACCTTCTTCGCAACAACCGGTGCATGGTCACAGTTAGGACACAGGAGGCCTGGTTGGTCCACTCGCCAGCTATGTGCTATTGGACCACTCCTTAACATTACCACTGTTCACCTTTCTCCACCAACAGGGAGGGCCTCCTCGGGCCATTTGTATTGAGTTTGCAGGGCTGTTGTGGGGAATAAACAGTTGTGGTAGCTATTGTGTCCATATGCTATAGGCATAGAGCAGAGATAGAAACTGGCTCATGAAAGCAGGGCCGGTTACACTTGTCTGCCAGTCTCCCACACCTGCCTCCCTCACCAGGTCTGGAAGCGATCAGGAGCCTGGTTCTTTAAGGGCTTCCCCAAGCAGGTCCTCCCACAGCCTATGCCTATAAAGAAGACCAAGCCCCTGCAGCCTGCCAGCGAGCCGGCCGCCCCGGAGCAGCCCATGCCTGAGCCCAAGCACGCAGCTCGGGCTCCAGCTCGAGGTAGGACAATACAGCTTCCTCTTTCAACACCAAGGCCAACTGGTCTACCTGGAGGAGGCCTGACAGTTGGCTGGTTACTACCCAGTAATTTTCGGGTCTTGCATCTAAGATTCCTTTACCCTTTCACAGCTCACCATTAATCTTTACCAGGATGGTAACACAGGGAACTCTAAAAAAAATCAGCTTGTAAGATGGCTTTCTATCATCCCTGTGTTGATGTGTGTGTGTGTGTGTGTGTGTGTGTGTGTGTGTGTGTGTGTGTGTGTTATTTATTTGAGAGAGAGAAAGAAAGAGAGAGAGAGAGAATAGGTGCACCAGGACCTCCTGTCACTGCAAATCCCAGACACATGCACTGCCTTGTGCATCTGGCTTAGGTGTGTACTGGAGAATTGAACCTGTATCATTAAACTTTGTAGACAAGTGCCTTAACCACTAAGCCATTTCTCCAGCCCTGTATTTTTGGTTGTTTGAGGTAGGGTCTCGCTCTAGCTCAGACTGACCTGGAATTCAATATGTAGTCTCAGGTTGACCTCGAACTCATAGTGATTCTTCTACCTCGGCCTCCCAAGTGTAGGGATTAAAGGTGTGCGCCACCACGCCTCGACCTGTATTGATATTTAGAAGTGCAAAAGCAGGGGAAGTTGAAATTAAAAACTGTGAGGGAATTCCTCTACTTGGAGGATGTGAGGGTTTGGTAATAAGGCCTTCTTGGCCCCTGTGTTTTCTCTAGCAACTGGAAGCACATCTGGAATTAGATTAATTAAAAGTTAAGTAGAAATGAGATTAACACTACCATTGATAGAAGTACTATTATCCCTGTGTTATTATTAATTATTCAATGGTGATTAAAACAGAGACAAAACAGGAAGAAAAACAACCTAGCACAGTAAAATCACTTTTTGGGCCAGGGGGCGGGGGGCGGGGGGCGGGGGGCGAGGTAGGGTCTCACTCTAGCTCAGGCCTGGAATTCACTATGTAGTCTCAGGGTGGCCTTGAATTCATGGTGATCCTCCTACCTCTGCCTCCTGAGCACTGGGATTAAAGGCGTGTGCCACCATGCCTGGCTCTAAAGTCACATTTTAATTGGATGAGACCAACCATTGGACTGGCCAGATGAAGCCCTTGTGATAATCAGCTGTCCCTGGATGGTGAAATCTGACTCAAGTGGCAAGTCTGTAGCTGAATGCAATCGTTGCTTCAAAAAGGAAGCCCATAGTTGGAGGGCTCAAAATTTGAGGCATCCAGGCTGGCGAGATGGCTTCGTAGTTAAGACACTTGTCTGCAAAGCCAAAGGACCCAGGTTCAATTCCCCAGGACCCACATAAGCCAGATGCACAAGGTGGCACATGTATCTGGAGTTTGTTTGCAGTGGCTAGAGGCCTTAGTGTGCCCATTCTCATTCTCTCTCTCTCTCCTGCCTCTTTCTCTGTCCCTCAAATAAATAAATAATAATTTTAAAAATTGAGGCATCCAACAAACAGTATCACCCATAATATGGCTTCTCAATGTACCTAGCACGGTGCCTGGCACCAACAAGTCTTCACTTAATGCATTCCTCCTGACACCGTGTAAGCAATTTCTAATCCTTGCATAGTTCCAAGTGACTCTTCATCTTTGAGGCTCAGTGTCTGCCACCGCAGCGTCCGTCCTCCTGGCCAGCTTTTGCTCCCTCTAGGCTGAAAGACAGATCTTGTTAAGACCAAGTGTGCTCAACATGCCTTTGTGCAAATAAGTGTGTAAATAAGCTGTCTCAGACGGGAGGTGGGAGGGAAACAATTCTTTGAAAAAAATACACTTGGGAGGGCAGATAAGCTCCCTGTGGGCTTCTAAAATAAGAACTTCCCAATATCAGCAAACAAGTGCTCCCCATTATTTCTCTCTCTAGGTGACACAGAGGACAGGAGGGGTCCAAGTCAGAAGCCAGGTGGGTTCTGCTGAGCATGCCCCACTGTGGGACAGGATTCCTTCCACACCGGGCCTCCATCATCCTTTCTCTCTTCAATCCACGCTTTTCCTTACAGGACCTGACCTTTCTTCTGCTCCTGGGCGAGGAAGCTATGGGCCTCCTGTACGCAGGGCCTCTGAGGCAAGGATGAGTACATCGGCCCGGGATTCAGAGGGCTGGGACCATGGCCACGGTGAGAGTGCTGGGGATGCCAGCCGGAGCCCGGCAGGTGAGAGACAAGGAAGCATCTAGATGCATCCATCAGAGTTAGGAAGCACGAGGGAGGAGTGTTATTGTTGTTTTTTTACTTGGTTTTTATTGAGCCCCTACTGCATGCCATGTTCTGTTCCAGATGTCCATCTTAGGTTGTGGTGGAGGAAAGAAAAGAAGTCATACCAATTCTGGCTACCTATATCTGCAATTGTAATTATGGTCTCTGCTTTCTCTGACATATGTAAGAAGTACATGAATATTTGCCTTGCTCCTCCCTCAAAAATGAGAGGGAAGGTCCTTTAGCTTTGAGCAAAATAACTACAGGCTGGCCTCCAACTCACAGTGATCCTCCTTCCTCAGCCTCCCCAGTGATAGGATTATATAGGCATGTGTCACCACACTCAGCCAGGGGTCCACTTTTTGTATGTCTTTGCTAACACTTGTTATTGTCTAGTGCCTGTTTATTTTTTTTGAGACCTTGTTACCTATAAGTTGTGACTTTATTTATTTATTCATTTGAGAGAGAGAGAGAGAATTGGTGCACCAAGGCCTCAGCCACTGAAATTGAACTCCAGATGCTTATGCCACCTAGTGGGCATGTGCAATCTTATGCTTGCCTCATCTTTGTGCACCTGGGTTACATGGGATCTGGAGAGTAGAACATGGGTCCTTAGGCTTTGCATGCAAGCACCTTAACTGCTAAGCCATCTCTCCATCCCTCATTTGTTCTTAGAGACAGTGTGTCCCTGTGCAACCTAGGTTGTCTTGGGACTCACTGTGTGGCTGATACCACTGCTACCTCCTCCAAGTTCCCAGATGGTGCCTCACGCTAAGGCACTGCTTAGTACCACCTAAACATATCAGCACCCGAGGCTCGCTCCTTGGTCTAACTAACATCATGCACATGTCTCTCTCCATTAACTCATTTGCTTCCAACTGTTTATTGAACACCCACTATAACCGAGCTCTCCCACTTCACTTCCCAGCCCACACTGACTCATGACTGTGTGTAGGCTCTCTGAGGCTTGCTGACGTGAATGTCTAGCTAGTGACGCCAACACATGTGGACTGAGCACCTGTTTTTCACTGGGCATGTCATTAAACCCTTGGCTGGTATTATCTCATTTAATCCCATTGACAATTCTTCTGGGGGGGCAGGCCCGTTTATAATCCTCTTTCCTTCATAGATAAGACAGAGAGGCTAAAGCAACGCAGCATGTCTAAGGTCACACGAGGTCTAAGACCAGCTGGCAGTTTCCCCCGCAGAGCCTGCCCCTCTCACTGGCCTGCCATGACTCCCCCGCAGTGGGCCCAAAGCAGTGCAGTGGAAGAAATTCCCAGGGGCTCCATCCTGGAACCTCAGGACCCATCCTCCCATACAGCATGGAAATCCTTACGGAGGTCCTCTGAGATGGACGTGGATTGCCCACTGCTTACACATTCTCTGGAATGGGGACCCCCATAGAGCAGCTTGTTTGGTTGGTTGGGCTCCTAATGTTATTAGCACGTACAGGGCTCCTTCACTAAGTATTCCCCCAGCAAAGGCTATACCTTAAGCCTGGTACCAAGTGCTAGAGATAAAGCCAGGGCCTTGGCCCATAAGAGCCAAGGTCCAGTAGAAGAGAAATCCACTTAGCCTGCAAATGACAAGAGGGAGTTAGGACCTTTTGTCTGCAGGGATACCAACAACGAGGACTGTGAGAACAATCATTTGAGTTGACTGAGTGCTTACCGTGCACCAGGTGCTGTGCTAAGCTTTGTAAGTGCATCACTTCATGAAACCATCGGAACAACACTTCAAGCTACCTGGAGCCTAGAAATTCTCCTTTTTTTAAATTTTTTTATTTGTTTTTATTTATTTATTTGAGAGTGACAGAGAGAGGAAGAGGCAGTTAGAGAGGGAGAGAATGGGCGTGCCAGGGCCTCCAGCCACTGCAAATGAACTCCAGACACGTGCGCCCCCTTGTGCATCTGGTTAACGTGGGTCCTGGGGAATCGAGCCTCGAACCGGGGTCCTTAGGCTTCACAGGCAAGCACTTAACCGCCAAGCCATCTCTCCAGCCCAACTTCTCTTTTTTTAATATTTTTTTTATTTTTATTTATTTGAGAGAGAGAAAGAGACAGAGAGAGAATAGAGGATGGGTGCACCAGGGCCTCCAGCCACTGTAAACGAACTCCAGATGCATGCGCCACTTTGTTCATCTGGCTTACATGGGTTCTGGGGAATTGAACTGTTGGAACTTCTAATTCTAACTCTAATTCTGTCCAAGGAGTCTCGGAAGGGCTCCCCAAAGGAGGGAACTTCTAAAAGAGAATTCTATCAGGAAAAAAAAAAAAAAGGAATAGCAAATTCAGTGTGTGCCTGGGGGGAGGCGGTAATAACAGGGTTCCAAGAGGACAGGTAGCATGTGCAAAGGCCCAGCAATATGACACCCAGGACTGACCAGGCATGCTCTGTGTGGCCCAGAGCACTGAGTGGAGAGGGTGAGTACTGATAAAGGTATCCCCCCCCAAAAAAAAAAAACTGGGTCATGCACAACCTGTGTCACTGCAGTTCAGTGTCAAGTACGTGCACCCCACATCTCGCCAGCCCCGTGCCTCACCAGCTCTGCGCCCCCATTCTATGCACGGGGACCTGCGCCTGGGAAATAGGAATAAGCCGGGCCATTCTTACCTCATGGAGTGTTGCATTACCTTCACGTTGCTGGCACAAAGCACCCGGCCAAAAGCAGCTGACGGGAAGAAAGGGTTTATTTCAGCTTACAGACTTGAAGGGAAGCTCCGTGGTGGCAGGGAACATGTAGCCTGAGCAGAGCCTGGACATCACCTCCTGGCCAACATCAGGTGGACAACAGCAGCAGGAGAGTGTGCCAAACACTGGCAAGGGGGAGCTGGCTATGACACCCATATGCCCGCCCCCAACAACACACCTCCTCCAGTAAGGATCCAATCCCCACATCGCCATCAGCTGGGGATCAAGCATTCAGGACACGTGAATTTACGGGGGACATCTAATTTAAGCTATCACACAGGGTGACTCAGAAGACCTGGAAAATAAACGGTGCATGCAAGCTTCAGGGCCAATGCTTGGCACACAGAGGGGCTTGACACACCCAATAACTCCACCTAACCAGGCAGGTGTCAAAACAAAGCAGAAGCCTCTCCTTGGACTTCCTAGCTATGCAACCTTGAGCAGACTTAACCCCACTTCCTCCACTGCTAAAGGCCCTGAGCTGGGGGAGAACTCGTGCTGAGGCTCAGGATGTGGTCATCCTAAGCCCCCAGTGAGCCACAGCTGGGAATCTCGCAGCATCTGTCTCCTGTCTCCATCCTTGGACCAAGCCAACTATGCACTCCTGTGGAAATAAAGGGGGTTTCTTAGTATTTATTTGAGAGAGGCAGACAGAGAGAAAGAGAGAATGGGCACACTAGGGCCTTAAGCCACTGTAAAGGAACTCCAGATACATGCACCACCTTGTGCATCTGGCTTACGTGGGTCCTGGGAATCGAACCTGGGTCCTTTGACTTTGCAGGAAAGTGTCTTAACTGCTAAGCCATCTCTCCAGCCCGGAAATGAAGGTTTTATGTCCCCCTGCACAGGTCTTGGCACGGGATAGACATTTAATGAATGTGTGTTGAATGGAGTACTGAATGAATGAATCATATAGTGAGTATGTGAACGAGTGAATGAAGAGCACAGAGGGACAAAGGCAGTGCTGCAGGGCCCTAGGGAACCACCTGGGGATGTGAGGAGCCCCAGGCAGAGACAGCAAAGCGTCCTCTGCCCTGAGCATCTGCTCAGAACTCAGGAGAGGTATGATCGAGCCAGTGAGAACTCAGCTTCGCCCTGGAGCTCAGCACGTGGGAAGTGCAGCGTCCCAAGCACCTCAGACACACACTGTCGAGTTCAAACCCTGCCACTAGCCAGCCACGAGGCATTGGGTAACTCCTTAAGCAGCCCCGCCCCCGTGACTCAGTTCACCCACCTTGTAGAGTCTTGAGTGTAGATTGAATAAGCTCTCATAAATGAAGTCCCCAGCACACAGCAAGCCCAGACAAATGATAACTCATTATCGCTACAAGCTGGGCACAGCTGTTGCCTCAATGAGGCATCTGAGGTCCAGAGAGGGTGAGAGAACAGTCCAAGGTCACGCGGCTTCTAAAGCAAAAGGCTGCGCATGCAGCCGTGTGATGACATTTGGAATCTTCCCGTGAAAATGAAATGACAGCACATGACGCGTGTTCTCTGCACACTGCGTGAACAGCACTGTCACGGGGCTTCATGTCAGCACATGGCCCTGTCACCCCATTTAACCAATGAGGAAACTGAAGCCCAGAGAAGTCAGAGCGTGTGTACAAATCACGTGACAGGGGAGGATCACAGAACCTGTGTTCCCCTTCCTTTCTCTTTCCCTCCTTCTTTTCCTCCCTTCCTCCCTTCCTCCCTTCTTTGTGGTTCTGGTGATAGAACCCAGGGCTTCCCTCATCCAGGCAAGTACTCTACCACTGAGCCCCAGCCCCAGCCCTCCTTTTGCTTTTTATTTTGAGGCCAAAACTCACCAAGTTGCTTAGGCCAGCCTTGGGCTCGCTATTCAAAGTAGCTAGTGGACAGGCCTGAGGCGCCCTGCCTAGCTAACCTGTGCTTTCCAACAGTGGCGGGGACTTGCGGGAGAGTGTGAAAACACCACACAGGGGCAGCATGGAGGGACTCGCGGAGGCCAGGGAACACCTTGACCTCCAATGGAGCCCCAAGCGCCTCCGTGTACATTTGCGGGGCCGTTTGGGAACGCGTGTGAATCACACTGGCTCCCTTTTCCTTTCCCCGCAGGTTTGAGACGGGCCAACTCAGTCCAGGCCTCCCGCCCCGTCCCAGCCTCTGTGCCCAGCCAGATGCCATCTCAGCCTGTGCAGCCAGGTACCCACCCTGGTGTCCCCCAGCGATGACTCCAGTCCCTCCCATGAGCCAAGTGCTCCTCAGACCCTGGAATGAGGGTGCTCTGCACTGGGAGCGGGGGGGGGTTGGGGGTTGAGGGCATCTTGCCCACCATGGAGAAGGGACCCTGGTGCAGGCTCAGGGGAAGTGGATGATCAGGAAGGTTCCTGTGTCAAGGAGCTTTCTGGCGGGTAGGCCTCCAGCTGGACAGCCTTGGGGACCTCCACATGCCACCAGCTGTCTCCATTCCACACTGTGAAACAAGGGGAGAGGTGAGCACCCCAAGGTGTACCTTCACTACCGCCTATCTCTCTCTTCCCCGCAGGGCCCCATGCGGGCAGCAGGCCGGCTCCTGGGCCAGCAGGACGCTTCCCAGAGCAGAGTGCAGGTAAGTGTGGCTTCCTCCCCAATGGCCCAAGACCTCCACCTCCAAAGTCCCCCCCAAACTTCCCTGAGAGAGCAGGGCTGCTCAGCCTGCACCCTGAGAGGACTTGTCTAGTGAGGTCTAAAGAGCCCTTCCTCCCCAAACCCTGGACTGTCCACACTAAGTCATAGAAAAAGTCAACTCAGGGGGCACTCAGAGCTCAGACTGCCTGGCATCTCTATCTATGCTCCTTCAGTTCCCTTGTGTGGCCCTGGGCAAGTGACTGGACTACCCTGGGCCTTAGCGTCATCTACAAAACAGAGGGTCACAGGCTTGTGGGGAAGATTAAACAAACTGAAACATTAAGAAAAGAAAAAGAAAAAGAAAGGTAAACCAGGTGTGGTGACGCACACCTTTAATCCCTACGCTCAGGAGGCAGAGGTAGGAGGATAACCGTGAGTTTGAGGTCAGCCTGGGCTAGAGTGAGACTCTATCTTAAAAAAAATTTTTTTTTAATTTAAAAAAGACAACTTTCACATGGAGCCCGTTTGTAGATGTTAGGCCCCTCTGAGTGATAGCGATGCTAGCTCCCTTATGGTTCTCTGCTCCATCTCCACCCGCAGATGCCATAGCTATGACATGGCCATTGTTTCCCAGTGGGTCAGGTGCTGCTTCGATGCTATGAAAATATTAGTTGTTTAAAATAATGCCTTCTGTTCATTTTTTTTATTTTTATTTACTTGAGAGTGACAGAGAGAGGAAGAGGCAGATAGAGAGAAAGAGAGAGAATGGGCGCGCCAGGGCTTCCAGCCACTGCAAACGAACTCCAGACGCATGCGCCCCCTTGTGCATCTGGCTAACGTGGGTCCTGGAGAATCAAGCCTCGAACCAGTGTCCTTAGGCTTCACAGGCAAGCGCTTAACCGCTAAGCCATCTCTCCAGCCCAAATAATGCCTTCTGGGGGCTGAGGAAATGGCTTGGCGGTTAAAGCGTTTGCCTGTGAAGCCTAAGGACCCCGGTTCAATTACCCAGGACCCACGTAAGCCAGATACACAAGGGGATGCATGCATCTGGAGTTCGTTTTCAGTGGCTCAAGGCCCTGGCGTGCCCATTCTCTCTTTCTCTCTGCCTCTTCCTCTCTCACACACAAATAAATAAATAAAGTATTTAAAAATAAATAAATAAAATAAAACAATACCTTCTGCTATGGGATTACCTTCAGATAGAGTAACTCTTTCTGCAAAGAAACCAAGGTTCAGAGACATGAAGTAACTTGCTCTGAGGCACACAGCTGAGAAGAAAGCGTGTTGCTCTCTGGCTCAAGTCCACGTCCACATCACTGTAGCCCTGTGAAGTCGGCTCTGTCTGTATCCAAACTGGCTCCAGGGCTCAGCTGACAAATGCAGATTCCAGGCCCCCATGGAAGGCGTACTGATTCTGGATGGCCTGGGAACCTTCATTTTGGGGAGCTGCCTGGGGCTGTATTGCTATGAAACAAATTTAAGTGCCTCTTTCCTATCCTTCTTCATGTCCCTACAGAGGTGGCTCCAAGTGATCCTACCTATCCAGGGGTCACCACCTCAGCCCAGGAGGAGAGGACAGGGGGAGCTGGGGGCTTCTCAGCAGTTGGAGCCAGGGAGGACCGAACGCCCCACCCATCAGGCCCCTATTCCCAAGTATCAGCCGCTGCCCCCAAGCCTGCCGTGGCCCCTACTCGCCAGCCACCAGCCCAGGAGGAGGAGGAAGAGGAGGCCAACAGCTATGACTCCGATGAAGCAAGTAGGTGGTGCCCAAGGGAGAGATACCTGGCGCTAACCCCAGGAAGGCAGGGCAGAGCTCTAGAGTCAGCAGACACACTCCAGCCCCTACCATGCGGATCCAAATAATTTTGAAAATTGAAAGCATGAATGTGTGTGTGTCTTGAATTCACAAAACAACATCAACATTTCAAAGATGAGGCGATATATATTTTAATTAATGATATTTATATTGTGTTTGCAGTACTGGGAATGGAACTCAGGGCTGTACGCATGCTAGGCAAGTGCTCTACCACCAGAGCAACACCCCAGCCCTTAGTTTATGGGTCTTGTAGCCCAGACTGGCCTTGAGCCCACTATCTTCCCGCCTCCAAGGGCTGGGATGGAAGGTGAGCACCACCATGTGGTTAATACTAGATTTTTTTTTTTTTTTTTTTTTTTTTTGCTTGTGGGTATGTAATGGGGGGTATGTAATGTATATACATGCGCCTTTGCAGCACCCCATGCTCTCACCCACAGGGGACAGAGTCTGTGTCCCCCTCCATCACTCTTCCACCTGTTCTTATGTTGAGCCAGAGTCTCTTACTGATACCAGAGCTCTTTGTTTTTTGTGAGTCCGAGGGATTCCCTGGTCTCTACTCCCCTTTGCAGAACTGGGGTACCAGGCACATGTGGCCATGCCCAGCTGTTTACATGGGGTCTGGAGATTTGAACTTGGATGGTTTCAGGGCACCTCAGACCCTCACACTTGTGCAGGAAGTGCACCTGAGCCATCTCTCTGGCCCATATAGATTTTCTAGATTTTTTTTTTTTCTTTTTAGTTTTTCCAGGTAGGATCTTGCTGTAACCCAGGATGACCTGGAATTCACTATGCAGTCTCAGGTTGGCCTCAAATTCACAGCCATCCTCCTGAGTGCTGGGATTAAAGGCGTGCACCATCATGTGAGGGCTTCCATATGGATTTTTTTTTTTTTTTTGAGGCAAGCCCAGCAGGCTGGCTTTTTTATGCAAGAGAACAAGAGCAAGAGCGAGAGAGAGAGCGAGAGAGAGAGAGAGCGAGAGAGAGAGAATTGGTGTACCAGGGCCTCCAACCACTATAATAATCAAACTCCAAACACGTGTGCCACCTTATGTGCATGTGCAACCTTGCATGTTTGTGTCATCTGTGTGTCAGGCTTATGTGGGACCTGGAGAGTCGAACATGGGTCCTTAGACTTTGCAGGAAAGTGCCTTAACTGTTGAGCCATCTCTCCACACACACACACACACACATACACACCCATGTTGGGGTAAAACACACAGCAGCAAGGTTATTGTCCAAATCGTTTTAACGCTGTGGCCTGGAGACAGTAGCCTCACCCTCAAATCTCAGCCTGGCTGTTTATCTAGCTAGAATGAAGACTCCTAAACCCACGCACAGCTGTGTGTCTTCAGCTTAATAGTTTTGTTTTTAATATTTTATTTATTTGCAAGCAGAGAGAGAGAAAGAGAGGGAGAGAATGGGCATTTCAGGGCCTCGTGCCACTGCAAACAAACTCCAGACACATGCATCACTTTGTACATCTGCCTTTATGTAGGTACTGGGGAATTGAACCCTGGTCATTAGGCTTTGTAAGCAAGCACCTCAAATGCTGAGCCATCTCTCCAGCCCAGCTTCCAGCTTTTTATGTAGGGTTTGGGGCTTGAAGTTGGATACTCCAGTTTGAGCACTGAACACTTCACCCACTGAGCCATCTCCCCAGACCCCTGTGATTTTTCAAAAAATATTTTACTTTATTTATTTGCAAGGAGAAAGAGAGAATGGGTGCGCCAGGGCCTCTAGCCACTGCAAACAGACTCCAGATGCATGCGCCACCTTGTGCATCTGGCTTACATGGGACCTGGAGAATCTAACCCGGGTCCTTAGGCTTTGCAGACAAGCACTTTAACCATTAAGCCATCTCTCCAGCCCAATTATCACTTCTTTTTTTTTTTTGTCATGGTGTCTTTCCTGCCAGGAACAGTTTGAGGCATGTGGTATGTGTTCACTAAATCCTTGTCAGTGACATGATAAGCGAATGAGGAGCAGAGAGGAGACAGGCTTGCTGTAAACCCCAGGAGTAAGCTCAGGACAGGGACAGATGACTCTGGGAGGGGCCACCCCTGCAGGTTGGGGAAGGTGCAGCTCAGGACAAGGACAGGGTGGGGACAAGGCACAGGTAGAAGCAGCCCACGGCTGACAAGGCTGGTGGGCTCTTTCCTCCAAGACCAGAGACCCCTGGCCCTGAAGAGCACTGGGGACAAAAGGAACAGCTGCCAGGTCACCTTGCCTGGCCCCTAACAAATAGCTGTAGCCCCACAATGGGCTGGTGACCCCTCCTCTACTCCCTGGTCATGTGTGAGCACGACTCAGTCGTTGGGAGCTTCGAGGCCCACATACAGAATGGGAGGAGAGAACACCTCTCCCTGCTACCTGGGGACCAGGAAATGGGAGAATGTGAGAAGGCCTTATGGGAGCATCTGTCCCAGAGCTCAGCTCCACCAGTGTCAGCTGTCTGTACCGCACAATGGTCATTTCTCATGCTGCTCAACACAGAACAACAGGATGGTGTATGAGGAAATGGCTAGTAATTTTAAAATCACAGGTTGGGGAGGTGGCTGGGGAGATGGCTCAGCAGTTATAAGTCACTTGCCTGAAAAGCCTAATGACCCGGGCTCTATTCACCGGTACCCATGTAAAGCCATGGCACATGCATCTGGAGTTCATTTGCAGTGGCTCCCTCTCTCCCTCTCTCTGTCTATAATAAATAAATTAAACAAATAAATAAAATTTGAAGGGCTCAGCAGGGCGTGGTGACACACGCCTTTAATCCCAGCACCGGGAGGCAGAGGTAGGAGGATTGCCATGAGTTCAAGGCCACCCTGAGACTACATAGTGAATTCCAGGTCAGCCTGAGCTAGAGTGAGATCTTACCTAGAAAAAAAAAAAATTGAAGGGCTGGAGAGATGTCTTAGCAGTTAAGGCACTTGCTTGCGAAGCCTAAGGACCCAGGTTCAATTCCCCAGTATCCACGTAAGCCAGATGCACAAGGTGGCGCATGTGTCTGGAGTTTGTTTCCAATGGCTAGAGGCCCTGGTAAGACCACTTTCTCTATCTGCCTGTCTCTCTCTCTCTCTCTCTCTATCTTTCTATCTCAAATAAATAAATAAATAAATATTTTTTTAAAAAATTAGCCAGGTGTGGTGGCGCACACCTTTAATCCCAGCACTCAGGAGGCAGAGGTAGGAGGATCGCCATGAGTTGGAGGCCACCCTGAGATTACATAGTGAGTTCCAGGTCAGCCTGGGCCAGAGTGAGACCCTACCTCGAAAAAACAAAAAATATAAAAATAAAAATAAAATAAAATAAATAAAAATTGAAAATGAAAACTGATAATTAAGCTGGCTGACCTACTGGAACAGTGTAGTGGAGAGAGTATGCTAACATCAATGAGTTCAGTTCAAATCAACAAGAGCTCCATGGAAGAGGTGTACTTGTTGAGTGACTATGTGGGTGGATGCTTCCCAGGGGGGCTTCTCTAGCAGGTGACATTTAAGCTAGGACGATATGAGCCCTGGGAGCATATATAGAGGGTGAGCATCCCAAGCTAGCTGGGCGTGGTGGCGCACACTTGAATCCCAGCACTCAGGAGGCAGAGCTAGGAAGACTGCTGTGAGTTGGATGCCAGCCTGAGACTACGGAGTGAATTCCAGGTCAACCTGGGCTACCGTGAGATCCTACCTTGGAACCCCGCCCCCCAAAAAATAATAATAACAAAAAGAAAGAAAGAAACAGCAAACACTAAAATCCATTAATTCCTTTAGCACACATAGGAGCACCTACTGTGCGTCCTGAGCTGCACGTTAGTAAGTACTCAGGACAAGGTTGTTGATCGACTAAACGAATGTTCTTTTGGCTCCCGTCTCTGCTCCCCTGCAGCCACCCTGGGTGCCCTGGAATTCAGTCTTCTCTATGACCAGGACAACAGTTCTCTGCAGTGCACCATCATTAAGGCAAAGGTGTGTCAGGGGCCTGTCTGGGGACCCCTAAGGATGCTCTGGCTTTTTCTCTTTTTTTTTTTTTCTTTTTTTTTTAAAGATCTTTTTCAAAAGATATTTTATTTTTTATTTATTTGAGAGAGAGACAGATAGAGAGAGAGGGAGAGAGAACAGCCGTGCCAAAGCCACCAACCACTGCAAACAAACTCCAGATGCATGTGCCACCATGTGCATCTGGCTTACGTGGGTACTGGGGAATCAAACCTGGGTCCTTCGGCTTTGCAGGCAAGTGCCGTATCCGCTAAGCCAACTCCCCAGCCCACTCTGGCTTTTTCTAGAAGACTTAGGCGGGGACAGGAACCAGGCCTGCCTCCCGCTGTTGTCAGCCCATGACAGCGACAGATGAGAACAGGGTAGACGCTGGCTACAGTAAGTTTCCGTAGGGGAAGAGGAGTCTTTTGGGGCGGCCATTTTTCTGTGGCCGTATCCTGGGAGCTTGAGGAGGGTAGGTGGACTTTGAGGGTGGGGTGGAGGGCAGTGCATGAGGCTGGAGAGGACTGGGCTGACTCCGCTCCAGACTCCCAGGGACCCTGGCTGGACCAGTTTGGAGGAATATGAGGCTCAGAGAGGTTAGGAAACTTGCCAAAGGTCACACAGCTAGGGAGTGGCACATCTCCAAAGCCTGTGCCTGAACCCGGCACTCTCTCCAAGAATCTGTTTCTCTCTCTCTTTGGAAGAATCGGCACCCAGGGATCCAGGGTGGGCTGCTGGGAGGGAAAGATGCCATTGCTTGTGACAGCTGAGCACGTGGTCTGCCCGAGGTCTTCATAGCACTGTCTTCTCCTCTTATAGGGACTGAAACCCATGGACTCCAATGGCCTGGCAGATCCCTATGTCAAGTTGCACCTGCTGCCAGGAGCCAGCAAGGTAGTCTGGGACCCAGCAAGTTGGCAGACCATCAGGGGGCTCTGTGGGCTCTCAGCTCAGAGCCTGCAAGTGCCCATCACCCCTGTCCTGTGACTGACAAAGCCTTAGGGGGAGGGTGGAGGAGGCAGTCTCCCTGTTAGCAGTTACCTTTTTGTTGCTGGGACAAAACACCTGACCGGAAGCAGCTTATGGAAGGAAAAGGCTCATTTCTGAATTACAGGGTTTTGTTTCGTGTTTTTTGTTTGTTTGTTTGTTTGTTTTTTTACTTATTTATTTGAGAGTGACAGACAGAGAGAGAAAGAGGCAGATAGAGAGAGAGAGAGAGAATGGGTGCGCCAGGGCTTCCAGCCACTGCAAACAAACTCCAGACGCGTGCGCCCCCTTGTGCATCTGGCTAACGTGGGTCCTGGGGAATCGAGCCTCGAACCAGGGTCGTTAGGCTTCACAGGCAAGTACTTAACCGCTAAGCCATCGCTCCAGCCCTCGTTTTGTTTTTTGAGGTAGGATCTCGCTCTAGCCCAGGCTGACCTGGAATTCACTATGTAGTCTCAGGGTGGCCTTGAACTCACGGCGATCCTCCTACCTCTGCCTCCCGAGTGCTGGGACTAAAGGCACGCGCCACCACACCTGGTGGCTTAACAGTTTTGAGAGGAAGTTTCATCATGGCAGGGAAAGCATGGTGGGAGCAGACACCTGGTGTCACACTGTCACATCAGCAGACAGGAGACAGGGTGAAGTGAGTGTGGCAAGCAGGCCTGGACTACAACACCTATAAAGCTTTGTTCCCAGCATCACACCTTCTCCAGCAAGGCTCCACCTCCCAAAGACCTCACCAAGTAAAGGTTAACTATACGGCTTAATCGCAAACACGTGAGGCCATGCAGGACATTTCACATTCAAACCACCACACTCCCCAACACAGAAACCTGGGGCCCACGCACCAAAGGCCTGGATGGAGGCCCTTTGCTTGCTCAGATACCTTCCACGGCTTCCCAATGCTGCCCGCTGCCTGCCTCCTCCACGGTCCTAGGCCCAGCCAGACACTCCTCAGCAACCCATAGGACAGGCAGCTGCTTCTGATTCTAGCGCCAAGCCCTGCCAATGCTGGGGGATACTGAGGGGACATGTGTCCTTTCCAGCTCCTCTCTGAGCAGTCCTCTATTCCAGGACTGATTCCTGTCCACACAGCCCTGCCCAGAGGGGTGGCTGGAGACGGGAGTCAGCCTCCTGGCATCCATGCTGGGCTCTGTTGTGACCGTGTGATGTGGAATTCCTGGGGACAGGGGGACGAGTACTTGGCTACATGTTCCTGAACA
The DNA here is from genome assembly GCA_036346955.1 of Dipus sagitta. Lineage (NCBI taxonomy): Eukaryota > Metazoa > Chordata > Mammalia > Rodentia > Dipodidae > Dipus > Dipus sagitta. Next base: position 24,836,714 of record CM070782.1, read on the forward strand.
GTGCCTGCTAAACACCACTGCAGGTTCAAAATGTCCAATAGCCTAAGAGAGAATGTTCTCTCTCTCTCTCTCTCTCTCTCTCTCTCTCTCTCTTTCTCTCTCACTCTCTCTCTTTCTCTCTCTTTCTCTCTCTCTCTCTCTCTCTCTTTCTCATGCACACACACACAGAGCCTTGCTCTTATTTTCTTTGATTCAATGAAAATCAGTCTTGTCCCTAGCAATGGCCAGTGTGTAACGCATGGTGTCCCCTTCTCCAATCCCCAGTGACATTTGCCATTGAGACACACTTCTTTGTCCACTGTTACGTCCAAATCTTCCTGGCCAAAAACTCCAATCACTCATTTACACATAGATTTCATCACTGGCTCACTTTTTGTATATATAATCGCATTATTTAGTCTTCTCTCTTGGAGTAAGATGGAACTTCCCTTCTATCTTCAATAACTCCCTTCCTCCACCACAGTGCCTGGTTTGGAAGTTCATCCCGGGAGCTGAGGCTCACTCCTACAGAGTAAAATGAAAAATTTTGTAATAGCTTAAAAGAGGCCAGGCTTATAATCCCAGGTACTTGGGAGGCTGAGACAGGAGGATCTCAAGTTCAAAGACAACCTGAGCAGCTTTGTGAGATTTTTGTCTCAAATATTTAGAAAGTTAAAAAAAAAAAAACAAGGACAGGGACTAAGTATATAGCTTAATGGTAGAGCGATTGCCTAGCATGGGGAAGGCTCTGGGTTCAATACCCAGAATTACAAAAGAAAGGGAAAGAGGGAGGGAGGCTAGTTGACTTTGTGTCCTCTGAGGAATTACAAGCATTCAAGATACTGTTGGGTGAAATAAACAGGCAGCCACCCCAAGGCACCTAGCCCTTGAGTGGGCCAACTATTCTACCTATAAGTGATCTTTTGCATTCTCAAAGGGTATATGTCAGTGAAGATGTCTCTCTTTCATACCTAAGAGGCAGTTCAAGGTGGGGCACAGTGTATGGCATTGTTCCATTGGTCTGGAGCCCCATTTCTGAGATGGGAACAACTGAGGCCCTAGCCAGCCCTATGGGGAAGTCCCTGCCCCGTCCAAATCAGCTCAAAGGAAGGGGCTCCGGGGTCAGCCCTCCTGACAGGGAGTCTGTCTGTCTGTCTGTCTGCTTCTCGGTTGCTCTAGTCCAACAAGCTTCGTACGAAGACTCTACGCAACACCCGGAACCCGGTGTGGAATGAGACCCTGGTGTACCACGGCATCACCGAGGAGGACATGCAGCGGAAGACGCTCAGGTGCCCGCGCGGCGGCCTGGGGAGCGGGAACAAGCTCTGCGGGGCTGCGGCATGAGTTCTGCTTCCCCGTCAACAACTCTGCCTGGGTTTATTTTCCTCTTGTCATTTTACAAAAAACGGTATCTGAAGCCAGGCGTGGCGGCGCACGCCTTTAATCCCAGCACTCGGGGGCAGAGGTAGGAGGATCGCTGCAAGTTCAAGAATAGAATAGAATGAGTCCCAGGTCAGCCTGGGCTAGAGCGAGACCCTACCTCGAAGAAACAAAATAATATGTATGTGGCCTGAGGAGAAAGCTCAGTGTGTTTGCCACACAAGCATAAAGACCAGAGTTCAAGTCCCCAGAACCCACATCAATGCAGGGTAGGCATGGTGGCCTGTCTGCAATCCCAGCACTTGGAAGGTGGACACAGTGGGTCCCTGGAGCAAACTAGCTAGATATACTAGCCAAATCAGTGAGCCCTGCGGTAAAGCGAGAGACTCTGCCTCAGTAGCTAGAGAATGATGGAGGGACATGCGCACGTGAGCGCACGCACACACGCACACGCACTGTTGTAGTTACCTTCTCATTGCTGGAATAAAGCACCAGACCAGAAGCAGCTGACGGGAGGAAAGGGTTTATTTTGGCTACAGTCTTCCAGGGGAAGCTCCGTGACGGCAGGGGAAAGCATGGCATGAGCAGAGGCTGGACGTCACCTCCGCCACAGCAGGTGGACAACAGCAGCAGGAGAGTGAGCTGAACTAGTAAACCTCAAGGTCCACCCCCAGTGACACAAGGCTCTAGCAAGGGTGCACCTCCCAAGCTGCTATCAGCCGGGGACCATGCATTCAAAATACATGTGTCTGGAGGCATCCAAACCCCCCACCACATGCACACACATGTGCAACACACACTGTATGTATGTATGTGTGTGTATGTATGTATATAATTTCTAGTAGAAACTTCTGAAAACATATATAGTCAACTCTCAGTGCCTAAGGGTTCAATCTCAGGCCCCCCCATGAATGACCAATCCCCAGGTGCTTCTTTCCCTACATGACACAGCAGGCTGTTTGCAGAGACAAGGGTTTGAAGGCATCGCTAGGTGACTTACAATACCTGATGTGAGTTCTGTGTGCCTAGCTGGTAGACTGCCTCATCTAGCTCGTGGCCAGGATGGCTGTGAATGCAGCTGAACACAGAATCCTAAACTTCCTTAAAAACATTATGAGCCGGGCGTGGGTGGCGCACGCCTTTAATCCCAGCACTAGGGAGGCAGAGGTAGGAGGATCGCTGCAAGTTCAAGAATCGAATAGAATGATTCCCAGGTCAGAGCCTGGGCTAGAGACGAGAATTATTAAAATAATTTTTTTTCTTTTTTTGTTTGGGGGGGGGGGGGGGGGGGGGGTAAAAAAAAAAAAAAATGGGGGGGGGGGGGTTATTTTTTGGGGGGGGGGGGGGGGGGGGGGGGGGGGGGGGGTGGGGTTGTATTTTTTTATTTTTAATTTCCTACCTCGTAGAAACAAAATAATATGTATGTGGCCTGAGGAGAAAGCTCAGTGTGTTTGCCACACAAGCATAAAGACCAGAGTTCAAGTCCCCAGAACCCACATCAATGCAGGGTAGGCATGGTGGCCTGTCTGCAATCCCAGCACTTGGAAGGTGGACACAGTGGGTCCCTGGAGCAAACTAGCTAGATATACTAGCCAAATCAGTGAGCCCTGCGGTAAAGCGAGAGACTCTGCCTCAGTAGCTAGAGAATGATGGAGGGACATGCGCACGTGAGCGCACGCACACACGCACACGCACTGTTGTAGTTACCTTCTCATTGCTGGAATAAAGCACCAGACCAGAAGCAGCTGACGGGAGGAAAGGGTTTATTTTGGCTACAGTCTTCCAGGGGAAGCTCCGTGACGGCAGGGGAAAGCATGGCATGAGCAGAGGCTGGACGTCACCTCCGCCACAGCAGGTGGACAACAGCAGCAGGAGAGTGAGCTGAACTAGTAAACCTCAAGGTCCACCCCCAGTGACACAAGGCTCTAGCAAGGGTGCACCTCCCAAGCTGCTATCAGCCGGGGACCATGCATTCAAAATACATGTGTCTGGAGGCATCCAAACCCCCCACCACATGCACACACATGTGCAACACACACTGTATGTATGTATGTGTGTGTATGTATGTATATAATTTCTAGTAGAAACTTCTGAAAACATATATAGTCAACTCTCAGTGCCTAAGGGTTCAATCTCAGGCCCCCCCATGAATGACCAATCCCCAGGTGCTTCTTTCCCTACATGACACAGCAGGCTGTTTGCAGAGACAAGGGTTTGAAGGCATCGCTAGGTGACTTACAATACCTGATGTGAGTTCTGTGTGCCTAGCTGGTAGACTGCCTCATCTAGCTCGTGGCCAGGATGGCTGTGAATGCAGCTGAACACAGAATCCTAAACTTCCTTAAAAACATTATGAGCCGGGCGTGGTGGCGCACGCCTTTAATCCCAGCACTAGGGAGGCAGAGGTAGGAGGATTGCCGTGAGTTCGAGGCCACCCTGAGACTCCATAGTGAATTCCAGGTCGGCCTGAGCTATACTGAGACCCTGCCTCAAGAAACAAACAAACAAACAAAAAACCATTATGAGACTGCGTGTGTGCGTGCGTGTGGTGCATGCACGTGTGTATGCAGATGCATGTGCCTCGTGTACGTGATGTGGAGGCAGAAGAGGAAGTCAAGTGTCTTCCTCTACTATTCTTCCATCTTATTTCCTCCAGACAGAGTCTCTCATTGAACCTTTTTCTCACACCAGTTTTTCAGTCAGATGGGCTGACCAAGGAACCCCAGTGGTTCTCCTGCCTCCACCACCCCCAGCACTGAGGTTACAGGCATGCATAGCCATACCTGGCATTTTATGTGGGTGCTGGGGTTCAAGCTCAGGTCCTCATGCTTGTGTAGCCAACACTTGAGCCATCTCTCCAGCCCCATATTATGAAAGTGTTTTGTGATTTTTTTTTTTCTTTTCTCTTTTGTAACTTGATTGAGCGGCTCTAGAGCATGAGCTTTGTTGATGACAGTCACAAGGCCAGAAGGTTGGGCATCCCTGGGAGGGACTAATGACAAAGAAGCGTCCGTACCCCCCCCACCAAGGGTGACCACATTCCCCAAATGCAGTGCTCACACTGCAGCAGCTGCATGTGCTAGATGTCCTGCAGACAGCATGCAGTGCATAGAAGCCAGCACAGAGGAGAAGAGACAGCCAGGTGTGGTGATGCACGCCTGTGATCCCAGCACTCAGGAGCCCGAGGCAGGAGGATCATGAGTTCAAAGTCAGCCTCAGCTAGGTAGCAAGATGCAATCTCAAGAACAATAAAATGAAATAGTTTATACTGCATGATTCAAGGTCAAGTACAGGACAAGTGACTCCACTGAGGCAGAAGTCAAGAGTGGTTCTCTGAGAGCAGGAAGAACCCCGAGGGTTTCCAGGTACTAGAATGTTCCACGTTATGATTCCTCAGGCTGTGAACTCGGGCTCACACATCCGGCACAGGCAAGTTCCGTGGCCTTAGAGAAGAAAGGGAAGCTCGGTGCGGTGCCGGGAGGCCCACGCCGAGGATGTCGCCTGGTCCCCACACACCATGCACTCCAGCCCACACAGCCCGGGGCACCGAAAGGAAGCTCAGAGGCTGTTTTCTCTCCACGCCCCATGGCAGGATCTCCGTGTGTGACGAGGACAAGTTCGGTCACAACGAGTTCATCGGCGAGACCAGGTTCTCACTCAAGAAGCTCAAGACGAACCAGAGGAGGAACTTCAACATCTGCCTGGAGCGGGTGATCCCGGTGAGTGCGTGCCCGGGGCGGGGAGGGGGGAGACTGTCTTCCTGTGGTCAACACTGCAGGGGGGTTCCATGGACACCCGAGCCCACGAGGGTATCCACAGGCACCCGAGCAGCACACTGTGGCTCAGAACACTAGGCTGGGGGCCAAGGATGTGGCTCAGTTAGTAGAGTGCTTGCCTAGCATGCGTGAAGTTCTGGGTTCTATCCCCAGTACCAACAGTCATGATGGTGCAGACCTGTGGTCCCAGCGCTCAGGAGGTGGGGGTAAGAGGATCAGGAGTTCAGCGTCATCCTTGGCTACATTAGTGAGTTCCAGGTCACGAGACTCTGTCTCTAGATAAATAAATTAAACACATACATACATACATACATACATACATACATACATACTCCATTAGAATGCCAGGTAGATTCGAGGCCTGTTTGGCATGGGGGGCAACTTGGGGTGGGGAGCAAGTGGCCAGAGTTAACCGCAAGGCAGGAGCTGTGATCTCTAGCCATGAGGAGAGCCCAGCTCCTATGCAGCCACCAGCTGGTCCTCAGCCAGGTCCCCACAGGGAAGCCACAGGGGAGGGAGGGACACCCCACAGCCTCTTCATGCCAGATGGCCAGCCCCGGGCCCAGCACAGGGCACTATACCGTGCTTCTACAGGAAAGCACCGGAATGACATGCACCAGGCTGAGTGGACAAGTAGGTCACGGAAGGCAGCCCTGAGCGTGAGGTGTCTCCTCGGGTCCTTGCCTGCTGGCAGCCGGTCCTCCAGACTTGCTTCCTCCCCCTCGCTCAACACGCCCGGCTGGGCAGGCTCTTGTCTGAGTTGCCAGTTCCTGGGCCTGCCTGAGTTAGGGTGGACACAGCTATCCTGAGACATGGAGGTGGCAGGAGACACAGGAGGTTTCTGGGGGTGCAGCAGAGCGTTGCAGACCACCTCCTTGCACTGCTGAGGATGGGGACCTCATTTATACCGCCTCCTCTTTCCAGCCACCCCATCTCTGAAGTGGAGGTGTGCTTTAACCAACGGTTCGCCAACCGTGTCTCTCAGAGCCTTTGGGTCCACTGAAAGGGACCTCAGAACCACACAGAGAGAAGCGTCTGCTAGGCCCACCTCCAAGACCCCTGAGCCTCTCGACCAAAGCAGATGAAAGAGTAGAGTTTGTGTGTGGGCACTCTCTGACACTCAGGCAATCCACTTGTCCACTCTGACCCCTGATGTCCTCTTCTGAGAGCCGAGGATTGTAAGAGAATTCCCATTCCTGGCTGCTGTCTGTCTCCACGGTCATCATCATATAAGCTATCATGGAAGGGCGAGTGCAGAAGGTGCCAACGTGTCTTGAGGACCCAACCTCACAGCTCTGCGTGCTAATGGTGGGCAGGGAGATGTGCTCACAATGTTACCTTTCCTTCTGTCTCCTCCCCTAGATGAAGCGTGCAGGGACCACCGGGTCAGCCCGTGGCATGGCCCTCTATGAAGAGGAGGTGAGCAGACATGGGCGGGGGAGCCACGGCCAGGCCTAAGGCAAGACCAGCGGTCCCCACCTTTCTCTCCTCTTCATTCCTGATCCTCCACATGCTTGCTTCCACAATAGCCTCCCGCTGGTTCACCAGGAGAACCTTTTGCTCCCAGGGTTAAACCATGAGGCCAGGGGCTCTCTACACCAAGGAAGGGTGGCCCTGTGCTCGTGAGTGACTGCTGCTGTGGGCTCTACAAAATGAGGGCAGTAACACACTTGCTTCTTTGTGGGGACACCGGGCCAGCTGTCTGCCAGCAATGTGTCTGGCAGAGTGGACTGAACTTCAAGTCTTCTACCTGGGCTACTGGCATGACCTCAGGGTGCTCACTGTGAGGAGGCGTTAGGTCAGAGAAATCTGCAATCAGCCAGGGTCAAATTCAGTCCTGGGTCCGTCAAAGTCAATGACCAGACGACTCAAGCTCAGCCAAGGTTCAGAGTCAGGGCACTGTCCATGCCTGACTCAGAACAGCCTCTGCCCCATGCGCTGGACCCAGTCAGGGCTCCCTAATGGGGCGGAGACATCTGCTGTCTGCGGTGCTGATCGCCCCTCCTGGCCCTGTGTGCTGGGTCCTGGCCACAGGGCTTTCCTCCGGTGCCCACCCAAGGGCTGAGATGTCTGCTGTCCCCCTCTACAGACCCCTCGGGCCTGGGCTCTTTACCCAGGCTCCCTCACAGCAAGGTTGTGTGGTGTCCTTGGTGCTGATCTCATTGTGGGCCTAAGCCTGACGGGGGCTTCCCCTTGCTGGAGTGTTGGGGGGGGGGAGAGGAGGCCCTCAGGGCATCTGCTGTCCAGGGTGCTGACCCTAGCACCTAGCCCCACATACTCTCCCCACCCCACCCCCCACACACATATAATGCTGGACATGGTGCCGTCCCCTGGGCCTCTTTCCCAAAACAGCTGCCCTCTGGTGCCCTCCTTCCTCATCGCCCGCCCCTCCTCCCAAGCCCCACACTGCTATCCACCACCCCACAGCAGGTGGAGCGGATCGGCGACATAGAGGAACGCGGCAAGATCCTGGTGTCCCTCATGTACAGCACGCAGCAAGGAGGTCTCATCGTGGGCATCATCCGCTGCGTGCACCTGGCCGCCATGGACGCCAACGGCTACTCAGACCCGTTCGTCAAGCTGTGAGCCTGGGCCCTGGGAGCAGGGAGGCACAGGGTGCGGGTCCCAGGACAGGGAGGGCCCGGGACACCTCTAGCTCACGGTCACATGTGACTCAGGGCTCGTGCATCGAGCTGTCCTGGCCAGAGCTGCCTGAGGATGTGAGAAGAGTAGCTATAGTTCTGTGCCCCAGGGCTCGTGCACGGATTCGACATGCCCAAGGTGCGGAGCTGGACCTGCCCCAGCCAAGGCATTGCCAGTGTCAGGTCGCTTTCTAAGTCACTGTGTCTCCTTCCAGCTGGCTGAAACCAGACATGGGGAAGAAGGCCAAGCACAAGACTCAAATTAAAAAGAAAACCCTAAATCCTGAGTTCAACGAGGTAAGGTCGCCCGGTTCTTCTCCATGCTCTGAGAAATCTCCTGTGTGAGAGAGAAAGGAACCGATTCCTATTAGAATTTTGAGAATTGCTTCAAGAAAGCTTTTTGTTATAGATGGACCTGAATTATCAAAAGGGGAGGGGATGCATTCCCTGTCACTGGGGGAAATCAAGCCTAAGACAAAAGCCCACAGATGAGAAATGTGACAGGGAGGAAGCTGAGTTTGGAGGGAGATGTCATGATGTCATCTTCAAGGTCTTTGTTGCTATACGTAATCCACAATGAAGACACCTAAGGGCATGAATGAGGGCAGGGATGCCCCTTACCATCCCCTGGGGCTGCCCTCTCCCATGCCCCCCATCACACCGTGGCCAGCATTAGGTCCCTATTAAATACACTCCCTCCCCTGTGTCCTCGCTGCCTCCCCGCCTTGGCTCTGACCCTGGGACTTCATGCCTGGACTCTTGCAGTGCACTCATGTCACTTCCTGACACTGCCTGCAAATAAATGCAAGCTTTGTAAGGCACAAATCTGAATGTGTCATCCCCTTGATTAAATAAATCAACAATGGCTTCCTAATTTCTCACCTCGACAATCCGTACCTTTTAGACTCACCTCAGTCCCCGCCCTGTCTCCTGCGCCCCACCTCATACTACACGAAACTCCACGCCAGGTCCTTCCACTTGCTCCAACTGCTGCTCGCTTTCCTGTCCCCTTTGCCTCTCTGACAAACTCCTATGCATCCCTCAAAACAAAGAGTAAGTGTGACCTCCTGCAAACAGGCTTCCCTAGGACTCCGGAGTGTGCATTCCTCCACCTATGCTGGACCTCTGAACCTTGAAGACCTGTGGTGAGCCAGGCAGGCATGAGGGGTCCAGAGGTGTTTATTTCATGAAGGATTGAACGTGGAAAAGAATGGGGAAGTAGGGGAGTTCTGATCTGACCCACTGGGGCAGTCTGCATCTCAAACCCAAAACGGAGACAAAACTCACACGCCAGGTGCCAGGACATATGAGGACTGAGTAGGACCCTGTCCCTGAGTCCTAGCCTTGCCTGGAGGAGGCGAAAATCCTGTTCTGACCTCCAGTCTGACCCTGGAGCAGCTTTGGGGTATCTAGTCCCCTAAGTTCTCCCCCAGGGCCCACCCCTAAGATCTGAGTTTGGGTCAGAGCCAGCTAATATTGCTTTTTACCATATGTTTTAAAGTGGGAAAGGATATACCATGCTTATTATTGTCTTGCTTTAAAAATACCACCCACACACATTTTGGGGGCTTGCAGAGTGTAAGGAGAGCCCTGATACCTCTGCTCATCCTCCACTGGCCCCTCTGACAATTGGACACCTGAATCCTACCCTCTCCTGAACAAATCACAACTAAGATATCCAAATGGAGGAGCTGGAGAGATGGTTTAGTGGTTAAGGCACTTGCCTGTGAAGCCTAAGGACTCAGGTTTGATTCCCCAGTACCCACATAAGCCAGATGCACAAGGTGGCACATTGTGTCTGGAATTTATTTCCAGTGGCTACAGACTGTGGTGTGCCCATTCTCTCTCTCTCTCTCTCCCTCCCTCCCTCCCTCCCTCCCTCTTTCCCTCTCCCTCTCTCTCTCCCTCTCCCTTCCTCTCTCTGCCTCTCTCTCAAATAAATAAAAATATTTTTAAAAAAAATAAAGAAAGAAAGAAATCCAGAGGCTGGAGAGATGGCTTAGTGGTTAAGCACTTGCCTATGAAGCCTAAGGACCCCAGTTCGAGGCTCAATTCCCCAGTACCCACATAAGCTAGATGCACAAGGTGGCGCATGCATCTGGAGCACATTTGCAATGGCTGGAGGCCCTGATGCACCCATTCTCTCTCTCTCTCTCTCTCTCTCTCTCTCTCTCTCTCTCTCTCTCTCTCTCAAATAAATAAATAAATAAAAAACAAATCCAAATAGAGCAGGGAGCAGTGGAACAGGCCTCTTGTGCATCACTTAAGAAGTTAAGTGAAGCAGGATAGGAAGTTCCAGGCCAGCCTAGGTTATGCAGCAAGACCCTGTCTGAAAAGAAAGTATCCTGTCAAAATCCCCCTGTGACCCGGGCCTCCTGCATTTACTTCTGAGGCAACACTTGGCTCTTCAGAGATTTATGTGTGTGAGACCAGCTTTCTTATTGTACATACTTGACCTCAGCATTCCCACTATCCCTGGTGACACGTGTCCATCTCAGAAGCTCACTTCTTGGAAATTTTTCCAAACACCTCACCATGGAGGGACATAAGGACCACTGACGGCGCCGTGCTGCTGACCACAGTGAAGCTGGAAGCCACTGCAGTCCTCCGCTGTGGGATCAGATCCAGCACAGCTCAAGGCGACCGACATGGTGCCGGAGGGGCTGGGGAGATGGCTCAGGGGCAAGGTGCTTGCTGTGCTAGCACGAGGAGAGTTCAGATGCCCAGCACCCACCTAAAAATACCAAGCACGGTGGTGCACACCTGTGATCCCAGCCTTGGGGGGTGCAGAGACAGGAGGGTCCCTGGGGCTCACTGGCTGGCTACTCCAGTCACATCAGTGAGTTCTGGGTTCCGTGAGAGACCCTGTCTCAAAGATTGAGGTGGAGAGCTGTAGTGGACAGCCTCAGGTCACTGGGATGCACTTCCAGACCAGGCACAGTTATGAAGGAAGGGATATTCATTGACGCTTATAGATCCACGAACTGGGAAATGGCTTAGCGGTTGCAGCATTTGGCTCTGAAGCCAAAGGACCCGGGTTCGAATCCCCAGGATGCAAGCAAGCCAGATGCACAAGGGGCGCACGTGTTGGCTAGAAGCTTATAGATCCAGGGGAAGTTTCGTAATGGCAAAAGAAGCTGGGCTGCTTTCAAAGAACCAAGCAGAGACAGAGAAACCAGCACAACGAGCAGCAGAAGCACGCACATGTCAGGAACTCCAGGCGGAGCTCAGGCACTTCCTATGTTTAGACTGGAATTCCGGATCCGCCCCCACCCCTTAGGGCTGGGCCGTAGGATCCACCCGCAGTGACGCCTCCTCCAGCCAGGTGGCTGCAGACCTCAATTACAAACTGTAACAAAATCCTAAATATATTGGGGGTCATCCATTCAAGCTACCACAGGAGCAATAGAGGAAGACCCTCCAGTGTAAGTCTCTGGCTTCCATATGTATACACACACATGTCCACACTCACACAAAGAAAATGGTGATGTAACAACATTTTTCAAAATTTTGAGACATGGCTCAGTGGTTAAGGACTAATGACCCAAGTTTGATACTCCAGTACCCACATAAAGCCAAGTGCACATGGAGAGTTGGGTTAGCGGTTAAGGCATTTGCCTGCAAAACCAAAGGATCCCGGTTCGACTCTCCAGGACCCACATAAGCCAGATGCACAAGGGTGCACATGCCTCTGGAGCTCATTTGCAGTGGCTGGAGGCCCTGGCATGCCCATTCTCTCTCTCTCTCTCTCTCTCTCTCTCTCTCTCTCTCTCTCTCTCTGCCTCTTTCTCTCTCTCAAATAAATAAAATATATTTACAGACAGATGCACAAAGTAGCACATGCACCTGGAGTTCATTTGCAGCAGTTGGAGACCCTGGCGTGCCCATTCTCTATCTCTCTCTCTCTCTCTGCCTCTTTCTCTCAAATAAATAAATAAAATATATTTAAAGACAGATGCACAAAGTAACACATGCACCTGGAGTTCATTTACAGCAGCTGGAGGCTCTCTCTCTCTCTCTCTCGCTCTCTCGCTCTCTTTCTCTCTCGCTCTCTTTCTCTCTGCCAGGCATAGTGGCACATGCCTTTAATCCCAGCACTCAGAGGTAGGAGGATTGCTGTGAGTTTGAGGCCAGCACAAGACTACATAGTGAGCTGGAGTGAGACCCTACCTTGAAACATCAAAACATCAAACAACAACAACTATATATATATATTCGGAATGACTTCATTTGTTAAAGACACCGGCCAGTCTGAACACACATGGGTACCTAGCGGCCTTGAACAGTTGGACTATTTTTTGCTTCCTTAATCCTTTGTTGGAACAATGAATATGAGTGAATTTTACAATTAGGAAAGTTTTGTCTTTTCTTTTTTTCTTTCCTTTTTTTTTTTTTTTTTTTTTTTTTTTGAGTGAAAGTGGAGGAGTTTATTACCCAGGGGCCAAGAAGCTTAAGGTAGCCCTGCAAAGTAGCTTTGGTCCCAAGCGGAGATTCCTTTTCTATTTTATAGTTTTCATAGCCAAGGGGAGGGGCAAGCAAACAAACAAGACGTGGCAGTTTGCATATCAGTCATTTCTGTCATCAGGCCACCCTAACAATGAGCTCCATTTTACCTTGGTTTAACCTAAACGGTTGTTCCTTCTTATCATGCCTTTGGGCCCTTTAAGTTTTGTGTTTGTCATTAAGTGATCAGTGAGGACAGCCCTCCCCCAATGCAGAGTCACCTGGAAGGGCTGAGGTCGCTGCCACCTGGCTCAGCAGCTTCCGCACTATCAGACAATGCGCTGCACAGGGTGCCACAGGTATACAGAGTGTTTGATGAAAGGGAGTCACGGGAACTGCTGTGGAAACAATTCTTTTCTCCCAGCATGCTCAGCTCCAGGGCCCCTCCAGCTCCGGCTCAGTGCTTAGCCACAGGTGCCCAGACACAGGGGACTCTCTCCCTCAAGTCTTTCTCGGTTTCCTCCAGGAGTTTTTCTACGACATCAAACACAGTGACTTGGCAAAGAAGTCTCTGGACATCTCAGTCTGGGACTATGACATCGGCAAGTCCAACGATTACATTGGTGAGTGTCCCCGACTCCAGGGAAAGCCTCTCACCCAGCCTCCCCAAGGGAGGACGCCTCACCCAGGGAAGGTCAGGTTCACTCCCTGTCTTTCAGCGGCTACATAGTCCCAGTGCCTAGGATCCTGCCCAGGCTTGCCTTTACATGAGAGGGGGGGGACACACCGCAAAACAGACCAGCCAGAATAGACTGACCAAACCACAGGAGAGAGGGGGGTGGGCTCTCTGCTGAGAACAGGGGCCAAAGGAACACTCTTGCTCCATTTCAAGCCCAAGACGCAGAGCTTAATTTTCCCAGCTCCCTCCAAACGCGGAGGCTAAAAAATTATAAATATGAGGCGGGGGGGGGGGACTCTAGACAGGGCTGACCATGAAACTGACCCTTTGAAAATTGGTGGTGAACACCCAGCACTTGGAAACTCCTGGGCAGAGCTAGGGAACAGGACATCTTCAAACAGATAATGAAATTGTGGCTTTGTGTGACAATAGGGAGCCATGGCAGGTTCTTGAGATACAAGTAGTAATAATAATGACAACAGGCCTGGAAAGATGGCTTAGCCATTAAGGCACTTGCCTGCAAAGCCAAAGGACCCAGGTTCAATTCCCCAGAATCCGCGTAAGCCAGATGCACAAGGCGGTACATGCATCTGGAGTTTGTTTGCAGTGGCTGGAGGCCACAGGCACACCTATATTCTCTCTCACACACACACTCATAAATAAATTAATTAATTAAATATTTTTTTTAAATAATGACAACAACATCACAATGACAGCCCTCCAAAGAGAATGACCCCTGGGCGGGCAGGCACGGTGGCAGTCTCTCCCCGCGAAACTGCACATTAAAATCTAGAATATGTGTCCTTCTGTGCTGACCTCCTGCCCTTCCTTCCCCACTCGGTTCCCCAGGAGGCTGCCAGCTGGGGATCTCGGCCAAGGGGGAGCGCTTAAAACACTGGTATGAATGTCTGAAAAACAAGGACAAGAGGATCGAGCGCTGGCACCAGCTGCAGAATGAGAACCACGTGTCAAGTGATTAGGATCTAGTGCCCCGGTCCCCACCTCGCCACCCTATCCGTGCCTGGGTCACCTCCCCTCGCCCCCTAGTGCCCCAGCTGCCGCTGTGCCCTGCTCTCTCTTCTCTGAGCCTACCTTTGAGGTCTCCTTCGCCTTGGACTTGGCTGCCAAAGCCTTCCTCCACCCTCTGATGCTGGGCCACGTGTTCTGGGTACACGGCTCTCTGGTTCCCAGGATGGGCAGTGGAGATGGAGTTGGGGAGATGTTTACAAACAGGCTGCTTGTTTAATAACCCCCCCCCCCCCGTTTGGGTAAATCACAAAGGCTCTTCACCATCTGGCTCTGTTTTTTAGATGCTCCTGGATGCAAGCGCACAAGGTCATCCCCTGTGTCCTATCTGTGTGCTCCCCTTGATTGGGCAGACTCTCACAGGAGCACAGCACGGGGCAGAAATGGGGCACCAAGGCTGCCATTGTCCCTCCAACCATCTCTGGGAGAACAAGGACCAGAACAGACCCTTGTGTTCAGGAGCCCACCCCACACCCCTCCAGATGCCCTGGGAAACCCGACAGGAAGGAAGGAGAATGCACCAAGGGCCCCGCCCCCTCCCCTAGGAAGCCACCCCCCTGCTTCCTAGCCAGAGCGAATATTCTATATGGATGGCCTTCTCTCTGTGCCTCCCTCCTCTTCTCCCCTGCCTTCCTTCTGATCAAGTCCTTGCTCAGCCTCACGCCTCCTGGCTCTACTCCTGCCTCAGTTTCCCTCCAAGGGGACATAAACAGCAAAAACAAAATCACGTATCACACAGCCTCGCCCTCGCACCCACTGTCAACCTGGTCAGTAACTCAGAAGCTGGGCTCCGTGCCTCTTAAGCCACCCACTTTCCCGTTGACGTGGCTGGACATCCTCAGGCCTAGGCCGGCTACAAGAACAGGCCGGGCACGTGGCAACGGGGCTTCAGCTTTACAGACAGCTTTACAGACAGGGTTTGTTTTGGTTTGTTTGTTTTCTGGGTGTTTTTTTTTCTTTCTTTCTTTTTTTAGCCCTGGCTTCTCATGTAGGTATAGGATGTACTGGGTAGATCAGAGCTTGAGATTACAGGGGCCACCTCCCAAGTCCCTCTTCCTCCGTTCTTAGGTAAAGGAACAAAGGATCTCACAGCCACCTTGGGTCTCTCTCTGTCCATCTCTCTGTCTCTTCCACTCTCTTCTCAGTTGCCTGGAGTGATCAAATGACATCACCAAAATGGAAGCTTCCCTAAGGGCTTGTGGCCCATCACAAATCAAGATGAACGTCCATTTGAGGCTGGGGTCTGGCAATCTTCAAGTGCCCCAAGAGAAATCTTAGCTTTCCCATGTTTAGATGATGTCTTTCCCTACCAAAGTCCCAAGCCCCATAGAAGCCGTCGGTCCAAGACTAAAATTCTAACTTCCCCCTTTTCTCATGCTGTCAATCCTCAGCAACTTTCATGGTCCATGAGAGTCTCATGCCTTGCCTCAGAACCATGCCCTAACGCCAGGCTCTCTGAGGCCCGCACCAAGGTGGCAGACAGCCTCCCACCACCATCCTATCCTCCCTTTCGCCCTTGACTTTTGCCATAGGCGGCCCCCCACCCCTAGCTCCCACTCTCCACCCACACTCTTGCCCATAGGAGAAAGCATGCTGGCTGTCTCGCCCAAACCTGACGCTGGTATTGGCGCTGGAATCAGCATGTGACACGCTCCGCTCTCTTGGCGCCTCAATCCTCCCAGACACGTTCGACCGCCCGCCCCCCTCCGCCAAAATACATACACACCCTGGGTGCATGCAGGATGCCAACCGCCTTTCTTTGTGATGTAGCCAAAAATAAAGTAGGAACATTCAGGAAAGCTACTGGCCTGCCTTTCTTTCTTGTTGGCTTCTAGAAGTTACTTCAGTCTCCCCACCCATGTATGTATGGTTTGGGGGGTTGCACAAGCAATTCATTGGGGAAGGTGTCTGGCTACCCAAAGGCTGCTTTCTGGTGAATTTTATCCTGAGCCTGGACAGATGGGCTCAGAGTGACCCGAGTGACCCCATGCTGTGAGTGCCTGTGCAGTTGAGGGGTGCATCTTCATTCCCCTACTGGGAAATGGCTGTGGAACTACGTATCATGGACATTAAAGGAGATTCGAGAATCCAGCCGGGGCTGGTTCAATCCAGTCATGGATAAGAAGGCTGCGGAAGGCAAGCCTCAGAGAAGTTACACTTCAGAGGGGCTGCTGGGAAGGATCTGGACAGCCAGGGTCCAGCCTGGCTCTTAACACACCAAGGACCATACACGAATCCCACGAGTCTCCTGAAAGCAAGCCAAGCAGGTCCGACTTTCCCATCAGAAAGAGACTTGCAGAAGTCTCTTTCCCCCTTCTCTCTTCCTTTTCTCTCTCTCTCTCTCTCTCTCTCTCTCTCGCACACACACACACAACTGAAATTCACCATATAGCTTTGAACTCCTGCTTTCCACCTCCCAACATGCACAGGTTGTGCACACCATCATGCTGAGCTTCCTGGGGGGAGTCTCTGTGTGTCTGCATGTGTTTATGTGTACGTGTGTGCACATCCACGTGAGGAGGCCAGAGGACAATCTCTGGTGTCCAACTTCCTCAGGTACTGTCGGCTTTATTTTTTCAGACAGGATCTCTCACTGGAGCATGCTAATTAGGCTAGATTAGACGGCCAGCAAGTCCCAGAGATCTGATGGACTATGCTGGAATTACAAGTGTGCACCACCATGTCTAGATTTTTGGCGGTTTTTGTTGTTGTTTTGTTTTGTTTTGTTTTAGTGTGGGTTTTAGGGATTGAGCTCGGAGCCTTATGCTTGCAATTTACTTGAGTCATCTCCTCTGCTCCTACCCGCCAAGAGGATTCTTAGTTCCACTGTGTTCCATCCCCAAAATGCACACAATTTGTCAGGAAGTCTGGGCACTTCCTGGAGCTTGTTAAGTTCCTCCTCTTAACAGCTTAAGATGGAGACAATTTCCTAAATTCCTAGAATAACCTGAGCGATTTATTTGCAAACCTTTCTTTGCCTACCTTCCCAAAGATTCTGATACATTCTGGGGACAAAGTGTATCTTAGAAAATATTAACCTTGTGGTTCCCCACTTCCAGAATGACTAGGAAAAACAGCTGCCTTCAAGCCAATCCACTTCCCCTGCAGTGCAGCTAGCTGCCACCAGGTGGCGCAAGAAAGGCGCTAATGGGAGCCATTCAAGCGGCTCCAGCACCTGCCTCTCCCTGTGCTCCTGGAAGACATTACTAATCAACACATCTTTCCCTTAGTCCTTGCAAGAAGCCTCTGGATCCTTCTCAACACTGGGTTTCAAACAGCAGTCAGCATGCGAAGCAGATGAAAAGAAAATCCAGTTTTCATCCTGAAAATGACTGATCCCCTTGCACATGTCTAAAAGGCTGAGATGAATGCTGGTGAGGAGTTTTCAGTTGGTACTATCAGCACAAAGTCCACAGCTCTCACCTCACAGGGGATAAAAGAGTTTACTGTGGACCACATATGAGTGACCGTGGCCCTGGAACACATTTAGGTTATCCTATTCCATGTTCCACATATTCACGATTTCATGAAGGTTTTATGGTCACAGAACAAAAGAAAATCATAAACCAAGGCACCTTTCAAGTACAGTGGCTGACCATCAGATAGGCGGGTTCCAGCAAAGCGCGGAAATCTCCACCACCAGCCTCAGGTGCTGTGTGAGGATATTCTTAGCCCTTGAGTTGATGGAAGCTGGTGGTCCCGTTAGAACATTCCAAAAAGGAATACACCTGATCAACTGGTAGTCACAGAGGTGGGCAATATATATCTATTGGAGGGCCAAAGGCAGCCTAAGGTAATTTGGCTCTGACTTGCAACATTCCATCTCTCTGTGATCACAGGCATCCTATCAGTCCATTCAGCCTTGCTGGAAGAATAGCAGATCCAGTGTTTTTCTGGGAACTTTAGTTCCCAGTACCTGACCTGGTTAATGGGCTCCCCTACACACATATTGGGATGAAGCACTGTAGGAAGCAAGGTGGTGTGGTAGAAAAACACCCACCTCCACAGCACGTTGTAGTCATTTTAGACCAGCATTCAAATCTTGCCTGTCACCTTAGCCCAGGCTACTCCATTTTTTTAAGATTTTACTTTTATTTATTTATTAATTAGAGGCAGAAGAGAGAGGGGGAGAGAGAGAGTGAAAATGGGCACTAGGGCCTCTAGCCACTGCCAAACGAACTCCAGACACATGCGCCCCCTTGTGTATCTGGCTAACGTGGGACCTGGAGAATCGAACTGGAGTCCTTAGGCTTCGCAGGCATGTGTCTTAACCATAAGCCATCTCTCCGGCCCTACTTCATCTTTTTGACAATAATAAACATTCCTTGAGGGCTGGAGAGATGGCTCGGCAGTTAGGTGCGTTTCCAGTGCAGGTATGAGGGCGTGAGTTCAAGCCTCTTGATCACAGATAAAGCCTCTGGGTATGGCCACATGCACCCCTTGCTTCAGGGGAGAAGATACCTGAGGATCCTTGCAGTCCTGAAAACTCCCAAATCAGATAAAGGTGGCTGAAAAACACAACCAAGCAGAAGCGCTATGGAGTGATGGTCACTCCACGTTCCACTCCAGCCACTGCAGGGGAGTGCATGGGGCTCCACAAGGGCACATACGTGTGCACACACATGCACACACATGCATGCACGTACACACACACACACACAAGCAAGAATAAAGTAAACAATGCACGCCTTTAATCCCAGCACTCAGGAGGCAGAGGTAGGAGGATCGCCGTGAGTTCGAGGCGAATAAAATCAACACTTTGGAGCATTCTTGAGGCGTTTTAACTGGGTAATTCGTGAAGAGTCCTTGACACACATCAGGGGTGGGGTTTGGCAAATGCATTCCATGTGTCAGGCTCTTCATTTGAGCTTGGGCACACGGCGCACATAGAAGAAGATGCTATTGAGTTGGTGATGGCACCAGGCAAGAGACACTGGAACTGAAAGCTAGAGAAGCCAGAGCGAGGCTGAGGGTGGGTCTGAGTCTCCATGGAGATGAACACAGAAACTCCAGCCAGGGCCCCACGCAGTCCAACCTCCAGCTGGCGGTGTGTATTCTAAGCGGCATTGTAGGCAAGTGCCGGGGCCTGATCTCTGTCAGGACTGACGGTCATGAGGCCAAGGAGAGAAGTATGAGACTGGTAGTTGGTGGTGACAGCAGCCCACACCCAGTGGTGTCTGGGCACATGGCCAAGAGGGTTAAGGACACAGGGTCCTGCCACCCTGAGCAGTCCCCTCCCCAGTTCAGTCAAGTTTACCAGGCCTCACAAGGTTAAGTGACATACTGGAGCTCTACAACGCACAGGGGTGCAGGGAAGAGGTACAAATCACTTGGATGTGGTGGCTCATGCCTGTAATTCCAGCACTGGAGAGGCTGAGGATTGCTGCAAGTTTGAGGCCAGTCTGGGCTATGGAGTGGGTTCAAGACCAGTCAGGGCTACATAAAGAGATCTGCACTCCCATATTCTCTCTCTCATAAATAAATCCAGTATAAATAAGTATGTTAAAAAAAAAAAGGATAATCATGGAAGTTGTTAATAAAAAAATTTTTTTTTAAGATATTATGTGCTTGGTCATGACCCATGTCTGCTGCACGGCCTTGAGCAGGTCTCCTCCCCTCTCTCACCTGGCACTGCTTGGACAGGACCTCAGAACATCACGATTCTCTCATGTGATGGTCAGGTTCCACAGTGCCATGCCACGAACACCAGGCCAGGGACCAGCCTCTGACCTCAAATGACATAAAGACCCATTGGCTATCAGTTCTGCATAGCTTTTTTAAAGGGGCAATAAAATCATGTCAAAGAGCACCAAGCCACAGCTCTGGGCACATCCATAGTCTTCATATTATTTCTGCCACCTTTTTTGTTTGTTTTTGACCTGGAACTCACTCTACAGTCTCAGGCTGGCCTCAAACTCAACAGGGATCCCCCTACCTCTGCCTCACAGTGCGTGCGCCCTTTTTAATTCCGCTTTTCTCTTAGCGGGAGGTTAATTCCCCCAAAATAGCCGAGCTGGTAAAGACCACAGGAAGCCGGCAGAGGCCGCCCTGCGCTGAGGGAGAGGAGTGTCGGCCCCATCCTGGCTCCGCCCATCCCAGGAAACCGAAACTGGAAGCCCGCGGCCGGCGAGGAGGTGGAAGGATGCCCGTGCGGATGCCCATGCGGATGCCCATGCGGATGCCCTGCGGATGCGCTGCCCGGCCCGTGTGAGTGGAGATGGAGCTCCGAAAGACCCCAGCCCGCGATCTAGACAAATTCATAGAAGATCACCTCCTTCCGGACACAGACTTCCGCTGGCGGGTCAGAGCAGCCGTTGGCACCTTGTGCTCTTTCCTAAAGGAGAGGTGCTTCAGAAACGCCCGTCACCCCGTGAGGGTCTCCAAGGTGGTGAAGGTGAGCCGCTTCCTCCTGACCCTGGAGACTCAGAGCCCAAGCGGCAGCCGAGAGACTCTGATGCACCTGCTCCCCCCCCACCGCCCCCAGCCTCTAATCGCAGCTGCTCAGATAAATTCTTTTTTTTTTAATATTTTTATTTTTATTTTTATTTGACAGAGAATCAGCACACCAGGGCCTCCAGCCACTGCAAACTCCAGATGCATGTGCCACCTTGTGCATCTGGCTTATGTGGGTGCTGGGGAATCTAACCGATGTCATTTGGCTTTGCAGGCAAATGCCTTAACCACTAAGCCATCTTTCTGATAGATTCTTTAAAAAAAAAAATTGCAGGGTGTGGTGGCACACACCTTTAATCCCAGCACTCCAGAGGTAGGAGGATCACCATGAGTTCAAGGCCACCCTGAGACTACATAGTGAATTCCAGGTCAGCCTGAGCTTGAGTGAGACCCTACCTTGGAAAACAAAGCAACAACAACAGCAACAAAAATGTTATTTATTTGAGAGAGAGTAAAAGAGGTTGACAGAATGGACGGGCCAGGGCCTCCAGCCACTGCAAACAAACTTCAGATGTATGCATTATCTTGCTACATGGGTGCTGTGGAATCGAACCTGGCTCATTAGGCTTCACAGGCAAGTGTCTTAACTGCTAAGCCATCTCTCCAGCCCTGCTCAGATAAATTCTGCCATGGGCCCCCACATCTGTATTCCCCAAAAGTGGTCTAGCTAAAGTTAGGCATCACTGTGCCAGGCCACAGATAGGGAAACTGAGGCCCAACTCTTGGTAAGCGGTTTACTGATGAATGGCCAGGCTGGAAATTCACAATTTCTATACAGTCTTGTGAGCTGCTTAAGAATAAGTTTTGGAAGCCTGGCATGGTGGTGCATGCCTTTAATCCCAACACTAGGGAGGCAGAGGTAGGGGGATGATAATCTTGAGTTCAAGGCCACTCCAAGACTACTGAGTGAATTCCAAGTCAGCCTGGACCAAAGTGAGACCCTACCTCAAAAAATTCAAAAAAAAAAAAAAAAAAAAGGCGGGCCTGAAGAGATGGCTTAGTGGTTAAGGCGTTTGCCTGCAAAGCCAAAGGATCCAGGTTCGACCTCCAAGACCCACATAAACCAAATGTACAAGGGGGCACATGCATCTGGAGTTCGTTTGCAGTGGCTGGAGGCCCTGGCGCTCCTATTCTCTCCGTCTCTCTTTCTGCCTCTTTCTCTCTCTCAAACAAATGAAATATCTTTAAAAATAATAATAATAATAACTTTTGGGACCTTCCGGATCCGGCTTAGGGACTGCGGCCGATGGTACGGGCCACCGCCTTCGTTGACATCGCTGTTGCCCTGTCCTCGTTCTCCCAGGGTTGGCAGCGAGAGGCCACAGCTCCACGGGCCCAGGGCAGGCGCCCCAGGTGAGCGGATCCTAGCCCTGGAGCCTGCGTTGCCATGGCGTGCACATCCCTGTCCGCATCCGTGAAGAGCGCACGCAAGTACTGGGGCTTCTAGACAGGGTGGGACTGGTCGAGAGGGGAAGATTCCATCTGCCTGTAGGGCTGGCAGTTTTGTCTCCTTCCTGGGGCGACCAAAGCAGAGAGCAGCGACCTTTGGAGACCATATCTTTGCCAGGTTGCCTCCTTGCTTCCCATCCTCAGCGTCGGCCCCTCCCACCTCCGTTTTGCCCCCAAACTATCATAGTTTGATCGTTTGGTAATTGACATCTCTGAATCCATACATGCTAGCCTTATGCCTGGCATACTGAACTTCCAGTTAATTGAAAAATAAAGCATCCTTTAAAAAAAGAATAGCCAGGCATGGTGGCGCACGCCTTTAATCCCAGCACTTGGGAGGCAGAGGTAGGAGGACCGCTGTGAGTTCGAGGCCACCCTGAGACTACATAGTGAATTCCAGGTCAGCCTGAGCTAGAGTGAGACCCTACCTCGAAAAAAAAAAAATAGAATAAGTTTTAGGGGGCTGGAAAGATGGCTCAGCTGTTAAGATGCTTGCCTGCAAAGCATAAAGATCCAGGTTCGATTCCCCTGGAGTTTGTTTGCAGCTGCTAGAGGCCTTGGTGTGCCCATTCTCTTTCTTTCTCTCTCCTTATAATCCCCACCCCATGAATCCAAATTTTTTAATCCAAAAAAAAAAAGAAATATATATATATATGTGTGTGTGTGTGTGTGTGTGTGTGTGTGTGTATACATATATAAAAGTTTTGGGGCTGGAGAGATGGCTTGATAGTTAAAGATATTTGCTTGCAATGCCTGACAGCTAGGGTTCTATTCCCTAGTACCCATGTAAAGCCAGATGTCCAAAGTGGTACATGCAACTGAAGCTCATTTGCAGTAGCATGCCCAATTCCTCTCTCTCTCTCTCTCTCTCTCTCTCTCTCTCTCTCTCTCTCTCTTCTCCTTGCAAATAAAAATATTTTAGCTGGGCATGGAGGTACATCCCTTTAATCCCCGTCCTTGGGAGGCAGAGGTAGGACAAGTCACTGTGAGTTCAAGGCCACCTGGAGACTACATAGTGAATTCTAGGTCAGCCTGGGCTAGAGGGAGACCCTACTTTGCAAAACCAAAAAAAGAATATCAGTTTTGAGCTGGACATAGTGGCAATGCCTTTAATCCCAGCACTCAGGAGGAAGAGGTAGGAGAATTGCTGTGAGTTTGAGGCTAACCTGAGATTACATAGTGAGTTCCAGGTCAGCCTGGGCTAGAGTGAGACCCTACCTTGAAAAAAAAAAAAAAAAGAATATAAGTTTTGGAAGAACATAGTAGATACTGGAGTAAGTTATATAAAGTCTCAGGGCCCCAATTTTCTCATGCATCTCTCCCAGTATCTCACAGGGCAGTGCAGAGTAAGTAAAATGTGTATAGATCAGCCCCACTGGTCTGGAGTTAAGGTAGGAGAGCTTGGTGGATTAGAATTCCCACTGGCAGCAGATCTCAAGTCTTGAGTTCTTTTTTGTTTTTTCAACTTTTTATTAACAACTTCCATGATTATAAAAAATATCCCATGGTAATACCCTCCCTCCCCCCACTTTCCCTTTGAAACTCCATTCTCCATCATATCCCCTCCCCAACTCAATCAGTCTCTCTTTTATTTTGATGTCATGATCTTTTCCTCCTCTTATGATGGTCTTGTGTAGGTAGAGTCAGGCACTGTGAGGTCATGGATATCCAGGCCATTTTGTGTCTGGAGGGAGCACGTTGTAAGGAGTCCTGTTCTTCCTTTGGCTCTTCCATTCTTTCCACCACCTCTTCCGCAATAGACCCTGAGCCTTGGAAGGTGTGATAGAGATATTGCAGTACTGAGCACTCTGGTCACTTCTTTCCAGCACCATGATGCCTTCTGAGTCATCCCAAGGTCACTGCCATCTGAAAAGAGAAGATTCTCTACCAAAAGTGAGAGTAGCATTAATATAAGGGTATGAACATTAAGAGAAGTGCTTACTTGGCAGTTTGATAAGCATAGTATATACATTTAGCCAGACAGCAACAGACGTCACACCCCTAGGGCTCATGACTACCCCTGTTTTAAGTTTTCAGTATCAGGGATGTATTCCCTCCCATGGAGCGGGCCTCCAGTCCAATTAGAGGGCAGTTGGTTTCCACCATGACAGACGTGCCACTATCGCACCTGTTGGCTCATTTGGCCTGGCTGGCCAAATATAAGGCTTGCAGTGTCCACTGTTGAGTATCTTCACTGGTGATTTCTCTTTCTCCCATTGACCTGCATGCAGAATGGCTTCTTCCAGCTTTCTGTCAGCTGGTCTACATAGAGGAAGTTATCAGCTCAGATCCAGCAGGATTTCTCAGTGGTCTTGTAGCCCAAGTATGTGGAGTCTTCAGCAATAGGGTCTTACCATCTATTCCTGGTGGGAAACCAAGGGCCTCGGCAATGCTGTATAATCTTTTGGGGGCATCATGGACCTCCCTGGCCAACAACACACTGGAAGATATCCCATCCCTGGCACTGAAAATTTTCTAGCAACAATCTATGGCTCCTGAGTGTTCCACTGCCCAAAGAAGTAGGATTCCATGTGATTTATTTATATCCTCTTAGATTTTGATTAGCTGTCCCTCCACCTTTCCTTTACTCAATCTCTTCCCCTTACCTCACTTTGGGCCTTTTCACCTCCATTAATCTATTCTTCTACTTACATATATACAATAACATCCTATTAAGTACCCCCTCCCTTCCTTTTCCCTTTATATCTCTTTTCTAGTTTACTGGCCTCTGCTACTGAGTTTTCTTCCTACTCACACAGAAGCCCAATCATCTGTAGCTAGGATCCACATATGAGAGAGAACATGCGACACTTGGCTTTCTGGGCCTGGGTTACCTCACTTAGTATAATCCTTTCCAGATCCATCCATTTTCCTGCAAATTTCATAACTTCATTTTTCTTTACCGCTGAGTAGAACTCCATTGTATAAATATGCCATATCTTCATTATCCACTCATCAGTTGAGGGACATCTAGGCTGGTTCCATTTCCCAGCTATTGTGAATTGAGCAGCAATAAACATGGTCGAGCAAGTATCTCTAAAGTAATGAGATGAGTCCTTAGGATATATGCCTAGGAGTGCTATAGCTGGGTCATATGGTAGATCAATGTTTAGCTGTCTTAGGAACCTCCATACTGATTTCCACAATGGCTGGACCAGATTGCATTCCCACCAACAGTGTAGAAGGGTTCCTCTTTTTCCACATCCTCAACAGCATTTGTCTTCATTTGTTTTCATGATGGTAGCCAATCTGACAGGAGTGAGATGGAATCTCAATGTAGTTTTAATCTGCATTTCCCTGAACACTAGGGATGTACAACATTTTTTTAGATGCTTATACACCATTCGTATTTCTTCTTTTGAGAACTCTCTATTTAGTTCCATAGCCCATTTTTTAATTGGCTTGTTTGATTTCTTATCATTTAATTTTTTGAGTTCTTTGTATATCCTAGATATTAATCCTCTATCAGATGTATAGCTGGCAAAGATTTTTTCCCATTCTGTAGGTTGCCTCTTTGCTTTATTCACAGTGTCCTTTGCTGTACAAAATCCTTGTGATTTCATGAGGTCCCAGTGGTTAATCTGTGGCTTTATTGCCTGAGCAACTGGGATTATATTCAGAAAGTCTTTGCCAAGACCAATATGTTGAAAGGTTTCCCCTATTTTTTTCCTCTAGCAGTTTCAGAGTTTCAGGTCTGATGTTAAGTTCTTTAATCCATTTGGACTTAATCCTTGTGCATGGAGAGAGAGAAGAATCTATTTTCATCTTTCTACAGATAAATATCCAGTTTTCCCAGCACCATTTGCTGAAGAGGCTGTCTTTTCTCCAATAAGTATTTTTGGCATTTTTATCGAATATCAGGTGACTGTAGCTACCTGGACTTGCATCTGGGTTCTCTATTCTGTTCCATTGACCTACATGTCTGCTTTTGTGTCAGTACCATGCTGTTTTTGTTACTATGGCTCTGTAGTATAGGTTAAAATCAGGTATGGTGATACCACCAGCCTTATTTTTGTTGCTCAGTATTATTTTAGGTATTTGAGGTTTTTTTGTGATTCCAAATGAATTTTTGGATTGTTTTTTTCTATTTCCATGAAGAATGCCATTGGAATTTTGATGGGGATTGCATTAAATGTGTAGATTGCTTTTGGTAAGATTGCCATTTTCACAATATTGATTCTTCCAATCCAGGTACAAGGGATGTATTTCCATTTCCTAGTGTCTTCTGCAATTTCTCGCTTGAGTGTTTTAAAGTTTTCATTGTGGAGATCCTTTACTTCCTTGGTTAGGTTTATTCCAAGGTACTTTATTGTCTTTGAAGCAATTGTGAATGGGAGTGATTCTCTGATTTCATTCTCTGTGTGTTTGTTGTTAGCATATAGGAATGCTAGTGATTTCTGTGTATTTATTTTGTATCTTGCTACATGGCTATAGGTATTTATCAGCTCTCACAGTTTGCTGGTAGAGTCTTTAGGGTCCTTTATATATAGAATCATGTCATCTGCAAATAATGATAACTTGATCTCTTCCTTTCCAATTTGTACCCATTTTATTTGAATCTCTTGCCTTATTGGTATGGCTAAGAATTCCAGTATTGTATTAAATAAAAGTGGGGACAGTGGACACCCTTGTCTTGCTCCTGATTTTAGTGGAAAAGCTTCCAGTTTTTCCCCATTTAGTAATATGTTGGCTGTAGGCTTGTCATAAATAGCCTTTATTATATTGGGATATGATCCTTCTTTTATTAGTCTCTGTAGGACTTTCATCATGAAGGGATGTTGGACTTTGTCAAATGCTTTTTCTGCATCTAATGAGATGATCATATGATTTTTGTCCTTCAGTCCATTTACATAATGTATTACATTTATTGATTTGTGTATGTTGAACCATCCCTGCATCTCTGGTATAAAGCCTACTTGGTCTGGGTGAATGATCTTTCTGATATATTCTTGTATTCTGTTTGCCAATATTTTGTTGAGAATTTTTCATATATGTTCATGAGGGAGATTGTCTGTAATTTTCTTTTTTTGTTCTATCTTTGCCTGGTTTTGGTATCAGGGTAATGCTGGCTTTGTAGAAGGAGTTTGGTAGGATTCCTTCTTTTTCTATTTTATGGAAAAGCTTAAGAAGCAATGGCGTTAGTTCTTCCCTGAATGTCTGGTAAAATTCACCAGTGAATCCATCTGGGCCTGGACTTTTTTTATTTGGGAGATTTTTGATAACTGCTTGGATCTCCATACTTGTTATAGGTCTATTTAAGTTATTAATCTCATCTTGATTTAATTTAGGTAGGTTATATAAATCAAGGAAATCATCCATTTCTTTCAGATTTTCATACTTAGTGGAGTATATGTTTTTATAGTATGTCCCTATGATTTTTTGAATTTCTCTGGTATCTGTTGTGATGTTGCCTTTTTCATCTCTAATATTATTAATTTGTGTCTCTTCTCTCTTTGTTTTGGTCAGATTTGCTAAGGGTTTATCAATCTTGTTTATCCTTTCAAAGAACCAACTCTTTGTTTCATTGATTCTTTGGATTGTTTTTTTTTTGTTTGTTTCTATTTCATTAATTTCTGCCCTAATCTTTATTATTTCTTCCCATGTACTGATTTTTGGTTTGCCTTATTCTTCTTTTTCCAAGGCTTTAAGGTGAATCATTAGGTCGTTTACTTATGACCTTTCTAATTTCTTAATATAGGCACTTAAAGCTATAAATTTACTTCTTAGAACTGCCTTCATTGTGTCCCAGAGATTTTGGTATGTTGTGTTCTCATAATCGTTTGACTCTATGAATTTTTTGATTTCCTTCTTGATTTCTTCATTGACCCATTCATCATTTAGTAGTGTATTGTTTAGTTTCCATGATTTTGTGTATGCTTTATTGCTTTTCTTGCTATTGATTTGTAGTTTGATTTCATTGTGGTCAGATAGAATGCAAGGAATTATTTCAGTTTTCCTGTATTTGTTAAGATTTGATTTGTGTCCTAATATATGGTCTATTTTAGAGAATGTTCCATGTGCTGCTGAAAAGAATGTATATTCTGCAGCATTTGGATGAAATGTCCTGTACATATCTGTTAGGTCCATTCCTTCTATGACCTCATTTAGTCCAGATGCCTCTCTGTTTATTTTTTCCTGGGATGACCTGTCAATTGATGAGAGTGGGGTGTTGAAATCACCCATTACCACTGTGTTTGGTGTTATCTGTGACCTTAGTTCTAATAGCGTTTGTTTGATGAATTTGGGAGCCCCCATGTTAGGTGCATATATGTTTAGGATTGTAATGTCCTCCTTTTGGAGTGTGCCCTTAATGAATATAAAGTGACCTTCCTTATCTTTCTTGACTAACATTGGACTGAAGTCTACCTTGTCAGATATTAGGATAGCAACCCCTGCTTGTTTTCTAGGTCCATTTTCTTGAAACACCATTTTTCCAACCTTTCACCCTAAGATAATGTCCATCCTTTGTAGAAAGGTGAGTTTCTTGGAGACAACAAATTGTAGGATCCTGCTTTTTAACCCAGTCTGCAAAGCTATGTCTTTTGGTTGCGGCATTGAGGCCATTGATACTAAGAGATATTATTGAAAGGTGTGTATTTATGTTTGCCATTTTTTTGGTAGTTCCTGTTCTATCTTTGCTCTCTTGTGTTAACTAGTATTTGAGTATTGTTTGTTTTTTCCCAGTTCCTTATGGTGTGCCAAGACCCCTAACCAGGAGCCAAGACCCCCGGTCACCCAGGAGTCACCCTGAGAACCGCCACAGAAGCTGAGACACTCGAATGTAAAAGCAGCAGGTTTCTTTATTGCAAGCCTAGGCCTGGGCTCCGTCCACACAGTCTGGCACAGCGGTAGTGAGGGAGAGAGCCCCTTCCTTTTGGGGGAAGGGGTTTATATAGGGATTTGAACAAAGAAGAAGGGGATGGGCACATGGTTGGCTAAGCAAGCAGTGGCACATTGTGACTTTTGAAATGATAGGTTTAAAAGTGCGCGCGGGAATTTCAGAGAGGGTGCACGTGGGAACTCCATCCTACTTATCTTAGGTCAGTAACTTGTTTGCAGAACCTATCTTTTGCAAGAGCTGTTTGCAGAACTTATCTTTTGCAAGAGGCCGGAGCCTCCGTGGCTAGGTATCTCTGGAATGTCCTTGGGTGGAGGCTTCCCAGGAATCGAGGGGGGGGTACTATAGCTAAGCAAGCATGGATACAGAATCAAAAATAGCACATTAGTCATCTAGTTCCTCATCCGAGCCGGGCCTAGGCTCTTTATTTACTGAAAATGGCTGTCTGATTTAAAATGGCAGCACCACTGTCCAGCCACTAAGCGAGGTCACAGAAGCCAAATGCAGCACGTTACTTCTCCTTGGTCTCTCACTTATATGTATGCTTTTCCTTCTCTTTGGCATGGAGGATTCTTTCAAGTATTTTCTGTAGAGCTGGTTTTGTCTTCAAATACCCTTTAGCCTGCTTTTGTCGTGGAATGTCCTTATTTCTCCGTCTATTTGAATGGATAGTTTTGCAGGATAAAGTAACCTCGGTTGACAGTTGTTATCTTTCAGAACTTGGAATACATCACTCCAAGCCCTTCTGGCTTTTAAAGTTTGTGTTGATTAATCTGCTGTAATCCTGATGGGCTTGCCTTTGTAGGTAACTTGATTTTTCTCTCTGACTGCTTTCAATATTTTTTCTTTGGATTGTGTGTTTGGTAGTTTGATTATAATATGGCGAGGAGAGGTTCTTTCCAGGTTTTGTCTGGCTGGTGTTCTAAAGGATTCCTGTATGTGCATTGGCACCTCTTTCCCAATTTGGGGGAAGTTTTCTTCTATGATTTTGTTGATACCTACTATGTGGAGGCACTCATTTCTATAAAGGGTTTCCCATTGAAGGAACAGGGGACTAGGCAGCAAAGACCGGCAGATATCACGCCAGTCCTGGGGGTTATTAATGGAGCCCCATAGGCTCGGGAGAAGGGACTTAGTCCATGACACATGGATCCCATCCTTCCTAACAGCCTGTCTGAACTTTTTAAGATTACTGGCTTGGCTGTGCATGGTGGCACACACCTTTAATCCCAGCACTAGGGAGACAGAGGTAGGAGGATCACTGTGAGTTTGAGGCCATCCTGAGACTACATAGTGAATTCCAGGTGAGCCTGAGCTAGAGTGAGACCCTACCTCAACACCCCCCCCCAAAAAAAAAGGATTACTGGCTTAATAGGGGTACAAACCAATATAGGGGCTGAGCCCAAGTAGGTTGAACATTAACAGAAAAGGCTGCTACTTCCTGATTGAATGCCTTTCTATTGTTATCTGGGGCCTCACATAGTTGTTGTGTGATCATAAATGGGGGGAGGGGCAGAAGGAGGGGCTTCCTAGCTGGGAATTTATTATGTTGGGATTCTTTTGGCCTGTGTAACATGAGTCTGGAGCAGGACAGCCCGGATTGGGAGGCGGGTATGGTGGCAAAGGTGGATAAACCTAGTGGGTGTAGGGGAGTTTGGGGTCATTTTTTTTCTCATTTCTTCTGTTGGTGTTTCAAGGGAACTGAGGTCCACCAGTGGCTGGTGCTCAGGACTCTCCTCATTGGAGTCATCATCTGATTTTTGAGTGGAGGTGGTCTTAGAGGGGCGAATACATTGCCTAACAGCTGCTATGATTGGGAGAAAAGAGGGGGGGTTCCCTTCCTGAACCTCCTGTCTCCTGGTTAAATAAGCTATGTGGGTCCACGTGTTTGGGTCATATGGATCCCCAGAAATCATCCAGGGGGCAATCTGGAGGACTTCTTCCCAGAAGGAGATAGTCCCTCTCTGGGCGAGCTTAATTCCCCTAACTTTCGGAAGATCCCTTAACCCACAAATCTGTGATTCCTTTTGGTGGGAGGCAATATTGCCCGTGATAGTGAAAGAGTAAAAATGCCAAGACTAGAGGGCAACGCTCCCAAGGACTGAAGAGCACCAAGGGGCATTCCCCAAAGGTCTGACACAAAGCCTATCCACAAATTTTTTTAAAAATTTTTTTCGTTTATTATTTATTCATTTGAGAGTGACAGACAGAGAAAGAGGGAGAGAGAGAGAGCGAGAGAGAGAGAGGGAGAGAACGGGCATGCCAGGGCCTCCAGCCACTGCTAACGAACTCCAGACGCGTGCGCCCCCTTGTGCATCTGGCTAACGTGGGTTCTGGGGAATCGAGCCTCGAACCGGGGTCCTTAGGCTTCACAGGCAAGCGCTTAACCACTAAGCCATCTCTCCAGCCCCCTATCCACAAATTTAAGAGACCAGCTACTTGCTCTTCAGGCTTATAAGAGGGTGATGGTTACCAGTTTTTGTGTTCAAGAGAAATAGATAGGGGGTTGTTGCCAACGGCCGAGCGGACTGTTGGGGTCCAGGCAGAGGACTAGGGGCCTTCAGTCAATGCCAAAGAGTGGCCTCAGCCAAGAGACGTCAGTTGCCCATTCATTGTATCCGGTCCCTCACAATGGCACAAACCAAAAGTAAAGGAGGAAAGAGAGAAACCTGCCAGCCCTCAGAACGTGGAGGCATGGGCCACAGGGGCCAATGTCCCCCAGACAATGGTTGTCCCTCTGGGAGAGCACTCACTTATCCTTAGCGTGTCTTAGGGGGTCACTGTTTGGGTGCCAGCTGTGGGTCCCTGGTTCCTCAGGGGGCTGTTTTGCAGTGGCTTCCTGAAGGCATCCAGGCAACTGTGGAGCAGGGTCTTGAGTGGCCGTGAGTGCAATGGGAAGAAACACCTGGGAGACAGCTTCAGCAAACAGCTCATTTATTTGTCAGGGGTCTGATTTTTTATAAGCAGTTGAGAGAGAGAGGGCGGGAAGAGGGTCCTAAGGGGATTGGTGGGTTCAAAGGTTGCTTGCTGATGCCTAGTTGGCATATAGGGACGTTCATTCCAGCATGTAGGGAGAGGGTCAGGTGATCTACATAGTGGGAAGAGACATAGGGTACGGGTTGAAGAAGGATGGGCTGTGTGAAGGCTGCTGGCTGATACTATATAAGGAGTGTCCTAGGCAATTGGCCAAAGGTTATAGGGCTATGAGTGAAGCCTAAGTTTTATCAGGATGTCCAGGTGCCCTGGGCTGGGGGGAGCCAGTGGCCCTACTCCTGCCGGTCTTGGGGCCGAGATTGCCAGGGGTTCAGGCTCACTGCGACCTCTGAGAGAGGGGAGGAACCTTACTCCTGCTGGTCCGGGATTGAGATTTGTCTGGGGGGAGGGGGTTCCAGCTGCTGTGACCTCTCCACAGCGTGGGGCCCTAGTCATGTCTG
Source organism: Dipus sagitta (assembly GCA_036346955.1). Taxonomy (NCBI): domain Eukaryota; kingdom Metazoa; phylum Chordata; class Mammalia; order Rodentia; family Dipodidae; genus Dipus; species Dipus sagitta. The sequence goes on from CM070782.1 coordinate 24,868,813, forward strand.
ATAGCTTAGGCCTGCTTTAACCCAGGGCGCTGCCTGTGTCTGACAAAAGCCTACCTCAAAAAAAAAAAAAAAAAAAAAAAAAAAAAAAAAAAAAGAAGAAAAAAAGAAAAGCAAAGAAAAAGAGTTCTCAAAAGAAGAAATACAGATGTCATATAAACATCTAAAAAGATGCTCTACATCTGTTAGGTCAGGACAAAATGGAGTTACAGAAGGAAGGTGAAGTTAATCATCCACATTCCTCAAGAAATTGTCCAGCCATTATCCCTCCCCTGCCTAACAAGGCTCCAGGTCTAGATTTACTGAACCCGCCCCCCCCCCCAATCTCTCACTGGGTCACTTCTGGTCTCACGCTATGGCTAAAGTAAAGAAGATTTACTGCCCCAACAAAGAAATTCCTTCCCTTCCTCACCTTCCCCCAACTGAAGAGCTGATAAAGTCCCCTATCTGTAACCTGAAGCTGACTGCTCTGCTCTTGAGAGTCAGTCCTGGCAGCTCGTGTTTCCCCAACCCCCCCCCCCAATAAAAACTTCCATCTTTGCCTCAGAGTGGTCTCCATGGTCCTTGGTAACCCCTGAACCTTACAACATCCTTAGCCATTGGGGAAACGCAAATTAAAACTTCCTTGAGATTTCATCTCACTCCTGTCAGATGGTAACCATCAAGAAAACAAATGACAGTAAATGCTGGCAAGGATGCGGAAAAAGGGGAACTCTTCTACCCTGTTTATGGGAATTCAATCTGGTCCAGCCATTGTGGAAATATGTGTGGGGGTTCCTGAGACAGCTAAAAATAGATTTACCATATGACCCAGCTGTACCCATCTTAAGCATATATCCCAAGGGCTTGTCTTACTACCTTAGAGATACTTGCTCACCTATATTTATTCCCACTCTATTCACAATAGCTAGGAAATGGAACCAGCCTAGATGCCTGTCATCTGATGAGTGGCTAATGATGTGGTACTTTAATACAATAGAGTTCTATTCAGCAGTAAAGAAAAAAGGAAATTATAAAATTTGTAGTAGAATGGATGGATCTGGAAAGGATTATACTTGGTGAGGTAACCCAGGCCCAGAAAGCCAAACATCGCATGTTCTCTTACATGTGGATCATAGCTACAAATGATTAGACTTCTATGTGAATTGGAATAAAACTCAGTCACAGAGGCCAGTAAGCTAGAAAGGAGATATAAAGGGAATAGAAAGGGAGGGAGCGGGCACTTAAGAGGATAGTATTGTATATATGTAAGTAGAAGAACAGATTAATGGGGGTGAAAAGGCCCAAGTGAGGTCAGGGGAAGAGATTGAGTAAAGGAAAGATGGGTGAGGGCTAATCAAAATCTAAGAGGGTATGAATAAGTCATATGGAAACCTACTTTTTTGGACAATGGCACATCCAGAAGCCATAGATTGTTACTAGAAAATTTTCAGTGCCAGGCATGGGATACCTTCCAGTGAGCTGCTGGCCAGGGAGATCCCTGGTGCCCCCAAAACATTACAGGCCAGTGCTGATGTTCTTGGTTTCCCACCAGGAACAGATGGTAAGACCCTATTGCTAACGACTCCACATACTTGTGCTGCAAGGTCACTGAGAACTCCTGTTGGAGCTGAGCTGAAAACCTCCTCCCTATAGACCATCTGACAGAAAGCTGGAAAAAGCTATCCTGCATGCAGTTCCATGGGAGCGAGAGAAATCGCCAGTGGAGATAAACAGCAGTGGACACTGCAAGTCTTACATTTGGCCACCCAGGCCAAATGAGCCAACAGGCGCAATGGTGCCATGTCTGTTATTGGGGAAACTAACTGCCCTCTAACTGGACTAGAGGCCTGCTCTACAGGAGGGAACACATGCCTGATACTGAATTCCTATGACAGGGGAAGTCATGAGCCCTAGGGGTGTAACGTCCCCTGATATCTGGCTAAATGCATATACTATGCTCACCAAACTGACCGGTAAGCACTTCTCTTAATGTTCATACCCATGTATTAATGTTACTCTCACTTTTGGTTACAGAATCTTCTCTTTTCAGATGGTGGTAACCTTGGATGACTTAGCACCATAGTGCTAAGATGAAGTGACAGAGGAGTGCTCAACACTTAAACATCTTCCAACGTTCAGGGTCCATTGCAGAAGAGGTGGCAGAAAGAATTTAAGAGCCAAAGGAAGGGTAGGACTGCTCATAATGCACTCTTCCAGACAAATGGCTTGGATATTTATCACCTTGCAGTGCCTGACACTACCTACACAAGACCATCATAATAGGAAGAAAAGATGATGACATCAAAATAAAAGAGAAATTGATTGAGAGGAGGAGGGGATATGATGGAGAGTGGATTTGTGAAGGGGGAAGTAGGTGGGGAGGAGGAATTATCATGGTTTATTGTATATAATTATGGAAATTGTCAGTAAAAAAATTAAAATTTAAGAAAAGGGGGCTGGGCGTGGTGGTGCATGCCTTTAATCCCAGCACTCAGGAGGCAGAGGTAGGAGGATCGCTGTCAGTTTGAGGCCACCCTGAGACTACAGACTACAGACTACAGAGTATATTCTAGGTCGGCCTGAGCTAGATTGAGACCCTATCTTAAAAAACAAACAAACAAACAAAAAACCCCAAAAACAAAAAAAAGGGCTGAGGGCTGGATCTGGTACCCAAGTAGAGCCAGATGCACAAAGTGGTGCATGCATCTGGAGTTCATTAGTAGGGTAGGAGGCTGTGGCATGCCCATACTCATTGTCTCTCAAATAAATAAATACATTTAAAAACATTTTATTTATTTGTTTGAGAAAGACAGAGAAAAACCTCCTTTGTGCATCTGGTTTTATGTGGATACTGGGAAATCCAACCCAGGCCACTAGGCTCTGCTGGCAAGTGCCTTTAACCAGTGAGCAATCTCTCCAGCCCCATTAAAAAAAAATTAAAAAAAGTTTTTACTTTACTTATTTAAGAAAGACAGAGAGAGAAAGAGGCATATAGAGAGAGATAGATAATAGGTGTGCCAGGGCCTTTAGCTGCTGCAAAGGAACTCCATACGCATGTACCACCTTGTACATCTGGCTTACGTAGGTCCTGGGGAATCAAACCTGGGTCCTTTAGCTTTGCAGGCAAGTGCCTTAACTACTAAGCCATCTCTCCAGCCCCATTTTAAAAATTTACATTTTATTTATTTATTTATTTGCAAGCAGGAGAGAGAGAGAAGAGAGACAGAGAGAATAGGCATATCGGGGCCTCCAGTCGCTGCAGTGCACCACCTTGTGCATCCAGCTTTTCTTGGGTACTAGGAAATCAAACCTGGGTCATTAGGCTTTGTAGGCAAGCACCTTAACTGCTGAGCCATCTCTCCAGCCCTCTGTTTTTTTTTTTTTATTTTAAGAAAGAAAAACTCTACAAAGAAGGCATTACTGTCATCTTTATTTTAGAGACAGGGCAATGGAAGAGCAGAGAAGTTACTAACCCAGTGGCACATAGGTGATGACTGGCAGAGCTGGGATTTGAACCCTGGCAGTCTGGCCCCAGACATGACTTTTTGTCCCACAAGGAGGCAATGGGACAGTGAATTTGAGGTCCTTGCCCAGCACCTAGGTGGGCGTCGAAAAAACGGAGATCAAGGGACGGGAGAGATGACTCAGAGGTTAAGGTGCTTGCCTGCAAAGGCTAACGACCTGGGTTCGATTTCTCAGTACCCGAGTAAAGCCAGATACATAATATGGTACATGTGTGGAGTTTGTTTGCAGCGGCTAGAGGCCCTGGCATGCCCATTCTCCCTCCCTCCCTCTGTCTCTCTGCTTGCAAATATATATATTAAAAAACAATGGAGAAGCTGGGCGTGGTGGCGCACGCTTTTAATCCCAGCACTCAGGAAGCACAGGTAGGAGGATCACTGTGATTTCGAGGCCACCCTGAGACTACATAGTGAATTCCAGGTCAGCCTGGGATAGACTGAGACCCTACCTCGAAAAACCAAAACCAACCAAACCAAACCAAACAAAAAACAACAGAGAGCATAATGGTTATGGCCTTGTCTGGACAGGTCAAGGACAGAAGTCAAGTGCAGTTCCAGATTGGTGAATCGAGGCCTCCAGGCAAGGAGGGAATGCTGCTCTGTGGCAGCTGCGGGCGTGTGGCAATGATAACCCACAGACTTTAATTAAATTTATTTATTTATTTATTTGAGAGAGAGAGATACAGAAATAGACAGGTAGAGAGAGTGAAAGAGAATGGGTGCGCCAGGGCCTCTAGCTACTGCAAACGAAATCCAGATGCGTGTGCCCCTTGTGCATCTGGCTTACATGGGTCCTGGGGAGTCGAACCTGGGTCCTTTTGCTTTGCAGGCAAGTGCCTTAACCGCTAAGCCATCTCTCCAGCCCAACCCATGGGCTTTGACCAAGATGGCAGGAGTGAAGGTCAGCCAGTCACCAGCTCAGCTTGAGCCTGGGCTCCATCCTGTGTGGGAAAGTCAGCGGGACTTCCGTGCTAACCACAGCCAGCTCAGCTAGGAGTGGGTTTGTGTGTGTGCACGTGAGTGTGCTGAGGTCTCCACGGGTAGTCTGCCTTGGGGATCACACCCTGAGAGTGTTCAGATTTCAAGGCCACAGCCTTGGAGGTTGACAGATCCAAAGGAGACCTTGGTCCTCTGAGGTCACTTTAGTTGGGCATGGCTACTGAGCCATGTGGGGGTGGATGATGGAGAGAAAGCAGGTCTTGTACATACCCTCAGAGCCCTCTGAAAACATAGCATCTCAAGCTGGAGGTTGGTTAAGGTGTTTGCCTGTAAAGCCAAAGGACCCAGGGCTAGATTCCCCAGAACCCAGGTAAGCCAGATGCACAAGGTGGAGTATGCGTCTGGAGTTCGTTTGCAGCAGCTGGAGGTCCTGATGTGCCCATTCTTTCACTCTACTGCTCCTTTCTCTTCTCTCTCTCTCAAATAAATAAATAAATAAATGTTTTTAAAAACGCAGTATCTCAACCAGGCTGCAGTCTGTTCGGTGCACTCTTGGGGGCAGCACCATACTTCCTGCAGGATCAGCAAGATCCAGGATCCCAGGATGCATGCGTTCGGGGGGGGGGGGGGGGATAGTGAGCACCTGAACTGTTCCAAGTCTTTCCTAACAAAGTACAGAGTACAGTGAGGTTGTAACTTCAAGGACCTCAGAACATGATCTCATTTGGAAATAGGACCCTTACGAAAGTAATGAAGGGGTTGAGAGAGCTGGCTTAGCGGTTGAGGCTGTTGCCTGAGAAGTCTAAGGACCCAGGTTCAATTCTCCAGTACCCACATAAGCCAGATGTACAGGTGGTGCATCCATCTAGAGTTCATTTGCAGTGGCTGGAGACCCTGACACACCCATTCTCTCTCTACCATCCTCTTTCTCTCTCTCCTTCTCTCTCTCTCTCTCAAATAATAAAACAAATAAATATTTTTTAAAAAGTAACCAAGGGAATTAAAGGTCAGTAGGGTGGGTTCTAATCCCATGGGATGTGTTCCTACAAGAAAGAGACGGGAACACATGGTGAGCCTGGTGAAGGGGGAGGCGGAGGGTGGAGCAAGGCAGGACTCCAGGGTTGCTGGGAGCCACCAGAGAAGGAGGCAGAGGCTGGGCTTGAGCGTCCCTCTCAGTCTTGGAAGGAACCAGCCTGCAGACACCTTGATCTTGGGTTTTTATCCCAGCATGCTCTGCTTTTTAACCCCCGCTATTCGATTTGTCCCGTTAGGCCTCCCTCTTGCAATCTTGCTGGCGTCTGGGAGCCTTTCCCCTCACCTCCTTCCACACTGTCTTTGGAAAGGCTGTTTCCTCTGCGTGCATGCCTGTCTGCTCCTTCATTCAGCAGTCCTTCCAAGTCCCTTTGCCCTTGACTGAGAGGTCCTTTCCTCAGGGAGCTCTTCCCCAGAGGCCCAGCTGAGTCAGCTCTCCTGCCATCCCTCTCTCAGACTGAAGTTTCCATAAAAAAGAAAGGAAAAAAGACACACAGAGAGAAACAGAAGGAAGAAGAAACAGAGAAAGAAAGAAAACCCAATCTTGTGTTAAAGATTCTATAAGGCTCAGGCTAGAGAGATGGTTAAAGGTTAAAGGCACTTGTTACCAAAGCCTAATGGCCTGGGTTCAATTCCCCAGTACCCACATAAAGCCAGATGCACAAAGTGGCACATGCATGTGGAGTTTGTTTGCAGCGGCAGGAGTCCCTGGCATGTTCAAGTGCTCTTGCTCTCTCTCTCTCTGTCAAATAAATAAAAAATGTTTTAGAGCTGGAAAGATGGCTTAGCAGTTAAGGTGCTTGCTTGTGAAGCCTAAGGACCCATGTTTGATTCTCCAGGTCCCATGTAAGTCAGATGCACAAGGTGATGTAAGCATGCAAGGTTTCACATGCACATAAGGTGGCGCATGCATCTGGAGTTTGATTTCAGTGGCTGGAGGCCCTGGCATGCCAATTCTCACTCTATCATAAAAAAAAAAATTAAAAACAGATTCTATTTATAAGACCAAATGACTAGAACTTCCTGGTTGGGGAGAACTGGAATGTTGTAAATTCCCCTTAATAGCCATTCATTACCCACCCTTATATCGACCTAACATCCTATTGACTATCAGGCAAAAGCTTTGAAATGTATCCTTAGCAGACCACCAACCCAGAAGGTAAGAACACCATCAGACTCACCTGAAATGAAAACAGAGTTTTCTCTGCTCTGCCGTAACCCGCCTGCCTGCAGAACGCCTTGATTTACAACTTTCTTTGTTCTGTAACTAATAAAATCTCGTAACCACTTCCATGTTGGACACGTGTTACTCAGGGCAACATGAATCTGTGTTCCCGGGCCATGGTCACTCATATTAGGCTAAAAATAATTACACTGGGACACTCTTGTTATCACATGTATTAGGTCTCTGATAACTTGCTAAGTACTTAGTGCATAACTGTAAGTGAACCGCAGCTGTCACGTGCCCCAGGCCTCTTGTTCCTGTTTGCGCTGTGCTGTGTGGAGGACTGGCCCCCGGGCAGGTTCGTGAGAAAGTCTCTGAACAGTCATAACAAGCAGGAGGCCCTCTTGTCGCTGCCCAGCCTGCTGACCCCTGTCGTGTGCTTACTTAAGAGTAAGCTCCAGTTTCTGATGTATGCACAGCACACATTCACCCATTAAGTCCTTGCAGAACCCGGGAGCTGTCGCTGCACCCCCACTTGACAGAGGGCCATCTGCTTCCCCTGGGCACCGAAGGGCCTTTCCCAGGCTCCTAGCCTGCGGCAGGCTTTGGAAGCTGAATCAAGGCCCAGGCTGGGATCCGACCTGCCCGCTTGGAGGTTTGGATGAAGCACGGCCACGCGCTGCTCCCTGGGGAGCGCGGGTCCTGCCTCTGGAACAGGGTGGTGTGTGTGTGTGTGTGTGTGTGTGTGTGCGCGCGCGCGCAGATGCGTGTGCCAGGAAGGTTTGGGTTAGGAGTGGGAAGGGCACCTGGGATCACAGGTGCCCCTTCACGGAGCTGAGGGGGCGGGGCTCAGCTCAGCTGTCAACTTCCTGATTGGTTCACGTTTTCCTCTCCAGGAGCCTAGCTGTGTCCTCTCTTCCTGCGGGCCCCCGCCCCGGCCTCTGTCCCTTAAACACCTGTGGTGGAAGTTTCTGTTTCTTCTGGACTCAGGCATTTCCCAGCACAGGCGCTTGATTTTTATACAACCATTCCCATCACCCTCAGACACTTGCTCCCGTTTCCAAATCTCGCGAATTTTGTCCTTGAACTGGTGCTTTGGGTACCAGTATCCCAGAACTTTCTGTAATTCACATGCTATGCTTGGACGTTGAACGAAATGTCCCCAGAGGCCCATGTGTTGAAAGCTTGGCCCTCAGGGTGGTAGTGTTGGGACCTTTGGGAGATGGGGCCTTAGTGGGTGGTCTTCAGGACAGTGGGGGCGTGGCCTCAAGAAAGGCCTATTGATTAAGCTCAGTCACATCAAAACAAATGCCTGGAAGTAAACATGGGAAAAGACACGAAAGACATCTGCAGTCACTAGACTCAAATGAACAGAAACCCCAAGTTAATCGATTACATTATTACATGTCAACATGATACAGCTATTCCCATGCATATACTAATGAATGTAAGTCCTCATAGTTTGCATATCTAATTAACACAGCAAAAGAAGAGGCCAAGAAGAGTCATGACTTTTGATAGAATAAGAACGGAGTATTCTGGAAGAACAAAGCAGTAGGGGTGGGGAGAGGGCTCAGTGGGTAAGTGCCTGCTGGGCAAGTGTGAAGACCTGAGTTGGGATCCACAGCCCTCGTGTAAAACGCTGGGTGTGGTGGTGCACACTTGTAATCGTAGCATTAGGAAGGTGGAGACAGGAGAACCCTTAGGGCTTGCTGGCTAGTCCAGGTGAGTTGGTGAGCTCTAGGTTCGGTGAGAGACTCTCTCTCAGAAAAAAGAAAGAAAGAAAGAAGATGGAGGAGCTGAAGAGATTGTTCAGTGGCTAAAGGTGCTTGTTTGAAAAGCCCGATGGCTTGGGTTCAGTTCCCCGTATTCAAGTAAAGCCAGATGCACAAAGTAGCTCATGTATCTGGAGCTCGTTTACAGTGGCAGGAGGCTCTGGCGTGTCCATATTCACTCACTCTCTCTGACTGCCTCTTTGTCTCTCTCTGTCTCAAATAAGTAAATATACAAATTTATTTTAAAACATAAAATGGGGAAAGATTGAGGAAGACACCCAACTTTGAACTCTGGCCTCTACATGCACACATACACACTTGCACACACGTGTGGATCTACACATACACAAACATGCTCATACACTACATGCGTACACATGTGGGAAAAGAAGACAAAGCAGCGTTAACTCAAGGGCCCACACATAAGCTATTGGAGAGGAAGAATATAGAGATAGACACACATAGGTAGGCTCTGTGTCGGGCAGAGTGGTGGGGAAAGGGAGGTCCCTTCTAGAAATGATGTTGGCATAACTGAACACCCACCCCGTACAGAAGAACTGGAATCACACAGATGTCCCATGAACATGTGAGCAGAGCAACCAGCTGGGGCGTGGCTCAGCTGTAGAGCACTGGCCTGGCATGCATGAGGGCCCAGGTCCCATCCTCAGCACTGGGGGATTCTGGGAGAAGTCATAGAAAACAATGTCTGTAGCTGGCTCTTGGTGCTATATCCATGATACCAATGCCAAGGTCAATGTCGCGAAGCTTGCCTCCCACGCTGTCTTCTGTGTGTTTGGCTTCCATCTTTATTCCATTTTGATTTGATTTTTGTCCATGATGTAAGGCCTGAGTCATCCTTTTGCACGTGGACGTCTAGTTTTTCCCAATCCTGTTTGCTGAAGAGACTTTTGTTCCCCGTCATGTCCTCTTGGCCACCTTGTCGCAGTCATTTCGATCTCTGATCTTGTCAGAAGTCATCAGACCTATGCACAGCCAGGCAAAACCCCACAGATTGTTACAGGAAACTGAGTCACACAGAGACGGCACCAGAGATAGAGTGCAGAATCAGACAGGTGACTCAAGTTGACATGGACTCAGGGGAATAACTTCCAAAGCCTGAGTGCTGAGCTCTGGTAGCTCAGAGCTTTACAGACAGTGTGCAGCAGTCTGACGTCACCTTGAACTCTTTATGTTACTGGTGGGTGTAGCAGACAGATTTAGGTTCACTGATATGAACTTCAAGACCAGGCACAGTTATGGAGGAAGGGATATTTATTGAAGCTTACAGATCCCGGGGAAGTTCCATAAATGGCAGAAGCTGGCCTGCCTTCACAGGACCAAGCAGAGAGAAGTACAAGCCTAAAGGTCAAAAGCCACAGCACACTTTAGGAACTCCAGCTAGGCACACTTTGCATATCTTTAGATTGAAATCTGAAACCCACCACCACACCTTAAGATCCACCCAGTGACACTGCCTCCAGCCAGGTGGCTGCAGATGCAAACTACAAACAAATAAACAACTGAATATATTGGGGGCCATCTATTCTATTCAAACCACCACATTCCGTCCCTGGCCCCAATAGATTTATAACCATCACACATTGTAAATTGTACTCAGTTCAATTTCAAAGGTCCCCACAGTCTTGACCAATTTAACATATTAAGACTGGTAAAATCAAACAAGTTAAACATTTCTAACATATAAAGGCACAGAGTAAACATTTTCAACTGGTATAAGGCATAGCAAGGAGAGACTAAAACAATACAAACTTAACCACCATCAAACAAACATCAAACTTCTGCAGTTCAAGTCCAATACAACCAAAGACTGACAGTCTCCAGATTTTCCAATTTTGTTCCTCCATCTGGGCAGAGTAGCCAGGGAACACTTCCATCTTACACCAACAGTGCATTCTATGGTAGACCTTGCATTGTCCTGCTATACACAAAACATCTTCAGGTCCTCATGCAAACCACAGTCCATCTTCCAAAGGCTCTTTCAGCCTATCAGGGCATCAGGCCCTACCTCATGTCGCATCTCAGCAGCAGCTCCTGGAACCATGTGCAATTCATGACCATTTCTCATATTTTTCATGCTTATGAATACAATACCAGGTGTACAGGACATAGCCATATTCTTAATTCACAGACAAAATAAATCATAACCTTGAAAAGCAGGTTCCTTCTCCAGTCAACTCTTTCCAAAAGAGTTTGTATTTCTATGATAGTCTTTTCTCAGGCATCCTTTCCATGGTAAAGCAATTGGACCATCTTGCTTTAAGATTGCTAATGTGTTTGACAATAGCAGATTCAGTAACTTAAAACCAGTCTCAGTGTCTGTAATTTTAATTTGCTTGAGGTTTTCCAGCTTAAAATCTTAAATCTCTCCGTCTAATATCTCTAGCCAAGCACATTAGTCCATTACAAATTTAACCTTGATCAAACTCTCTAGGCCTGGGCAGCAGGACACAGCCAACCCTTATGCCAGTAGCTCAGTTTCAACAAAGTCCTCTGTACTCTTTTCTTCCCCTTAGAAAGCTCATAAACCAAGCCTTGAAGCTCAATGCTGTCTGCACTTAGCATTTTCAGATTCTCATCAGAATAGTCCATAAAACTTGTCTTACCATTTCAGAAGACATCTTCAGTTGTAAGCACCAAGTCCATGCCCATTTCTCCAAAACAAAGGTTCCAGAAGATCAACATCCACATGGTTAGGTTCATCTCAGTCCACTCCTCGGTACCAAGTTCTGTAGCAGACAGATTTAGGTTCGCTGAGATGAACTTCCAGACCAGGCATAGTTATGGAGGAAGTGATATTTATTGCAGCTTACAGATCCAGGGGAAGTTCCATAAATGGCAGAAGCTGGCCTGCCTTCACAGGACCAAGCAGAGAGAGAGAAGTACAAGCCTAAAGCCAAAAGCCATAGCACACTTCAGGAACTCCTGCTAGGCACACTTTGCATATCTTTAGATTGAAATCTGAAACCCACCACCACACCTTAAGATCCACCCAATGATACTGCCTCCAGCCAGGTGGCTGCAGATGCAAACTACAAACAAATAAACAACTGAAATATATTGGGGGCCATCTATTCTATTCAAACCACCACAGTGGGTTACAAGTTTCTAAGGTTACATGATTTGGGGGCACAAACAAAAGATCCTTTAGCAACCCATCAGTGATAGCAAAGTACAAATGTAGAACAGAAAGTATTTGTGTCTGTGGCTGCACTGACCAGATAACACACAAGCAGCGTGCAGCTGCACAGACTGGGAGGAGACTCAGGGTCAGGCTGTCTTCCTGGTAAAGCTTGTACAACAGAAACCTGTGTTTTCGAGTATCATCTGGGCCTGTTTTTTTTTTTTTTTTTAATTAACTAATTAATTAATTTTTAATTTTTTGTTTTTTTTGAGGTAGGGTTTCACTCTAGTCCAGGCTAACCTGGAATTCACTATGTAGTCTCAGGGCGACCTCGAACTCACAGTGATCCTCCTACCTCTGCCTCCTGAGTGCTGGGATTAAAGGCGTGTACCACCACACCTAGCTTTATCTTTTTATTTTTATTTTTTGAATTTTATTTATCTATTTTATTTGTGACAGACAGAAAGTGGGGTTAAGAGAGAGAGAGAGAGAGAGAAAGAGAGAGAGAGAGAGAGAGAGAGAATATGGGCGTGCCAGGGCCTCTACCCATGGTAAACAAACTCCAGACACATGTGTCACTTTGTGCATCTGGCTTATGTGGGACCTGGAGAATTGAACCTGGGTCCTTAGGCTTCACAGGCAAGCACTTTAACCGTTAAGCCATCTCTCCAGCCCTATTTTATTTATTTGAGAGGGAAAAAGAGGTAGACAGAGAGAATGGGCGCACCATTTGTGCCACTGCAAAAGAACTCAAGAAGCATGTACCACCTTGTGCATCTGGCTTACATGGGTCCTGGGGAATTGAACCTGGGTCCTTTGGCTTTGCAGGCTGGCACCTTAGCCACTAAGCCATTCCTCCAGCCCTGGGCCTGCTCTCTTTGTTACATTTCTTCTACCACAAATTCACAGGTGCAGATACATTATGCTAGGAAGCTTTTGCACAGCCCAGGAATCGTCAGCAGACAGAGAAGCAATCAGTGGAGGAGACAGAGAATAGATTTGCTAGTCACTTCTGTATTGAGGAGCTCTGACCAACAGGCCTAATAGGGTTATTGCCATCTTGAATAAGAGCAGTTTTTATTGCCACAGGAGACCCTCCCAGGATCAGATGGAATGGAGGAAGGGGGAGGGTGTGTCATCAGCCCCTCACCTGAGGTTACAACACTCACTCCAACTGCACAGAATCCTGCCCCGGCTGCAAGTGGTCTATGAGATGGGAGGTTGGGGCTTCAGGGATGCAGCATTTGTGTGACATTATCCAGGCTGAGTTGGGGTTTTCTAGGGATGCAGTTGCCTGAGAACCACTCATACTCCTGTATGTAACCCCAAGAAACTCATTATTTCATCACGCTGGACTTGGATGGAGTCATCTCGTTGGTCTTCTCTCTCTCTGTGCCAGGTGTGGTGGTGCACACCTTTAATCCCAGCACTCGGGAAGTAGAGGTAGGAGGACCGCTGTGAGGTGGAGGCCACCATGAGACTATATAGTGAGTTCCAGGTCAGCTTGGGCTAGAGTGAGACCCTTCCCTGAAAAAAAAACAAAACAAAAAACAAAAACAAACAAACAAACAAACAAAAAACAGACCTGAGGGTAGAGCAACAGCTGGCTCGGCAGTTAAGAGCAGCTCCTGTGGACCACTTGGGTTCAATCCGCAGAACCCACATACACAGCCGGGCATAGCCACACATCCGTAACACCAGTTCCATAGGGGAGCAGAGACCTGAGACTCACTGGAGCTCATGAAAACACGGCAAGCTCTGGGATCAGTAAGATACTCCAGCCCAAATAAAAATAGGTGAAGGCCGTTGGGAATATGGCTCAGTGGTTAAAACACTTGCCTGCAAAGCCTGCTGGTCCAGGTTCAATGCCCAAGCCACCCATGTAAGCCAGATGCAAAAAGGTGGTGCAAACATCTGGCATTTGTTTGTAATGGTAAGAGGCCACATCTGTATCTTCTCTGTCTCTCTCATACACACACACACACACACACACACACACACACACTCATGCGTGTGTGCATACCTGGGGGTACACGAATAAATAAAGTAAATCTAAAACAACGGGCAGAAGAGCAATGGAGATGGACACCCCACATTCTTCTCTGGCTGTCACTGGTGTGTGGGGCACTGTATGGACACATACATGTGCAACCACACACATACAAATCAAGAACTAGGTATATCAATGAGCTAAGAACTCAAATAGACATTTTTTAAAATGAGACATAGAAATGGCCAATAGGGCATTTATCAGCAGGAATATGAGATGTCAGGTCACCCTTGTTAGGGTGGATATTATATGATCAAAGGTGGGCTGGCTGTGGTTCAGTTGGTAGAGCACCTGCCTAGCATCCATGAAGCCCTAGTAGAGGAAATCAGGATGGAGGAGCAGAAGGCTGAGGGAAAGTTGCCTCATAACATGGAACTGGAGAAATGGCTCAGCAGTTAAGGCGCTTGTCTGAAAAGTCCAAGGACCCAGGTTTGAATCCCCAGTACCCATGTAAAAACAGATGCATAAGGTGGTGCATGCATCTGGAATTCATTTGCAGTGGCTAGAGGCCCTGGCATACCCATTCTCTTTCTCTCTCTCTCTGAAATAAATAAGTGAATAAATAAAATATTTTGGGGGGCTGGAGGGATGGCTTAGTGGTTAAGGTGTTTGCCTGTGAAGCCATAGGACCTAGGTTCAATTCCCCAGGACCCACATTAGCCAGATGATGCACAAGGGAGCACACGCGTGTGGAGTTCGTTTGCAGTGGCTGGAAGCCCTGGCGTGCCCATTATCACTCTTGTACTCTCTCTCTTACTTTAATAAATAAATACAAATAAAAAATATTAAGAAAATATTTCTTGGACTGGAGAGATGGCTTAGCGGTTAAGCACTTGCCTGTGAAGCCAAAGGACCCAGGCTCGATTCCCCAGGACCCACGTTAGCCAGATGCACAAGGGGGCGCATGCGTCTGGAGTTCATTTGCAAGGGCTGGAGGCCCCGGCGCGCCCATTCTGTACCTGCCTCTTTCTCTGTCTGTCTGTCGCTCTCAAATAAATAAATAAATAAATTTTAATAAAAAAATATTTCTTAAAAAAATTAAAGGTCTCCTAACTAGTTTCTGGATGTCAGTTTCAGAGTGGAACTGATTGCGTGAAGCGTCTGTCGTCAGGGCCTGCCACTTCCCTGGGCGGAATGGTGAGAACCAATCTGGCATGGAGGGGAGGGAAGGGGAGTCAACACCATCCTTGGGGCCAAAGGGCTCTTGAGCAGGGTTTCGGCAGTGAGCATCACCCTAGCTTCATGAACTGACAGGCATACGCCGTGGTGTGACAAGTGCCAACTGTGGCAAGAGGCCCATGGCAACCCCCAGCTAGGGCGCTGCGTCACAGACCTCTAGGGCTCAAGGCAAGCCCGCCATGTGCAGTGGGAATTACACGGCCGCTGAGGGACAAGCCTGCTGCGCTTGGCTCTTCCCATACACAGCTCTGCTGCTGGCCGTGGCACCGCTGACCACTGTGAAACACTCCCAAAGGACCACACGAGCGCGTCACGCCCAGGGAGAGATGCGATGAGGCTGAGCCCACGCCACCGGGGAGTACATGATGGCCCATGTAATGTGTGCCCTGGCTCAGCTGAGGCCCAGAGACCCTGCCATTATTTGTTAAAAGGTTATTTCTGTGCACCTGGGAAAATGTGTCTTAGAGAGGAGAGACAAGAATCTTAGACTGGAATCATCCAACCCACCAAGTGCTTCAATAAAGCAAAAAAAAAAAAAAAAAAAAAAAAAAAAAAAAAAAAAAAAAGGGGGGGGGATTGCTCTCTGGGTGAGGGGACATCCAGCTTTGCCCCTGGGACATCGATGCTCCTTGTTTTCATGGACACCAGAGCAAGAAGTCAATGAAGGAGGGATGTGAGGACCGCACTGCAGCGTTAAGAGAATGGGCTGCGGGAATAGAAGGATCGAGGCTTAAGACCAAAGTCTACCCCCGCCCCCACTAGCTGGTGGCCCTGAGGAATGCCCTGACCTCTTAGTGACCAGCGTCCCAGGTGGTAAGAGCATGCTTGGGGTCATTTTATTTATGGGGATTTTCTGTTTTGGAATCTTACAGATGAACTGCTGGATCTTGGTACTAACGACACTGTGAAGGAGGCAGTGTCACTCATTTCAGGCTATTCTTGTGTATGTCAGCTGTCCTTCCTCAGTTGCCATCTGCCTATTTTGGTTTTTCAAGGTATAAGGTCTCACTCTAGCTCAGGCTGACCTGGAATTCACTATGTTGTCTCAAACTCATAGTGATCCTCCTACCTCTGCCTCCTGAGTGCTGGGATTAAAGGTGTGCACCACCACGCCTGGCTTCATCCGCCTCATTGTTTTGTGTGTATATGTGTGGTGTTCACACATGCATGAATGTGCATCTCTGTGTGCATGGATGCAGGTATGTGCAGGTCTGTCTGTGTGGTGGAGGCCAGAGGATGATGTTGAATGTCTCCCTTGATTGTGCTCAACTTTATTTTTTATATATTTTTTTAATGAGAGAGAGAAGGAGAGAGGGGGAGAGAGAGAACTGGCGCACCAGGGCCTCCAGCCGCTGCAATTGAACTTCAGACGCGTGCGTCACCCTGTGTGTCTGGTTTATCTCAGATCTAGAGAGTCAAACATGGGTCCTTAGGCTTCACAGGCAAGTGCCTTAACCACTAAGCCATCTCTCCAGCCCCTCCACTTTATTCTGGTGTGTGCATATGTGTGTGCCCCGTGCAGTGGCCAAGGGAGGACATTGAGTGTCATCCTGTGTCATTCTTCTGCCTTATTTCCCTGGGACAGAGTCTGTCACTGAACCCAGGGCTCCTGGCAATCCTCTTGGGGTTCCCCCGTCAGCACTGGGGTCACAGGCTTGTGTAACCATGCCCAGTTTTTTACGTGGATGTGGGATTCACCTCAGATCCCCATGGATGATGCTCAGCAGGCACCCTCACCTGCCGGCCTCTCCCCACCCACCTTAGTGTTTGCGACAGGGTCTCTCACTGAACCCGGGGCTCGCCAATTGGGATAGACTAGCGAGGCCGTGAGCCCCAGGGGTTTTGGTTCCCTGTATCCCTCTCCCCAGTGCTGGGATTACAGGCGAGCAGCACCTTATTCAGCCATCTGCATGGGTTCTGTGGCTCTGAACTCAGGTCCTCATGCTAGTGGGGCAAGTGTTTTACCCACCTTCTTTTCTGAGTGTCTCTCATTGGCCTGAAATTTTCCAGTAGCCTGTCTGGCTGGTGAGCTGCAGGGATTCCCCATCTCCACCCTACCACACCCAGCCTTTGTCTTTTCTTTTCTTTTTAAACAGGAGACTTTTCTGACTTTTTAAACAGGAGTTCTGGGGGCTTGAACTCAGGTAAGCACTTACTGATTTAATGCCTTGGTCCCCAAGCCTATTCTTTAATCCAGTGACTCACCTGCCAGGGCAGAGCTGTCCTATAGGGATGACAAGTCACACGTGTAACTTTATACTTTCTAGTTGTTGCATTAAAAGAGGGGCTAGAGAGATGGCTTAGTGGTTAAGGTGCTTGCCTGCAAAGCCTGAGGACCTATGTTCTACTTTCCAGATCCCACGTAAGCCAGATGCACAAAGGTGAGGCAAGCACAAGGTTCACACATGTCTACTAGGTGGTGCAAGCATCTGGAGTTCGACTGCAGTTGGCATGCCAATTTTCTGTCTCTCCTCTCTCTCTTGCTCTAAAATAAAAAAAATACACAATAAATAAAAATTAAAAACAAATCCCAGCACTTGGGAGACTGAGGTAAGAAGATTGCCAGGAGTTTGAGGCCAGCCTGGGGATACAGAATGAGCTCCAGGTCAGCCTGGGCTAAAGTGAGACCCTGCCTCAAAAACAACAAGGTGCCTTTAATTCTAGAATGTGGGAAGTGGGGGCAGGAGGATTGTTATGAATTGGGCTAAACAATGAGTTCCTGTCTTAAAAAGGAATTAGTAAAGATGGCCGGGCATGGTGGCGTACACCTTTAATCTCAGCACTTTGGAGGCAGAGGTAGGTAGGAGGATCGCCTTGAGTTCGAGGCCATCCTGAGACTCGATAGTGAGTTCCAGGTCAGCCTGGGCTAGAGTGAAACCCCACCTCGAAAAGCCAAAAAAATTAGTAAAGATGAAGTTGATTAAAAATTTTTTTTGTTGATTTTTATTTATTTATTTCAGAGCAACAGAGAGAGAGAGAGAGAGAGAGAGAGAAAGAGAGAGAGAGAAAGAGGCAGATAGATAGAGAGAGAATCAGTGCGCCAGGGCCTCCAGCCACTGCAAACGAACTCCAGATTCATGTGCCCCCTTGTGCATCTGGCTTACGTGGGTCCTGGGGAATCAAGCCTCGAACCGAGGTCCTTAGGCTTCACAGGCAAGCACTTAACCACTAAGCCATCTCCACAGCCCAAGATGAAGTTGATTTTGATTTAATTTGTTGAATCAAAAACTTGTCACCACAACAGAGAACAATTTTTTGCAATCACCACTTGTCAAGAATTTGACACTTTTGGGGCTACAGAGATGTCTAAGCAGTTAAAGTACTTGCCTGCAAAGCCTAACGACCCTAGTTCGATTCCCCAGTACCTGCATAAAAGCCAGATGCACAAGGAGGCATGTGCATCTGGAGTTCATCTGCAGTGGCTGGAGGCTCTGGAGTGCCATTTATTTCTTTCTATCTGCCTTGTTCTCTCTCTCATTCTCTCTCAAATAGATAAATAAATATAATGAAAAAAATAATTTGATGCTTAAAATTTTTTTGTGTGTGTAAAGTCGTGAAACCCAGCCTGCAGGTAGCATCTTGCTTTGTCTTGGCCACATTCCAAGTGCCTAACAGCCTCAACAGGTAAACAGACAAAAATTAATGTTTGGGCTGGAGAGGTGTCTTAGCAGTTAAGGTGCTTGCCTATGAAGCCTAAGGTCCTAGGTTCGATCCTTCAGGTCCCACATAAGCCAGATGTGCATGTGTCTGCAGTTCATTTGTAGTGGCTAGAGGTCCTGACGTGCCTATTCTTACTCTTACTCTTTTTCTCCCTTTCTCTATGTCTAATAAGTAAATAAAACTAAATCTTAAAAAAATGTTTTTTAGGGCTGGAGGGATGGCTTGGCGGTTAAGGCGTTTGCCTGCAAGGCCAAAGGACCCAGGTTGATTCCTTAGGACCCGCGTTAGCCAGATGCACAAGCGGCGCACACATCTGGAGTTCATTTGCTGTGGCTGGAGGCCCTGACGCACCCATTCTCTCCCTCTCTCTCCCTCTTTTTCTGTCAAATAAATAAAAATAAAATATTAAAAAAAGTTTTTATTTTTTTTTTTAAATCGAGGTTTAATTCTCCTCTTGCCTGAATCTCTCTTGCTGTCTCTCAGAGAATACCGTCAGAGGGCAAGGCCTTGAGGTGGGCTGGGGGAAAAGCTATCTATGATGGGACAGAACTGGAAGAGTGGGTGGACAAAAGTGTCCGCAGGACAGGATTGTGTTCCCAGGGTGGGCTTCCACTCACTCGCAGAGCCCTACCCTCTCAGGGCCAAGTGTGGTACCCACCACAGAGGGCTGCTTGTGAGAGAACTTCTTCTCAGCAGGCGCACTCGTGGTCACGGGGGGAGCACACATCTAGTTCTCTTCGTTTTGTGGCGGGTTCGGGTTCGTGAGCAGGGCTAAGGCCTACTCATAGCATGCAGCCAGCCCGCCTATAGTTCCAGCACTTGAGAGTGTGAGGCAGGAGGGAGCAGAGCCGCAGGCCAGCCGGGGCTACGCAGTGGGAGCCCAAGCAGAAACAACCAGAGACACAAGCAAAAAGGCCCGGTGTAGTGGCACACACCTTTAATCCAAGGATTTGGGATGCCCAGGTAGGAGAATCGTGGTGAGTTCGAGGCCACCCTGAGCCTACATAGTGCATCCCAGGTCAGCCTGGGCTAGACCCTACCTTGAAACAGCCCCTTGCTTCCAAAAACCAAATAAAAAACAACCCCAAAAGCCCAAACACAAACAAAGACACAAACAATAACACCCCGAAACCAAACAATCAACAAGGAAAGTTAGAATAGAGAGAAAAATCTTGGAATTCTTAAACCAGACAAACAGAAGCAAAATCAAAAGAGGGGGAAAAAAATTGGATTCCCCAAACAAAACAACCAGAAGCAAAAATACCAAAAAATCCCAAAAACGGTGGAAAAAACCATCCTGCACAGGTGGCAATTTGACCTCCGTCTGCAAGAGAAGAACACAATAACGTAAGGGAGCCGGCCTTCCGACAGGAAGATGTCAGGGATTCTGGAGGGTGGATGTCAGGACGGGCCACCCAGAGCCACTCAGGGGAGGGGTCGTCAAATCTGCTGGGAAGCTGCTGGGAAGGTGGCCAGAAGCTCTCAGAAAGACTCCTGACCTGGGAGTGGAGAGATCCAAGTTCAGGTCCCTCTGCTCCTACTCACCCATGTGACACAGCCCACTTCAGTGTCACACCGGTCAGACCGTAATCGAGTGAGGCAAGACAGGTGGTTTCACACAGCAAAATCATGAGCACTGGCTTCGGAGTCCACCGAGTCTCAATCCTGACCCCGAGACTCCAGATCTGGGCGTTCTTAAGCAAGTGGCTCCACCTCTCGAGCCTCTTGCTCATCTGTGAGGTGGGCGTGTTACTAACCACACCTTGTGGAGCTGTTACAGAGGACTGAGTGAGGTAAAGTATGTTCAAGGGCTTAGCATGGAGCTTGAGCCCAAAGCAGACACTCAGTAAGGGGAGGCTGTTATTCATGATTACTCTGGGAGGAGTGAATTCCGCATGACAGATGTGAAAAACCTCTGATTGGGGCCAGAATGGCTTGGAAAATATATAGAGCACAGCCTGTCACCCGAGTGTGTATGATCTTTAACGAAAGGTCATTTCTTGGGCTGGACAGATGGCTTAGCCGTTAAGGCACTTGCCTACGAAGTCTAAGGACCCAGGTTCGATTCCCCAGGACCCACTTAAGGCAGATGCACAAGGTGGCGCAGGTGTCTGGAGTTTGTTTGCAGTGGTTGGAGGCCCTGGTGCTCCCACTCTATCTGCCTCTGCCTCTCTTTCAAATAAATAAATAAATAAAATAGCTTTTTCTCTAAAGGCCATTTCTTTGTAAGAATGCCCCAGGTTGTGTGGAAGGAGAGGGGGCGGGGAAGTTAGGAAGTAGGATGCTTCTCACCGGCACATTCCAGGAGCCCACAGGGGACCCATCCCAATTCTTAAAGCACGGGTACTGCAGCCAGGCCTTAGCCTCTCCTGCCAGCCGCTGCCAGCCACACAAGTTCCCACTAGCCACGTTCCCTGTAGGATCAGCCGGGTCCAGGATCACAGGCCTGCAAAACAACGTTCCCATAGGGACAGTGAGGAGCCGGGGGCATCCAGGCCTGCGTTCCAATCCCAGGTCCCTAGAACTCTCCGATCTGAGGGAGTGGAGTCGAACCTGGCTACCTCAGAGACATAAAGATAAGTGTGAGTCCGTGGCACTTGGGACAGATAAATATGGACATAACTAGGAATAGTCCATGTCATTAACCCAGGTGACAGTTTTTTTTTTTTTTTTGCAAGGGCAAGGAGCTTTATTTTGGGCTTAAGCTCAGTCTCTTGACTTCACCAATGCAGTGGATCTGTACAAGAGCCCCGAGTAGTGGGATGGTAAGGTTTTTATAGGGATTTGAACATAGAAGAAGGGGATGGGTACATAATTGGTTGATTTAAAGAGTGTACTCTTCTGGTTGGCTTAGGATTTTGGCGGGCAAAGTTGGCGGGCTGGGGCTAGGGGAATTGAGCTTATCTATGACTACAGGAATGTCTCATGACTTCAGGAATGTATCAGTTTAACTGTTAAACCTACCCTTACGGCAAGGTCGGCGGGCTGGAGCTAGGGGAATTGAACTTATGGCTTCAGGAATGTATGGCATAATGTTTCCAGTAACTGTTAAACCCACCCTTACCAGAAGATAAAAAACTTAGATCTTGCTGGGAAACAGAAACTTAGGCCTACTGAGGACTCTGAAGCCTGTCATAGAGTCCATCTGGTTCCTGAGTCCTTCATTCCCCCCTGTCTTTGTACCAGGTGACAGTTTTTACTCTCATACTATCTACTGTCAATTGGTCCAATCGCGGGCATGCAATGAATAAGTCTTTATTATTGCTACCTCAGTTCCAACTCCCCTCACTTTCCGTTTGGGTTGGGATGAGCTCAGGGCTTTGGTTTCCTTGCCCAGGCAAGGAGGAGCCCAGTCCTGCTTCCCTGGGCTGGAGGTTCTGGTGTCAATCAAGTGGCAGGCAGTGCCCAGCACAGTGACAGAATGGGAGATACTCAAGAAACAGGGAGCTCCCCCACATTTCTGGGGCATTACTGCCTAGAGCTCCCTGATGGGGGAGGGGAGTCAGGGTACCTGGTTTTCCAGAGCTGTCTGCACAGGTAGTCAGAAATCAACTGGTCATTAAAGTCGTAATACACTGTCCAGTAGACACAAAGCTTCTGGTACTTCATGACCAACTGCAAGACGGTCTTGAATCCCTCGGCTGTGTTGAAGTAAGTCTCCCCACACCCATATTCCCACGCATGGACTGTGAGTAGCTCGAGGGCATACTGTGGGGGCAGTGGCTTCCCAAGCTTCTCCTTACACTGAGAGAAGGGAAAGAAATTTAAAAAGAAAATGAGGTTGCCTAGTTTCTGTGTCCAGTACATTTCTCAGGGGGTCAAACGAGCCCGCCACCTGTTTTTTGTCCATAAAGTTTTATTAGTACACGGCCACGCCCGTTCATTTATATGTAATCCTGTGGGTGCTTTCATGGTGGCCATGACTGGTCATGATGGAGACCAAGTGGTCCACAAAGGCTGGAATGCTGACTGTCTGATGCTTTATACAGCAAGTGTAGTGAGACCAGGTGAGAGCTGGAGCTCAGGATTCCTACTCATCCTGTCTTTGTCATTGTTTGCTTCTGGGCAGAGGAATTAAACTCTTGGAGCCTCGGAGCTGGAGAGATGGCTCAGCAGTTAAGGCACTTGCCTGCAAAGCTCAAGGACCCGGGTTTGATTCCCCAGTACCCATGGAAAGCCAGATGCACAAGGTGGTGCATGTGTCTGGAGTTCATTTGCAGTGGCTGGAGGCTCTGGCGTGCTCACTCTCTCTATCTGCCTCTCTCTCTCTCATAAATAAATAAATATGAAATACCTAAAAAACTCTTAGAAGCCAGGCGTGGTGGCGCACACCTTTAATCCCAGCACTCCGGAGGCAGAGGTAGGAGGATCGCCGTGAGTTCAAGGCCACCCTGAGACTCCATAGTGAATTCCAGGTCAGCCTGGGCTAGAGTGAGACCCTACCTCGAAAAACCAAAAAAAAAAAAAAAAAAAAAACCTCTTAGAGCTTTTGTTTTTAATTTCACGAATCATGATACTATGAAGGGGCTGGAGAGATGGCTTGGTGGTTAAGGCTCTTGCTTGCAAAGCCTAATAACCAGGTTCAATTCTCCAGTACCCATGTAAAGCCAGATGCATAAAGTGATGCATGCATTTTGAAATTTGTTTGTGGTGACTGGAGGTCCTGGTGTATCCATTCTCTCTGTCTGCCTATCTCTCTCCGTTTGCAATATATATTTAGGCTGGGGAGATGGTTAAGAGCAAGCATGAGGGCCTCATGTGGGTCTGGGGAATCAAACACGGGTCACTGGGCTTTGAAGACAAGTGCCTTAACCGCTGAGCCATCTCTCTAGCCTGTCTCTTGTCTTCTCAGCTTACTCTCTTGTTTCTCTGGCCCCTACTCCTCTCTCTCCCTGTGCTGATGGGGCCCGCAGTGGCTGGGCAAGATGCCATACCAGTTGGTACCAGTGCTTCACAAGGCGGATGAGACTCTTGAGCTTGGGGGGACGCTGCTTCAGGAAGCTGCGCTGCAGCTCTGTGAAGCACGTGGAGAACTCGCCCTCTCTCTTCAGGTTGGTGCACTCACGGATGAGTCTGGCGTAGATCTGGGGTTCGGGTTTGCTGTATTTGTTGCTATGACCTGTTAGGGTGGGATCATTAAGATGTGTCAGCCTTTCTCTGAGGTTCTTCTGGTCCCTCGGGGTGGAGGGCACAACCACTGGTTCAGCGGCACGGGTAGAGTTTTCATCAGAGTGGGTACACCCCACAGACAGCCATGTCCTGCATTATGTTTCAGACTACATACACGACAGTGGCCCCACTGGTGATCCCAGAGCTGAGAAGTTCCTGTCGTCTAATGTCCTCAGGAAGTCTGAGCAGGACATTTTTTTTTTTTTTTTGGTTTTTCGAGGTAGGGTCTCACTCTAGTCCAGGCTGACCTGGAATTCACTATGTGGTCTCAGGGTAGCCTTGAACTCATGATCCTCCTATCGCTGCCTCCCGAGTGTTAGGATTAAAGGCGTGCGCCACCATGCCTGGTTTTTCAAGCATGAAATTTTACTCGTAGGTCTGGGAGAGCAGTGAGAAACCACAGGACTGGTGGCCAATAATTAGGTACTTTTGTGGTAGAAAAGAAGCTAAAAGTTGAACTGATTTCATTGAGCTACTGTAAGAGTTAGTTGCTGAGGAGCTAAAAGTTATCTTTGTCAGCAGATGGAAAAGTCCCAAAGAAGGAACTGTCCAGAAAGGGCCCAAAGGGGGATAAGAAGGAAAGACAGTCTAGGCTAAAACAAAGTAAAATGGAGTCCATTGTTAGTGTGGCCTGACTACAGAAATGACTGATATGCAAACTGCCACGTCTTGTTTGTTCACTCACCCCCCTCCCCTTGACTATGAAAACTACAAAATGGAAATGAAATCTCAGCTGGGGGGGGGCAAAGCTTCTTTGGAGAGCTACCTCAAGCTCTTTGGCTCCCTGGGTAATAAACTCCTCTCCTTTCACTCATTCTGGCGTTGGAGTGATCTTTCCAGAGAATTTCTACAACACTTTCCCATTGTTGTGACAAATACCTGACCAGAAGCAACGTAACGAAGGAAGGGTTGACTTTGGCTCACGGCTCCAGGCGACAGTCTATCCCAGAAGGGACGGCGGCGTGGTGGCAGGAGCCTGTTGCAGAGCTGGTCACATTCAGTCCACAGTGAGGAAGCCAAGTGACAAATGTTGCTGCTCAGCCAGCTCTCTCCTTCTTATTCAGTCCAGGCCCCCAGTCTATGGAACGGTGCGGCCCACACGTAAGGTGGGTCTTCCCACCTCAGTTAATGTAATCTAGATAACCCCTCACAGGCGTGTCCAGACACTCATTCTAGGTGATTCTAGGTCCTGTCAAGTGTGTGCGTGTGTGTGTGTGTGTGTGTATGTACCCTTGCCTGTGGAGGCTGGAGCCGGAAGTTGGGTATCCCGCGCCATTGCTTTTCTACCCACTCCTGTTTAAATCAGTTTCTGCGCTGGCGTCACAGGTGTTATGTGGCCGTGCCCAGTTGCTTAGGTGGGTTCCAGAAATTCAAACTCAAGCAGTTTCAGGGCCCCCTCAGGCCCTCATGCTTGCCCAGGAAGCACGTTTAACCACTGACCCCTCCCTCCAGTGCACCAGGCCTGTCAAGTTATAATCACGCTGCCCTTCTTTTGTATCACAAAGCCACACAGAAGAAGGGCAGCACAATTACATACCAATCCACAGTGGTGCTACTGGCGTCGCAGTTTTCTGAAGTATGCTTTTTATCTAAGCACACTCCTGCTTATACGAAAAGCTTATTACAGGGCTGGAGAGATGCCTAAATGGTTACAACGCTTATCTGCAAAGCCTAATGACCTGAGTTTGATTCTCTAGCATCCACATAAAGCCAGATGCATAAGGTGGCCCATGCACCTGGAGTTCGTTTGCAGTGGCTAGAGGCTCTGGTGTACCCATTCTCTCCCTCTTTCTCTCTCTCTGCTGGGCATGGTGGCACACACCTTTGATCCCAGCACTCGGGAGGCGGAGGTAGGAGGATTGCTGTGAGTTCGATGCCAGACTGAGACTACATAGTGAATTCCAGGTCAGCCTGGATTAGAGCCGAGACCCTACCTCAAAAAGAAAAATACAAGCTGGAGAGATAAGTTAGTAGTTAAGGTGTTTGCCTGTGAAGTCTAAGGACCTATGTTTGACCTCCCCCAGATCCCATGTAAGCCAGATGCACAAGGTGATGTATGCACAAGGTTGCACATGCACATAAGGTTGGTGCACATGTCTGGAGTTTGACTGCAGTGGCTGGAAGCCTCTCATAAAAAACAAAAAAGAAAGAAAAATACTGGGCTGGAGAGATGGCTTAGTGGTTAAGCGTTTGCCTGCGAAG
This sequence comes from Dipus sagitta, assembly GCA_036346955.1. Taxonomy (NCBI): domain Eukaryota; kingdom Metazoa; phylum Chordata; class Mammalia; order Rodentia; family Dipodidae; genus Dipus; species Dipus sagitta. Next base: position 24,894,626 of record CM070782.1, read on the forward strand.
TCTAAGGACCCAGTTTCAATCTCCTAGTACCCACGTTTGATATCCCAGTATCCACGTAAGCTAGATGCACAAGATGGCATGTGCATCTGGAGTTTGTTTGCAGTGGCTAGAGGCTCTGGCATGCCCATTCTCTCTCTCTTTATATATATACTTATATGTATATATATACATATCTATCTGCCTCTCTCTGTCAAATAAATAAAAAAATTAAAAAAGGAAAATACAGTAAAAAGCTTATTGTAGGATAGCCTGTTTCTTTTATTTATTTATTTTTTTAAAAAATTTTTTGTTTTTATTTATTTATTTGAGAGTGACAGACAGAGAGAGGAAGAGGCAGATAGAGACAGAGAGAGAATGGGCGCGCCAGGGCTTCCAGCCACTGCAAACGAACTCCAGACATGTGCGCCCCCTTGTGCATCTGGCTAACGTGGGTCCTGGGGAATCGAGCCTCGAACCAGGGTCCTTAGGCTTCACAGGCAAGCGCTTAACTGCCAAGCCATCTCTCCAGCCCCTGTTTCTTTTATTTTTAATTTTATTTATTTATTTACAAGCACAGAGAGAGATAGAGAGAAGAGAGACAGACAGAGAGAGAATGGGCATACCACAGCCTCTAGCCACTGCAAACGAACTCCAGACCCATGTGCCCTTTCTGCATCTGGCTTACGTGGGTCCTGGGGAATTGAACCTGGGTCCTTTGGCTTTGCAGGCAAATGCCTTAACCTCTAAGCCATCTCTCCAGCCTTAGCCTGTTTCTTAAATTATCTCGTGTTTATTGTCTTTTCATTGTATTGTTTGATTAAATCTCATTTTTTTTTTTTTTTTTGAGGTAGGGTCTTGCACTAGCCCAGGCTGACCTGGAATTCACTACATAGTCTCAGGGTGACCTTGAAGTACAGTGATCTTCCTACCTCTGCCTCCCAAGTGCTGGGATTAAAGGTGTACACCACTACACCCCACTCTAAATCTCATTTTTTGTCAAGATTCTGAGAGCAGCAGGCTATGTCATAGGTACGTTTGTGTGTGAGTACATGTATGTACATGTGTGTAGCCTAGGTGGGCAGTAGGCTATGCTATTCCACCTGGCTTTGTGCAAATATATGCTATGATATATGCAGAAGGGCAAAGTCACCTACAGACATGGTTCAGAATGACCCTGGTCACTAAGCAACTAGCACCTCACTCAAGCATCCAGGGCCTGGCGCGCAGTGGCGCTCACACCCTGGGTCATCTTGTGGACGGCTGTTGGCTGGAGTCCTCCTTCAGGCTGTTGTACACACAATCACTGCCAATACCATCATACTAAAACACAAATGTGGCCTGGGGAGATGGCTCGGTGGTTGAAGGCACTTGCTTTCAAAGTCTGCTGGCCCGGGTTTGATTCCCAGTACTCACATAAAGCCAAAGTGACACAAGTGTCTGGAGTTTGGGTCCCTGGCATGCCCATACTCACTCTCTATGTCTCTCTCTTTCCTCTTGAAAATAAATAAATTAAAATGTTTAAATTTTTTTTATTATTTATTTACTTGCAAGCAGAGAGAGAGAGATAGTGAGAAGAGATGAGCGAGAGAGTGAGCAAGCGAGAGAGAATGGGCATGCTAGGGCTTCCAGCCATTGCAAACCAACGACAGATGCACGTGCCACTTTGTGCATCTGGCTTCATATGAACACTGGGGAATGGAAACCAGGTCTTTAAGCTTTGCAGGCAAGTGTGTTAACCACTGAGCAACCTCTCCAGGCCCAAGTAAAAATATAACCCCCCCCCACAAGTGCAGGGCTGGAAAGTTGGCTTAGCAGTTAAGGCACTTGCCTGCAAAGCCAAAGGACCCAGGTTCAATTCCCCAGGATCCACGTAAGCCAGATGTATCTGGAATTCATTTGCAGTGGCTAGAGGCCCTGGTGTGCTCATTTTCGTTCTCTATTTGCCTCTTTCTCTCTCAAATAAATAAATAAATTTCTAAAAAAGAAACAAATGCAGCCAGGTGTGGTGGTGCACACCTTTTATTCCAGCATCCAGGAAGAAAATAAAAAGTGTGTGTGGCGCCCTGAAGACATGCTTAGCAGTTAAGGCACTTGCTTCTGAAGCCTAATGACTCAGGTTCCATTCCTTAGTACCCATGTAAACCAGATGCACATGGTCGCACATATGCCTGGAGTTCATTTGCAGTGGTTAGAGGGCCCTGGTGTGCTCATTCTCTCTCTTAATTTAAAAAAAAAAATTCTAAAAATCCACAAAGGTGATGGGTGTCACTCCCCACTGCAGGACCAGCGCTCCCAGCTCCTCTCTCCCTCCTTTCCTTCCTTTCTTTTTTCTTTTTGTTTGTTTTGTTTTTCTGTTTGTTCGAGGTAGGGCCTCACTCTAGCCCAGGCTGACCTGGAATTCACTATGTAGTCTCAGGGTGGCTTTGAACTCACAATGATCCTCCTACCTCTGCCTCCCGAGTGCTGGGATTAAGGGCGTGTGCCACCATGCCCGCCCCCAGCTCATTTCTGAGTAGCCACCTCTTGGCTCCTTTTGCTAAGGAGGGAACTTAGCCTCTTGCCATTTCCCCAAAGCTCCTGGGCTCCTTCCTGCCGCCAGGCCTTTGCCTTGTGCATCTTTGCTCCCTGTCTCTCTCTCCCTCTTGGCTGTGGTCGCCACTGTATCCTGGCACCCAGCACAGCGGGTTTTTTTCAGGGCTTCCCCAAGTCAACAAACCCCTTTAGCCAGACTGCAGATAGTAGCAGTTCACGCTGTGTCCAACAGAGGTCGCCAAAACTTAAATCCTCATTTAGTCCCAAAACTCCCCTCTGTTGAGTTCACTGTGGTATCATTGAGTGCGCGCCAGTTGGGGAAAACATAATTTGGAAAACCTAGTATGTGTCAGACCTGGTGCAAGACCTTAGTATAGATTATCAGTTAAAATAAGGAGATGACAGGTGTATTGCATGGTGGTGGTGGTGGGATATAGTTTTCTTGATGAGGAAATTGAGTCTGTGAGAAGCCCTGTTCTATCCAAACACTCCTGCAAAGAGCCGACCCTCAGCACAGGCGAAGTTTCCTAGATCTGACTGGAGTTAATTTTCGGGCAGATCTATGCCGCTGCACCTTTATAAAGACAACCCCACACACTCGGGCATGACTGCAGCTAGTAACTCATGCGGATGCCTTGTAAACAATGCCCTTGTCCCCGGACTGGGCCAGTTTGCTATGTTACGTCCTTGCCGTGGTGGGGTCTTAGCCACCCCCTCCTAGGAGAAATTCTAAAATTCCCCCCACCCTACAGATGGCTTTAAACGAAAGTCCTGCTTGGGAAAACTCTGGAATTATGGGGGTTTCAACTTAGAAATAGGGGCCAGTGTGCTAAAGGTGTGTTAAAGGGCAGGCTGAGCCCCCTGGGGCCTGCGACACTCACCCAGGGCGTCATAGGCCAGCAGCACATCAAACTCCACTGCCTGCTGGACGTAGGGGTCGCTCAGAGTGAAGCTGAGCGCCCTGGGCTTGAACCACCAGGGACTGTGGACCTTGAATGTCACACGAAACTGCTGCTCTCGCTGGCAGGCTACCAGCTGCTGCTTAATTTCCTCAAGGAACTCTGCCCGGCGTTTGAACAGCTCATCAAAACTGGTGAGATTGTTGAGGAAGACCACCAGGTCCGCGTCTGACCGGCCTCTGAGCGCAGTGCCTTTTCCTGAGGAGCCACCCTATAAAAGATGACAAGAATAGCCAGCATGGCACCTTGCACGGCAGCTGAGATGTGGGGCCAGCCTCGGTGTCATTGACAGAGGAAAATATAGAAAAGGCCCCCACACTGTGAAGTTCTAAGTCAGCCTTAAAGATGAAACCAGGCGTGGTGGCGCACACCTTCAATCCCAGCACCTGGGAGGCAGAGGTAGGAGGATCGCTGTGAGTTCAAGGTCACCCTGGGACTACGGAGTGAATTCTAGGTCAGCCTGGGCTAGAGTGAGACCCTACCTCGAAAAACAAAAAACGAAACAAAAGAAATCTGTGACATGTGCAGGAAAATGGATGGAACTGGAGATACATGTCAAATGTAACATGCCAGACTCCGAAAGACAAACATCTCAAGCATTTTCTCTCAAATGTGGAATCTAGATTTTTTAAAAAAGTATGTATGTATGTATGCATGCATGTGCGTGCATATATGCATGTATGTGTGTGTGCATGCATGCATGTATATGGTCATATGAATCACATGAAAGCAGAAAGGAGTACTATGTGGAGATGGAGGAGTTTAAAGCGAGGAGGGTGCAAGAGAGGGTAACGAGGGAAAGACAAAAGCACATCATCTCTCATGTGGACTCTAGATATACCTGTACATGCCCACATACATGTATACACACACACACACACACGTATGCCATAAAACAGACTGGGAGCTATCTTAAGGGAGGAAGGGGCCAGCAGGAGGAGGGAGGGTAGGTGTTCTAGTCCACTCGAGAGAATTACAGACCACCATTGTTCTTAAGCCAGTTGAGAGTCCTTTGTTGTCAGTGCCTGAGAGAGGACTACTGCCTGGGAGGACTCTCCACCCCAAAAGAAGGTGGGATAAGGTTTATAAAGTCAAAAAACACAATTACATCATACAAGGGTGCAGGCCAGATAATAGAAGTTACAGTTAATCAAAAGTAATGAACCTCCTGGAGCCTCAGAAAGCAATAAACTTCCTGGTACAGTAGGTGAAACTGGGGAAGAAAGAATGTTCTGTCAAGCAGGATGTGGTCTTCAGAGGGGGACAGCAGCACAGAAAAGGAGTCAGCTACAACAAAATGGAGTCACTTGGGGCAGTTCAAAAGCAAGGCAGGAAAACGCCCAAGTCCACCTGGTCTGTAATTCTCTTGAGTGGACTATAACAGCTTTCCCCTTCAATTATTTTAATTTATTTCCTTGACACAGAGAGAGACAGAGACAGTGAGTATGGGGGTACCAGAGCCTCCTGCTGCTGCAAGTGAACTCTAGACCTTGTGTAGGTGACTTCACGTGGGTACTGGAGAATTGAACCCAGGCCATCAGGTTTTGCAAACATTGCTTTCCCTTTTAACTCTTCTTAAACAAAAGCTCATAATTTACCCTCCCTTGAGTATGCATTTTCTTTCTTTAAAAAACTTTTTTTATTGACAACTTCCATAATTGTAAACAATACCCTATGTTAATTTCCTCCCTGCAACCACTTTCCCCTTTGAAACTCCACTCTGTATCACATCCCCTCCCCCTCTCAATCAGTGTCTCTTTTATTTTGATGTCATGATCATTTCCTCCTATTATGATGGTATTGTGTAGGTAGTGTCAGGCACTGCGAGGTCATGGATATCCAGGCCACTTTGTGTCTGGAGGAGCATATTGTCAGGAGTCCTACCCTTTCTTTGGCTCTTACATTCTTTCTGCCACCTCTTCTGCAATGGACCCTGAGCCTTGAAAGGTGTGATAGAGATATTTCAGTGCTGAGCACTCCTCTGTCACTTCTCAGAACCATGGTGCCTTCTGAGTCATCCCAAGGTCAATGCCATCTGAAAAGAGAAGGTTCTCTAACCAAAAGTGAGAGTAGCAATAATATATGGGTATGAACATTAAGAGATTTTGTATGGCAAAGAACACTGTGAATAAAGCAAAGAGGCAACCTACAGAATGGAAAAAAAAATCTTTGTCAGCTATACATCTGATAGAGGATTAATATCTAGGATATACAAAGAACTCAAAAAATTAAATGATAAGAAATCAAACAAGCCAATTAAAAATGGGCTATGGAATTAAATAGAGAGTTCTCAAAAGAAGAACTATGGATGGCATATAAGCATCTAAAAAATGTTCTACACCCCTAGTCATCAGGGAAATGTAGATTAAAACTATGTTGAGATTCCATCTCATTCCTGTCAGATTGGCTACCATCATGAAAACAAATGAAGACAAATGCTGTTGAGGATGTGGAAAAAGAGGAACCCTTCTACACTGTTGGTGGGAATGCAATCTGGTCCAGCCATTGTGGAAATCAGTATGGAGGTTCCTAAGACAGCTAAACATTGATCTACCATATGACCCAGCTATAGCACTCCTAGGCATATATCCTAAGGACTCATCTCATTACTTTAGAGATACTTGCTCGACCATGTTTATTGCTGCTCAATTCACATTTTCAGATGGCAGTGACCTTGGGACGACTCAGAAAGTATCATGGTGATAGAAAGAAATGACCGCAGTGCTCAGTACTGCAATATCTCTATCACACTTTCCAAGGCTCGGGGTCTAATGCGGAAGAGGTGGCGGAGAGAATGTAAGAGCCAAAGGAAGGGCAGGACTCCATACAACATGCTCCCTTCAGACACAAAATGGCCTGGATATCCATGGCCTCACAGGGCCTGACACTACCTGCATAAATCCATCATAAGAAGAGGAAAAGATCATGACATCAAAAGTAAAAGAGAGACTGATTGAGATGGGGAGGGGGTATGATGGAGAATGGAGTTTCAAAGGGGTAAGTGGGGGGAGGGAGGGTATTACCTTGGGGTATTTTTTATAATCATGGAAGTTGTTAATAAAAAAAAATTTAAATTTAAATTTAAATTAAAAAAAAAAAAGAAATGAGTGCCTCCAACAAATAAAAAGAAACCAAAACCAACAGAACATTCCCTGGGGATTTGATCAATTATTCGGACAGGGCAATTTCTCCACAGGCCTTCAACAGGCCCACCAGTCCCCAGGGTTCTATGACCAAGTTCACCTCTGCACCCTCCAGGCATGGGATAGAATAACCCCCGCCCCCCAGCACCCAGGATAATACCTCTTCCTCACTGTCTCTTTGTCAGAAGCCGGAGGAGACCCTCTCTGATTTTATATTAAGGGCGAAAACCAATTTAGAGAGAAAAATCCCCTACCCAACTTCTCAAAAGCATTATTTTGGAAGGTATTACTTCAGAATGTAGGCTAATTTGCCAAAGCTTCAAGGCTGAGCATTATGATACATGGATAGTCCCCACTCAGGATATTGGGACTACCTCATATAAGACCACCTCTCTGACAGGCCTCACGGTAGCTTTAAAACCCAGAGGCAAATGCTTCAATTGCAGAGAAGAAGGACATTGGGTTGGGGGGGAATGCCCTGAACATCAGGCCACTAAAGGCACCCCCCGCTCCAAAAACAGTTTGCCCTAGATGTCGCAAGGGGTATCATTGGTAAAAAAGACTGCCGCTCTACTTATGACAAAGATGGCAAACCCCTAGAGCCTTTAAACCCCAAAAGGGGCAACCCTCAGCCCCACCAATAAGAGGAAAAACCCATAATATACAATTGGTAACAAGCATCCTAGAGGGGGCCCACCCAAGGCTGGCCTTAGAGGTTGGAGGAAAATTTTTCATATGTCTAATTGATACTGGGGCAGATAAAACAATCCTAAAGTGATCTGAAGTTCCTCAACACTGGGAATTAATTCCCAGGCCCCAATTAATAGGGGTAGGCAGTCCTTCACAGGCATATGTTACCAAAGAAGCCTTTAAGTGGAAGGACCAAGATGGAACTAGAGGTCTCATCCGACCCCTAGTGGCGGATGTAACAACTAACCTGTTAGGGAGAGACACCCTTGAGGCCCTAGATGCAGTTATTGCCAGTAATATAGAAGGAGAATGCACTGAGATAGAAGACTATGAGAGATACCTTTGCCGATGTCACCCCCAATCCTAAAGGTCATTGTTAAGTACAAAACTCCCTGCCTAGAATGGCTCTCTGATGAGCCAACCTGGGTTGAACAGTGGCCTTTGCCAAGGGAGAAACTTGAAATCTTAAATCAATTAGTAACAGAACAACTCCAACTTAATCACATCCGCCCCTTGCGGAGCCCGTAGAACACTCCTGTGTTTGTAGTTAGAAAGGGCTCAGGAGGATGGTGGTTACTACAAGATCGTAGGGCCATCAATAAAGCCATGCTCATTTGGGGCACCCCTCACAGGGAACTGCCCCTTGTGTCGGCCATTCCAGCCAACACCCCCTCCTTGCTATTTATATTAAGGATTGTTTCTTTTCTATCCCCCTGCACCCCGGGACTGACAACACTTTGCATTCTAGGTCCCCTCTATCAACAATGTAGGACCTGCCAAATGCTTTGAGTGGACAGTTCTGCCCCAAGGTATGAATAATAGTCCCACTATATGCCAAGAAGCAGTTACTACAGTATTAAGGCCACATTTAGATCAAGGCCTTAATATCTATCATTATATAGATGACATCTTAGTATGGAAAAACTCCTCTACCTCTCCAGCCGAGCTAAGGGATCAATTAATAGCTTCCCTCACTGAGACAGGCTTCAAATTTGCCCCAAATAAAATCCAGCTTATCCCATCCATAACTTTTCTGGGGACAGAACTCTCCCTCACCTCTGCTCGGCCTCTTAAACCCACACTCTCCTTTCCCCAGAAGCTCACATTGGCCTCGCTTCAGAGCTTTCTGGGGAACCTCAACTGGCTGGCCTCGCTTCAGAGCTTTCTGGGGAACCTCAATTGGCTCCAACCATGGCTTCCCATCCCCACCAATGATTTACAACCCTTATTTGACATGTTAAAAGGTGACAAAGACCCATCTTCCCCCCTCCCAAGCCCAGAGGCAAAACAGTCATTAACCAAGATTAATGACATATTTTCTGATATGGCACTTGCCTGGTACTCACCAGACAAGCCAATTCAGCTTATGATATTTAACTCCTCCCCAAGAGTCATGGGAGCACTATACCAACCCTAACAAGTCTTGGAATGGCTCCACACCTCCACTGGTGGTGCCCCACGTATATTAACAGAGATTGATGCCCTTGCAACCTTGATCAAAACTTGGAGAGACTGGGCTCTCCAAACCTTGGGCAAAGAACCTGACCCTATCATAACCCCCTCCTCCCTCGCTGATATACAATGGCTACTCAGGAACCACTCCCGATTTGCAACCAGCCTAATAGGCTTCCCTAGTCAAACTGACAACCATACCCTAATGAAAAATGGATTCCTGCAATGCCCCTTCTAAAATGGCTCCCACCCTGCCTCTTTTCAACAAAACCAATACCCGGAGCCCTCCCCCCATTTTTACAGATGGGGGGAAAGAGGGAAGCAGCTGTAGTTCTTTACCACCTAGGGGATCAACCATCATTTTTAAGGAACTTCCTGACAGATCCCCACAATATAAGGAACTGTATGCCATCTATCTGGCAATCCTTGAGGAAGAAGACCCCTTTACTCTCTTTTCAAAAATCATCTATGCTGTTAACTTACTCCCATGGCTTGCTCACTCACATATCCGATTAGATGAAAACCACGTTCACTACTGTTGATAAAAGTCTCCAACCTCATATGGAAAAGAAGGGACCCCCTGCTTGTGCAACACATAAGGTCTCACGGCCCCTTACCTGGCTCACTCACTGAGGGAAACACATTAGCAGACCAGGTGGCCTCTTATGGAGACCCAACGGACATCTTCTTGGCCACCCTTGAGGAAGCAAAAAAATTTCATGCTAACACCCATGTAACCCTTAAGGGAGTACAGTCACGCTTCCCTCTGACTCCCCCAAATCAACTCCAACATATACTCAAAACCTGCCAGTCCTGAGCCTTACTAATAACATCACCTGCCCTTCAGACTAACCCCCAAGGCCTCAAGGCCAATGCCTTTTAGCAGATTGATGTCACTCATATTTCCCAATTTGGTCATCAGAAATATGTCTTTGTGACAGTCGATACTTACTCCCATTATATATGGGACACAGCACAAACAGGAGAAAGCTCAAAAGAACTTATACATCATATGCTCTCTACCTTTGCCATCATGGGTGTCCCCCAGCAAATAAAAACTGATAATGGCCCAGCTTTTGTTAGTTCCTCATTCAAAGCCTTTTCCATGCAATGGAAGATTACCCATCATACAGGAATCCCACATAACCCACAAGGCCAAGGTATAGTAGAAAGAACACACCAAACCTGAAAAGCCTGACTTAAAAAAACAACAGCCCAATATCTATCCACCCAACCTCCAGTTAGCCATGGCTCTGACTACTTTAAACATTGTCAATATATACAAAAAATCCCCACCCCAATCACGCTCCACTGGCATACACCAGAGACCACCCCTCCCGTTCTGATGTGATGGTGAAATCCCTTAGATGGAATATGGAAGGGACCAGACCCTTCCTCACCACAGGAAGGGGATTTGCTCGTGTCTTCCCACAGGACCAGCCCAGGCCCATTTGGGTTCTGGCTCGAAATGTTTGATTCCACCCCAAAGAGATGGCCCGCCTGACATTGACTGATCAGAGACGGAAGGAATGGAGAAAGCACCGCCCCTGCCAGCGGCAACTGAGTCAGAAAAAGGGAGCCCCCTGGAGGGATGTCCATGACCTCGTGGATGCAGCCACAGCCATATGCCTGCCACAGGCCTCCTTCTCGTCCATTTTGTTGGTGGCTTTAACAATCTTACATTACAATGCAAATGATGTCTCTCTGGCTGCCTCTCTCCTCGCCCCCCCCCCCACCCAGGATGACTCTTTGAAGCCTGAGAGACCTATCAAGGAGTCAATAAAATCATTGGCACAGGATATTGCCCTACTAAGGGCTGTCAAGACACTGTCACTTTCCGGTGTCTATCCTAAGTCTGCGGTTTGTGTGGACAGCACAGCATGCTTTGCCTATTGCCAAACCAACAAAGAGTGCCTTAAAGACCAGGACTATTATGGAAGATGCCGATACAACTACTGTGTCATCAACAGCTTTTGGCATCCAGACGCTGTCTTTAAAGCCTTCTGAAAAACTAGAGAATGTACACTCTCCATTCGAGACCCCTGGAATGAACGTTGGAGGACAGGGGTAATGGGAAGACTCTATACTAGTTTCTACCACTCTTCATCTCCCTCTGGGACTCTTCATGTTTCTAGACAGTATATCCCTGCTTCCCACCTGGTGCAAACTAACCACCACATTCTCTCACAGGAAAAACAAGTCACAGAAAAAAATGCAAGCCACTATAACATGGACACAATATATCCAATATGTAGCTGACCTTCTCCCCTTTACTAACTGTCCTAATGCTTCTAACTGCTTCTTTTTTGCATCCCCTACCCATCCCCTGCTAACCACAGCCCCTATTAATGCCACCCTTGAATACCTTACATCTATAACAAACTATTCCCAACCCTGCCTTACTGATATTCCCTTCTTTGATTCCAGTCAGGGTGTGCCTCTCTGCCTGTCCAGCTCTGAGCCAACCAGAGCTAAATGCCTCCTCAATATTTCCATAACCAGAACCACTTGTGTCAAGACACCCACTCTTCTTTGGTGCAGAGGGCTAACCACCCCATGCATAAATGTTTCCTCTCCCACTTATTGTTCCCCACTCTTGATTGTTCCATAGCATATCTCTACAAGGAAGAAGAAGTGGCCTACCAGCTCCGTCTGCACCAACCGAGAGAAATTTTCGTCCCGGTGCTGGTGGGTCTTGGCCTGATGCTGTCTCTGGGGGCCTCTGGTGCTGGCAGGAGCTGCTCTTGTTCAGACTAATCATCTTGCAGGGGACTTCCAAAACAAGCTTGACCAAGCCATGATATCTACTACCAACAGCCTCAAATCTCTCCAGAAACAATTGAACTTTCTCGTGGTTGTGGTACTTCAAAACCATAGAGCCTTAGACCTCATTACAGCTGAACATGGAGGACATGTGTGGTTTTGGGAGAAGAATGTTGTTTTTTTTTTTTGTTAATGAATCAACTAATGTTGAACAAAATGTTAAAACTCTCAAAAAACTCCACAAGGAGCTGCTTGACTGCTACAAGCCTGAGAACCACACCATGTGTGTAGGTTGCCTATTTGCCCATTTCACAGTGTCCTTTGCTGTACAAAAGCTTTGTAATTTCATGAGGTCCCAGCAGTTGATCAGTGGTTTTATTTTCTGAGCAACTGGGGTTATATTCATAAAGCCATTGCCTATACTAATATGTTGAAGGGTTTCCCCTATTTTTCCTCTAGCAGTTTCAGAGTTTCAGGTTTGATATTAAGGTCTTTGATCCATTTGGACTTAATTCTTGAACAGGGAAAGAGATAAGGATGTATCTTCATGCTTCTACAAATACACATATCCAGTTTTCCCAGCACCATTTGTTGAAGAGGCTGTCTTCTGTCTAATGAGTATTTTTGGCATTTTTGTCGAAGGTCAGGCAGCTATAGCTACCCAGACTTACATCTGGGTCTTTTATTCTGTTCCACTAATCTACGTATCTGTTTTTGTGCCAGTACCATGGTGTTTTTGTTACTATGGATCTACAATATAGGTTAAAATCAGGTATAGTGACACCACCAGCCTTATTTTTGTTGCTCAAAATTGTTTCAGATATTCTGTCTTGAGTGTTTTAAAGTTTTTGTTGTAGAGATCCTTCACTTCCTTGGTTAGGTTTATTCCAAGGTACTTTATTATTGTTTTAATACTTTACTTTTATTTATTTATTTGACAGAGAAAGAGGGAGAAAGAGAGAGAATGGGCACTCCAGGGCCTCCAGCTGCTGCAAACAAACTCCAGACGCATGCGCCCCCTTGTGAATCTGGCTAACATGGGTCCTGGGGAATTGTACCTGGGTCCTTTGGCTTTGCAGGAAAATGCCTTAACTGCTAAGCCATCCCTCCAGCCCTACATTATTATTATTATTATTATTATTATTATTATTATTATTATTATTTTGATGCAGTTGTGAATGGGAGTGATTCCCTGATTTCATCTTAAGTGTGTTTGTTGTTAGCATGTAGGAAGGCTAGTTATTCTGTGTGTTTATTTTGTATTCTGCTACATTGCTAAAAGTGTTTATCAGCTCTAACAGTTTGCTAGTAGAGTCTTTAGGGTCCTTTATGTATAGAATCACATTATCTGCAAATAATGATAATTTGATCTCTTCCTTTCAATTTGTATCCCTTTTAGGTATGTCTCTTGCCTTATTGCTATGGCTAAGACTTCCAATACTATATTAAATAAAAGTGGGGGCAGTGAAAACCATTGTCTTGTTCCTGATTATGGTGGAAAAGCTTCAAGTTTTTCCCCATTTAGTATCATGTTGGCTGTAGGTTTGTCATAACCAGCCTTCATTATGTTGACATATGTTCCTTCTATTCCCAGTTTCTGTAGGACTTTTATCATAAAGGGATGTTGGATTTTGTCAAATGCTTTCTCTGCATCTAATGAAATGATCATGTGATTTTTGTCCTTCAGTCCATTTATATAATGTATTACATTTACTGATTTGCATATGTTGAACCATCCCTGCATCTCTAGGATAAAGTCTACTTGGTCAGGGTGAATGATCTTTCTGATATATTTTTGTATTCTGTTTGCCTATATTTTGTTGAGAATTTTCACATCTATGTTCATGAGGGAGATTGGCCTGTAATTTTCTTTTTTTGTTCTATCTTTGTCTGGTTTTGGTATCAGGGTAATGTTGGCTCTATAAAAGGAGCTTGGGAGGATTCCTTCCATTTTGTTTTTATGGAAGAGTTTGGGAAGCAATGGTGTTAGTTCTTCCATGAATGTCTAGTAAAATTCACCAGTAAATCCATATGGACCTGGACATTTTTTAGTTGGGAGATTTTTGATAACTGCTTGGGTCTCCATACTTGTTATAGGTCTATTTAAGTTATTAATCTCATCTTGATTTAATTTTAGTAGGTCATATAAATCAAGCAAATCATCCATTTCCTTCAGATCTTCAAACTTAGTGAAGTATATGTTTTTATAGTATGTCCCTATGATTTTCTGAATTTCTCTGGTATCTGTTGTGATGGTGCCTTTTTCATCTCTAATTTTATTAATTTGTATCTCTTCTCTCTTTCTTTTGGTCAGATTTGCTAAGGGTTTATCAATCTTGTTTATCCTTTCAAAGAACCAACTCTTTGTTTCATTGATTCTTTGGATTGTTTTTTTTTTTTTTTTTTTTCATTAATTTCTGCCCTAATATTTATTATTTCTTCCCATCTACTGATTTTTGGTTTGCCTTGATCATCTTTTTCCAAGGCCTTAAAGTGAAGCACTAAGTTGCTTACTTGCGACCTTTCTAATTTCTTTTGTTGTTGTTGTTGTTGTTGTTGTTTTTTGGTTTTGTGAAGTTGGGTCTCACTCTAGCCAAGGCTGACCTGGAATTCACTCTGTAGTCTGTAGTCTCAGGGTGGCCTTGAACCCACAGTGACCTCCTACCTCTGCCTCCTGGGTGCTAGGATTAAAGGTATACACCACGACATCTGGCTAATTTCTCTTTTTTTTTTTAATTGTTTTATTTTATTTTATTTATCTATCTGAAAGCAGAGAGATAGAGAAGAGAGACAGAGAGAGAATGGGCAGACCAGGGTCTCTAGCCATTGCAAAATAACCCCAGATACATGTGCCCCTTGTGCATATGGCTCATGTGTGTCCTGGGGAATCGAACCTGGGTCCTTTGGCTTCTCAGGCAAGCACCTTAACCATTAAGCAATCTTTCCATCCAGCCATTCTAATTTCTTAATATAGGCACTTAAAACTATAAATTTCCCTCTTAGGACTGCCTTCATTGTGTCCCAAAGATTTTGGTATGTTCTGTTCTCATCATTTGATTCTATGTTTTTTGGGGTTTTTTTGCGGGGGGGGGGGGTTCTGAATTAGGGTTTTACTCTAGCTCAAGCTGACCTGGAATTCACTATGTAGTCTCAGGGTGGCCTCAAACTCATGGAGATCCTCCTATTTCTGTCTCCCAAGTGCTGGGATTAACGGCATGTGCCACCATGCCCAGCTGGTTCTATGAATTTTTTTTTTATTTCCTTCTTGATTTCTTCATTGACCTATTCATCATTTAGTAGTGTATTGTTTAGTTTCCATGATTTTGCATATGCTCTATAGCTTTTCTTGCTAATGATTTGCAGTTGAGCCCATTGTGATCAGATAGCATGCAAGGAATTATTTCAATTTCCCTGTATTTGTAGAGATTTGCTTTGTGTCCTAATATATGGTCTATTTTAAATGTTTTTTGTTTATTTTTATTTATTTGAGAGCTACAGAGAGAGAAAGAGGCACAGAGAGAGAGACAGACAGACAGACAGACAGAGAATGGGCTCACCAGGGCCTCCAGTCACTGCAAACAAACTCCAGATGTGTGTGCCCCCTTGTGCATCTGGCTAACGTGGTTCCTGAGGAATTGAGCCTCGAACCAGGGTCCTTAGGCTTCACAGGCAAGTGCTTAACTGCTAAGCCATCTCTCCAGCCCTATATGGTCTATTTTAAAGAATGTTCTGCTGAAAAGAATGTGCATTCTGCAGCATTTGGATGCAATGTTCTGTAGATATCAGTTAGGTTCATTTTATTCTATGACCTCATTTAATCCTGATGCATCTCTGTTTATTTTTTGCCAAAGTGACCTGTCGATTGATGAGAGTGAGGTGTTGAAGTCACCCACTACAAGTGTTTTTGTTGTTATCTGTGACCTTAGTTCTAATAGTGTTTGATGAAATTGGGAGCCCCATGTTAGGTGGATATATGTTTGGGATTGTAATGTCCTCCTCTTGAAGTGTTCCTATAATCAATATAAAGTGACCTTCCTTATCTTCCCTCACTAATGTTGGTCTAAAGTCTACCCTGTCAGATATTAGGACAGTGACACCTGCTTGCTTTCTAAGCCATTTTATTGAAACATTGTTTTCCAACCTTCCACCCTAAGATAGTGTCCAACTTTTGTGGAAAGATGAGTCTCTTAAGGCAACAAACCAAAGGATCCTGCTTTTTAACCCAGTCTGCAAACCTATATCTATGGTTGAGGCATTGAGGTCATTGATATTAAGAGTTATTATTGAAGCCTTATATTTGGCCAGCCAGGCCAAGAGAGCCAATGGGAGCAATAGTGGCATGTCTGTTATAGGGAAACCAACTGCCCTCTAATTGGACTGGAGGTCCACTCCATGGGAGGGAATACATTCCTGATATTGAAAACCTCATGGGTAGACATGAGCCCTAGGAGTGTAACATCTGCTGCTGTCTGGCTAAAAGTATATACTATGTTCACCAAACTACCCAGTAAGCATTTCTCTTAACAATCATACTCATATATTAATGCTACTCTCACTTTTGGGTAGAGAGCCTTTTCTTTTCAGATGGCAGTGACCTTGGGATGATTCAGAAGGCACCATGGTGCTGAGAAGAAGTGACAAAAGAGTGCTCAGCACTGAAATATCTCAATCACACCTTCCATGGCTCAGGGTCCATTGTGGAAGAGGTGGCAGAAAGAATGTAAGAGCCAAAGGAAGGGTAGGACTCATTGCTATGTGCTCCTCCAGACACAAAATGGCCTGGATATCTATGACCTCACAGTGCCTGACACCACCTACACAAGACCATCATAATAGGAAGAAAAGATCATGACATCAAAATAAAAGAGAGACTGATTGACAGGGGGAGAGGATATGATAGAGAGTGGAGTTTCAAAGGGGAAAGTGGAGTAGGGAAGGAATTACCATGGGATATTGTTTACAATTATGGAAACTGTCAATAAAAATATTTTTAAAAGTGTTATTATTGAAAGGTGTGTGTTTATTCTTGCCATTTTTCTTGTTTTGTAGTTCTTCTGGTTTTACCTTTGTTCTCTTCTATTAACTAATATTTGAGTATGATGCATTTTTTCCAGGTTCCTTATCTGTGTGCTTTTCTTTCTCCTCAGCATGGAGGATCCTTTCATGTTTTTTCTGTAGAGCTGGTTTTGGTCTTCATACATTCCTTTAGCCTGTTTTTGTTGTGGAATGTCCTTATTTCTCTGTTTATTTGAATGGATAGCTTTGTCGGATAAAGAACCTTGGTTGACAGACATTATCTTTCAAAACTTGGAATACATCATTCCAAGCCCTTCTGGCTTTTAAAGTTTGTGTTGAGGAATCTGCTGTGATCCTGATGGACTTGCCTTTGTATATGACTTGATTTTTCTCTCTATTTTCAATATATTTTCTTTGGTTTGTGTGTTTTGTAGTTTAATTATAATATGACAGAGAGAGGTTCTTTCCTGATTTTGTCTGTTTGGCATTCTAAAGGCTTCCTGTATCTGTATTGGCATCACTTTCCCTACTTGAGGGAAGTTTTCATCTATGATTTTTTTGAAAATACCTATTATGCCTTTGGGGTAGAATTCTTCTCCTTCTACTGTGCCCCGAATTCTTATGCATGATCTCTTCATAGTGTCTCAAGTGTCTTGAAATTCCCATTCATGCCTTCCTATTAGTTTGTCTTTCTCTTTGTTGGACTGTATTAGATCTGCCACCTAGTCTTCTAGTTTACATATTCTGTCCTCTCCTTGATCCATTCTACTGGTGAGACTTTCTACACAGCTTTCTATTTGACTTACTCTGTTTTTCATTTCTAGTATTTCTGACTGGTATTTTTTTTTTAATTATTTCTATTTCCTTACTCATGTATTGACCTCCTTATTTCATTAAATTAGTTTCCTGTGCTCTCCTTCAGGAGTTTGTTTTCTTCTTTGATTCCTTTGATTTCTTTGAGTATAAATAAAATCATTTTTTGAAATCTTTGTTAGGCATTTCATCTAAACAGTCTTCACTGGGGGTCATTTCTGATGGATTTATAATTTTGGTGGGATTGTATTGTCTTGATTCTTTGTGTTTCTTGTATTATAATGTAGAGATTTTTGCATCTTGAGTTAATTTGATGCTTGGGTTTTCTAATTATCTTCAGTGTTCTTAGCTGTGTAAATCTGACTTCATATCTCTTCAGTGTAGTTTAAAGGGCCAGGTGTAGCTCTTATACTTCAAGAGAAATAGCAGAAGTAACCCTAGGTGTTGAGTTTGCCTGTTGTTCAAGTATTGTAGTTGACTGGGTGAAGCAAATTACTGGCAAATTCTTAAATTCAATTGAGCATTATACACATTCAATCAAAACCAGTAGAGAGTATTTATACAATCATGGGGATTAAGATAAACTGATAATCTAGTAAAGCCAAAGTCCCTAAGAGTGTGTGTTGATCCACACCCTTAATCCTGCCAACTAGGAGACTGAGATTTCTAGTCTGAAATGGGTTCCAAGTCAGCCTGGGGCCAGTCAGTCCCTGCCTCCAATAATGACAGAAAATTTAAAAAAAAAAAAAAAAAGACAAAGGCCCTACAAATCAGGAAACATCAAAGGCAACAATAGTCAACACCAAAATACAGCTTATTTAAGAAGTGTAAAGCCAACCAAGGATATATCAGTCAAATCTAATACATAACCTTTCCTGACATGGAAAGAGAGATTAGCACTTCCAGCGCAGGCCTATGTACCTGGATTTCTATAAATAGACCTTGTTACCTTTGGGGATGGCTTCCAATCCCATGAATTTTGAGTGCCCACCTTGATCTCTCCTGGTGCTGGGCGGCCAGGAGTGAATGAGTTCTCCAGACATTCATGGCCCTGACAGCTGGGGGACAGGAGGCTGTGCAGGGGGCCTGGAGTTGTACTACAACTACTCAGCCGGCCCATTTGTGATCTCCTGCAGCAGCCGCTCAGCTGGTCTCCGCTGTCTTCCCCTTCCCGTTTCTTGACTTTGTTAGGAGGCTGATATGAAGGGAAAATCCCTCCACCTTGTTTCTTTCTGCTCCTGCAGCTCTCTCCGGCTGGGCTCCCAAATCAGGGCTGCTGGTACCTCGGTGGGATTCTGGCCCATTTCCTCCTTTCTAGAAGGTCTTGGTCTCTCCTGCTTCTCTGCCGTGGTTGATAATAACTTACACACCTCCACTTTTCAGTAGAAGAGTGTATTTTGCTGTGTTTCTGTTTATTTCCCTCCCCTCCCTAGGCTGCCTTGGTGTGGCTAGTATGCTGCCATCTTACCAAGAAGTTCTGGTTGGAGTTTTGTACAACAATTGAATTAAATATTGATTACATCATTTTTTGTGGTCAAACCATTTTATTAGACTTGAACACAGGGAGGGGCTGAAGAAATCAGTGGAATCATAGGTTCTTCAAAGGGCAGATGTTACCTCCATGTTGTCTGAGTACATAATTTTAATAGCATTTACAATGGAAGCCTCCTTTTTTCTGCCCATTCTTTTTTTTTTTTTTTTCTTTTGAGGTAGGGTCTCACTCGAGCCATGCTGACCTGGAATTCACTATGTAGTCTCAGGATGGCCTTGAACTCATGGTGATCCTCCTACCTCTGCCTCCCGAGTGCTAGAATTAAAGGTGTGCACCAGCTTAGGCTGATTTTTAACGTGTACAGAATACCTACCAGGCTCATGAGATTGTAAAAAGTACATTTTGGGACTGGAGAGATGGCTTAGTGGTTAAGGTGCTTGCCTGTGAAATCTAAGAACTCATGTTCAAATATCCAGGTACCACGTAGCCAGAGGCAGTGATGCAAGTGTGAAATTTCACACATGTGCACAAGAGGGGCAACCATTTGGAGTTTGTTTGTAGCAGCTGAAGGCCCTGGCATGCCTATTCTCTCTCTCTTTCTCTCTCTCTCTCTCTCTCTCTCTCTCTTAAAATTAATAATAAGAAAAAATTAGGTGGGCATGGTGGTGCACACCTTTAATCCCAGCACTTGGAAGGCAGAAGTAGGTGGATCACCATGAGTTTGAGACCATCCTGGGATTACATAGTGAATTTTAGGTCAGCCTGGACTAGAGTGGGACCTTACCTTGAAAATTTAAAAAATTTTTTTTTAATTTAATTAATAAAAAATCAATTAAAAAATTTAAGTAATAAAAAATTACATTTTGTAAAGTACATAAAGTGCAAAATACTATGTGTCATATTGGCTTTATATTTCATACATAGTAGTCAATAAGTTTCATTCTTCAGGCAAACAATGGCTCTACAGTTCCAAGGGCATAGTTCCAGAAAGTTCCTCAGGAGGATTTAACTACCTGCAAGGATGGGTAGGTGTGTGTAATGGTGCATCTTAGGTCACGGTGCAAACAATAGATTTTTACTCACTTTCCCCAGTCTAGACAGTATGTAATGCTATGGCAGGGCTATTTTAACTTTCATTTCTTTAATTGCTAGTGACGCCATGCGTTTTTCCCTAGAATGACCTATTAGATTTATTGCTTTGTGACATCTATTTTCAAGCACTGTAATTCGCATGCCTTGTCCCTGCAGACATTATATATAGTTTGACAAAGCATTTCCTTGACTTTTTTTATTTGTTTGTTTGAGGCAGGGTCTCACCCTAGCCCAGGCTGACCTGGAATTCACTCTATAGTCGCAGCGTGGTCTCAAACTCACAGAGAGCCTCCTACCTTTGCCTTCTGAGTTCTGGGATTAAAGGTGTGGTGTGCGCCACCATGCCCTGTTTACTTTTTTGTTTGTTTGTTTGCAAGTAGAGAGACATAGGGCGAATAGAAACAGACAAAGAGAGATTGGGCATGCCAACTCCTCCAGAATCATACGCCACTCTGTGCATCTGGCTTTGTGTGTGAACTAGGAAGTTGAACCCAAGTCATTAGGCTTTGCAGGCAAGTGCCTTAGCTGCTGAGCCATCTCTCTAGCCTACCTTTTTTTTTTTTTTTTTTTAGAAGGTTGTAGAAGCTGGGCATGGTGGTACCTGCCTATAATCCCAAAACTTAGAAGGCTGAGACAGTGAAATCAGGGATTCAAGGCCATCCTTGGCTACACATTGAGTTCCAGGGAAGCCTGGACTTATGTGAGACCCTTAAAAACAAAAAAAAGCCAGGCGTAGCAGCTCATGCCTTTAATCCCAACACTTGGGAGGCAGAGGTAGGAGAATTGCTGTGAGTTTGAGGTCATGCTGAGACTACATAGTGAATCCAGGTCAGCCTGGCCTAGAGCGAGACCCTATCATGGAAAAAACAGAAAAGGTTGCAGGGTGGGGAGTGGCAGGAGGGTGGGCTGGGAGGGAGGTGGTAAGTGGGTAGGAGCACTTGGTATGCAACCCTGAATCTGATCCCCAGCACCCACATGAAAAGCCAGGCATGACTGCACATGGTGTAACCCCAGTGCTGAAGTGATGGGAACAAGTCAACCACTCTAAGTGACAAACAGGTCCCAGGTTGAGAGAGACACTGCCTCAGAGAAATGAGTGAACAAGGAAGAGCAATAGGACACTCTCCATCTTTCGGTCGTGTTCACATGTGCAAAGGGGACATGCATCAGCACGCACAGACACACCCATACACCAAAAAAAAATGGTTGGGGGGGGGAGGGGCAGGAGTGGTGGCGCACGCCTTTAATCCCAGCACTCAGGAGGCAGAAGTGGGAGGATCACTGTGAGTTCAAGACCAGCCTGGGACAACATAGTAAGTTCCAAGTCAGCTTGAGCTATAGTGAAATCCTACCTCAAAAAAAAAAAAGAAAGAAAGAAAGAAAGAAAGAAAAAGAAATGAAAAATGGGCTGGATAGATGGCTCAAGGGTTAAGGTACTTGCCTGCAAAGCCAAAGGACCAGGGTTCTATTCCCCAGTACCCATGTAAAGCCAGATGCACAAAGTGGTGCATGCGTCTGGAGTTCATATGCAGCAGCTAGAGGCCCTGGCATTCCCATTCTTTCTCTCTCATTTTCTCTCTCTCTCTCTCTTCTCTATTCTGTCTCTGTTCTTACAAATAAATAAATAAAGGTATTTTTAAAAATAAAAAATTAAGGGCTGGGGGGATGGCTTAGCAGTTAAGCATTTACCTGCAAAGCCAAAGGACCCAGGTTCAAGTCCCCAGGAACCCACGTTAGCCAGATGCATAAGGGGGCACACATGTCTGGAGTTCATTTGCAGTGGCTGGAGGCCCTGGCACACCCATTCTCTCCCTCTCTCTCTCTCTCTCTCTCTCTCTCCCTCTTTCTCTGTCAAATAAATAAATATAAATAAAATATATAAAAACAATAAAAATAAATTAAGAAAAATAATTTAACTTTATTTTGTGTAAGAGAGTGCTGGTATTAAAGCATTATGTGTGGGCCACCAGGGCCTCCCGTGACTACAAATGAATTCCAGGCTCACGGCCACCCTGTGCATCTTGCTCTACGTCAGTACTGGGGAAACAAGCCCCAGGCCTGCAGGCCTTTGCAAGCAAGTGCCTTTAACTGCTAAGCCAGCTTCCCAGCCCTGCTTTTCTAAGTATTTTATACTTCAGTAGAATACTAATAGGGGCTGGGGCTGAAGCTCAGTGGTAGGTTCGTGCTTAATGCGCACAAGGTCCTGGATTCAATCCCCAGCAACAAAAGAGGAAAAAAAAATTCAACCACAGAACACGGTGCCATATGCCTGCAGTTCCAGCACTTGGGAGTCTGAGACAGGAGAAGCAGGAGGTCGAGGACACCCTGCACTACACAGGAAGTTCCAGGCCAGTTTGGGCCACCACACATTTGTTTGAGAGGGAAAGAAAGAGATAGACGCAAATAGAAAGAGAGAGAGAAAGAAAATAGGCACACCATGACCTTCAGCCACTGTAAACGAACTCCAGGCGCATGCACCACTTTGTGCATCTGGTTTATGTGGGTCCTGGGGAATTGAACCTGGGTCTTTTGGCTTCACAGGCAAGGGCCTTACCCGCTAAGCCATCTCTCCAGCCCTCTTCTTGCAAAAACTCAGTAATGCCAAAAGACTATGTGGTCAAATCTATCTTCCCTTTCATTTTTTCTTTGTTTGTTCCTTCTTTCCATATATATATATATATATATATATATATATATATATATATATATATATATATATAATTTATTGGAGAGAGAGAAAAAGAGGCAGACAGAGAGAGAGAGAGAGAATGAGAATGGACACGCCAGGACCTCCAGCCACTACAAACAAA
This sequence comes from Dipus sagitta, assembly GCA_036346955.1. Lineage (NCBI taxonomy): Eukaryota > Metazoa > Chordata > Mammalia > Rodentia > Dipodidae > Dipus > Dipus sagitta. The sequence goes on from CM070782.1 coordinate 24,917,367, forward strand.
CTCCAGACACTTGTGCCACCTTGTGCATCTGGCTAACATGGGTCCTGGGGAATGGAACGTGGGTCATTAGACTTTGTAGGCAAGCGCCTTAACTGCTAAGCCATCTCTCCAACCCCCCCCCCTTTTTTTTTAAACTTGGGTCCTGCTCTAGCCCAGGCTAACCAGGCATTCACTATGTAGTCTCAGGGTGGCCTCAAACTCATGGCAACTCTATCTCTGCCTCTGAGTACTGAGTGCTGGGATTAAAGGCATGTGCCTAGCCTTCCTTCCTTCTTTCCATCCTTCCTTCCTTCCTCCCTCCCTCCTTCTTTTCTCCCTCCCTCCTACCCTTCTTTCTTCTTTCTTTCTTTCTCTCTCCTTGTTTCTTTCTTCTTTCATATGCAAAACCTGGGTTCCATCTCTAACATTCCCCCAAAATTAAATAATTTTTTAAATATATTTTATTTTTGAGGTAGGATTTTGCTGTAGTCCAGGCTGACCTGGAACTCATGTCTCAGGATGGCTTCGATCTTATGACGATCCTCCTACCTCTGCCTCCCAAGTGCTGGGATTAAAGGTGTGTGCCACCACACCCAGCTAAAATATTTTATTTTCATATATTTATTTGAGACAAAGAGAAAGAGAGAGAGAATGGATGCACCAGGACCTTCAGCCATTGCAAACAAACTCCAGACGCATAGGCCACCTTGTGCATCTGGCTTACGTGGTCCTGGGGAATGGAACCTGGGTTCTTAGATGTAGCAGGCAAGTGCCTTGACTGCTAAGCCATCTCGCCAGACCTTTTTTTTTTTTTTAATTTGGGTCTTGCTGTAGCCCAAGCTGACCAGGCGTTCACTATGTAGTCTCCGGGTGGCCTCACACTCATGGCAATTCTATCCTTGCCTCTGAGTGCTGAGTGCTGAGATTAAAGGCATGTGCCTACACACCTGGCCTTCCTTCCTTCTCTCCATCTTCCCACCCTTCTTTCCTTCCTCCCTCCCTCCTTTCTTTCTTCTTTTTCTCTCTTTTCTTCTTTCTTTTCTTTTTTTCCCTTCCTTCTTTCTTTCTTCTTTCACATGCACAGCCTAGGTTCCATCCCTAGCATCCCCTCAAATGAAAAATCTTTTTAAACATATATTTTTTTGAGATAGGGTCTTGCTCTAGTCCAGGCTGACCTGTTGTATCTCATTCTGTAGACCCAGGCTGGCCTCAAACTGACAGTGATCCTCCTACCTCTGCCTCCAAAATGCTGAGATTAAAGGTGTGTGCCACCATATCTGCCTGAAATATTTCCTTTTTATATATTTATTTGAGACAGAGACACACAGAGAAAGAAAGAGGAGAGGAGAGAATGGGTGTGCCAGGGCCTTCACCCACTGCAAATGAACTCTAGACGCATGTGCCACCTTGTGCATTTGGCTTATGTGGGCCCTGGGGAAATCGAACTTGGGTCCTTTGGCTTTGCAGACAAGAGCCTTAACAGCTAAGCCATCTCTTTTACAGCCCTAAAATAAATAAATAATAAATTGTCGGGTGACTCATTCTATACACCTGAGAGTCCCTAGAGGGCGCTGATTCTGCACAGAAGACTTGAAAAGAGTTTCACTGAGCCGGGCGTGGTGGCGCACGCCTTTAATCCCAGCACTCGGGAGGCAGAGGTAGGAGGATCGCTGAGAGTTCGAGGCCACCCTGAGACTACAGAGTGAATTCCAGGTCAACCTGAGCTAGAGTGAGACCCTACCTCGAAAAAACCAAAAAAAAAAAAAAAAAAAAAAAAAGAGTTTCACTGAGAGAATCCATACCATAAATTTGGTTTTCAGTCTTTTCACAGAGTTGTAAAATCATTACCACAGTCAGTTTTGGAACAATTTTATCACCCCATAAAGAAGCCTCAATACTCAATAAGCCGGGCATAGTGGCGCACGCTTTTAATCCCAGCACTCAGGAGGCTGAAGCAGAAAGATCACTACGAGTTTGAGGCCAGCCTGGAGCTACAGTGTGAGTCCCAGGTCAGCCAGAGCTGGAGTGAGACCCTGCCTTAAAAGAAAGAAAGAAAAAAAAGCCTCAATAAACCATGGAGGCTCGTGCCTGTAATTCTGGTACTCGGGAAAGTGGAGGCAGGAGAATCAGAAATTCAAGATCATCTTCAGGTACATACAGAGTTCAAGGCCAGCCTGAGCTACATGAGACCCTGTCTCAAAGAAGGAATCTCATGCTCTCCTCTTTTTTTTTTTTTTTTTGGTTTGTTTATTGTTATTTATTTATTTGAGAGCGACAGAGAGAAGGAGGGAGAGAGAGGGAGAGAGAGAGAATGGGGGCGCCAGGGCTTCCAGCCACTGCAAACGAATTCCAGATTCATGTGCCCCCTTGTGCTAACGTGGGTCCTGGGGAATCGAGCCTCGAACCGGGGTCCTTAGGCTTCACAGGCAAGCACTTAACCGCTAAGCCATCTCTCCAGCCCTTTTTAAATTTTTTTGTTCGTTTATTCTTACTTATTTATTTGAGAGAAACAGAGAGAAGGAGGAAGAGAGAGTCATGCTCTCCTCTTGCATCCCTGCACTCCCCTAACAGACTTTCTTTCTCTCTATTCTGGACATTTCAAATGAATGGAATCATATAATTAGTGGCCTTCTGTGTTCGGCTTCTTTCACACAGCATCATGTTTCCAAGGTTCATACATGTCGTAGCATGTGTCAGGACTTCATTTTTTTTAAATAGCCAAACACTATGCCATTGTGCAGACAGACCGTATTTGGTTGACTCATTCATCTGTTGATGGATACTTGGGCTGTCTCCACCTCCTGTCTATTGTGTGCGATGGAGACTCGCTGCTCCGGACAGGCAGGTGCTTCCTAGTACTTCTGGGAAGGCTGAGGTCAAGGTCGTTCCACTCCAGGACACTCCCACTCTCCGTTCATGTTAGGCTCTACTCTCAGGAGTGGACCACAGTAGGAATGGCATCCCCTGAAACTGGATCATCCTGAGGGAAGTCCTGGGAGTCTCTTCTCATCTCGGACGAAGCCAAAGCTTTGGGGCCAGGAAAATATCCCCAGGACCACACCTCCTCAAGGAAACGCTTATCTGTGGTAGCCCTAAATTTGTCCTTGAGAGGCGTCTAGGCAAATTCTAACCATTCAGACTGGGCACAGGGATCATTAGAAGGGCATTTGAGATGGGAGCTCACCAGGGTGATGTGCTTGGGGAACGGCCAGTCTAAACCACCTGCTCGGCCGCTTGTGAAAGAATTGCCACCAAACTCTGAGCCCACAGGAGAAGCCGCCTCAGACTTGTCACTCGCCCTCTACCCAGCGGCTACATACAGCTCAGCCGTAGGCCGCTGTTTCTTTACCTGATTCCTCTGAACTTCGTCAGGACCTGTGAAAATGCTACTCGAAGTGAGGGAGTGAGGCTTGGGCTGTATCATAGCCAGGCCCGGGTTCTAAACCAGAAGGCGCCACTCAGCAGGTGGCAGGGAGGTTCTGGACAGGGCCACCAGCCAAGGGACAGTTTGTACCAGGGTAAAGGCTAGGCTGTGGCTTCTGGCCAGGTGCCTGGGGAGAAGAGCACAATGTCATGAGGTGAACCAGAGTCAGCTGCATGCCTGGCCAGGGGCAGGACTCCAGATATGACGGAGCCAATCAGGAATTTGGGATTGGAATTTGCAGGCAATTCCTGGAAGGGAAGGGAAGGGAAGAGAAAGGAAGGGGAGGGGAGGGGAGGGGAGGGGAGGGGAGGGGAGGGGAGGGGAGGGGAGGGGAGGGGAGGGGAGGGGAGGGGAGGGGAGGGGAGGGGAGGGGAGGAGAGGAGAGGAGAGGAGAGGAGAGGAGAGGAGAGGAGAGGAGAGGAGAGGAGAGGAAAGGAAAGGAAAGGAAAGGAAAGGAAAGGAAAGGAAAGGAAGCCGGGCATGGTGGCACATGCCTTTAATCCCAGCACTTGATTTGGGAGGCTGAGGTAGGAGGATTATCATGAATTCAAGGCCACCCTGAGACTACAAAGTGAATTCCAGGTCAGCCTGGGCTAGAAAAACAAACCACACACACACACACACACACACACACACACACACACAAAGAAAAAGAAAAAGAAAAAGAAAAGAAAAAAGGGGGGTGGAGGAAGGAAGGGAGGGAGGGAAGGAAGGAAAGAAATCCGGAAGCGGTGACACACACCTTTAATTCCAGCACTCAGGAGGCACAAGTAGGAGGATCACTGTGAGTTTGAGGCCACCTCGAGACTACATAGTGAATTCCAGGTCATCCTGGGCTAGAGAGAAACCCTACCTTGGAAAAATAAAAAAATAAAGGAAAGAAAGAAAGGAAGGAAGAAAAAAGCCGGAGCCGAACATAGTGGTGCACACCTTTAATCCCAGCAGCCACTGCGAAGGCAGAGGTAGGAGGATCCCTGTGAGTTCAACGCCAGAATGGAACTATAGAGTGAGTTCCAGTTCAGCCTGGACTACAGTGAGATCTTATCTCAGAAAAAAAAAAAAACTTGTAGCCAAGGACAACCTTGAACTTCCAATTTCCTGCCTCCACTTCCTAAATGCTGGGATTACAGGTGTGCACCACCATGCCTGGTTTATATGGTGCTGGGTGGGTATGCTAGCCAAGAATTCTGCCACTGTTACATCCCAACCCCCAGAGTTTGCAGTCTTTCTTTCTTTCTTTCTTTATTTATTTATTTATTTATTTATTTTTGGTTTTTCAAGGTAGGATTTCACTCTAGCCCAGGCTGACCTGGAATTCACTATATAATCTCAGGATGGCCTTGAATTCACAGTGATCCTCCTACTTCTGCCTTTCAAGTGCTGGGATTAAAGGTGTGTGCTACCACGCCCAACTTGCAGTCTTTATTATTTATTATTATTATTATTAGTTATTATTATTATATCATTATTATTTAAAGCAGGGTCTCACTCTAACCCAGGCTGACCTGGAACTCACTCTGTAGTCCCAGGCTGACTTTGAACTCACAGAAATCATACTACCTTGGCCTCCAGAGTGCTGACATTAAAGATATGCACCAGTGTAACTGACTAGAGAAAGGCAGACAGAGAGAATGGGCTCACCAGAGCCTCTAGCCACTGCAAAGGAATTCCAGATACATATGCCACATTGTGCATATAGCCTTATGTGGGTACTGGGGAATTGAACCCGGATCCTTAGCTTTCGCAGGCAAATGTCTTAAGCACCAAGCTATCTCTCCAACCATCATCATTATTATTATCATATTAGTTTTTCAAGGTAGGGTCTCTCTCTAGCCCAGGTGGACCTACAATTCACTAAGTACTTTCAGCGTGGCCTCGAACTCATGGCAATCCTCCAACCTCTGCCTCCCTAGTGCTGGGATCAAAGGCATGTGCCACCATGCCCATCTTTATTTATTTATTTTTTTTTTCAGTTTTGGTTATTCCAGGTAGGGTCTCACTCTAGCCCAGGCTGACTTGGAATTCACTATGTAATCTCAGGGTGGCCTCAAATTTATGGTGATCCTCCTACCGCTGCCTCCCAAGTGATGGGATTAAAGGCGTGTGCCACCATGCCCAGTTTATTATCATTTTCGGAGACAGGGTTTCACTTTGTACCCTAGGCTGGTCTCAAGTTTGAACAGATCCCCCTACCTCAGCCTCTTGAGTGCTGGGATTAAAGGCGTGTGCCACCATGCCTGGCTAGGTTGTTGTTATTATTATTTACAATATATTTTATTTTTTATTTATTTGAGAGAGAGGCAGATAGAGACAGAATGGCCATGCCAGGGCTTCTAGCCTCTGCAAACAAACTCCAGACACATGCACCACCTTGTGCATATTACTTGTGCATACTTGTGGGTACTAGGGGATTGTACCCAGGTCCTTAGGATTTACATGCAAGTGTCTTCACCACTGAGCCATCTCTCCAGCCCTATTACTGTTGGGTTTTTTGTTGTTGTTGTTGTTGTTGTTTTCTTTTTGTGGCCTATTACTGTTTTTTTTTTTAATATTTTAATTTTTATTTATTAATTTGTGTGTGAGAGAGAGAGATACAGAAATAGGCAGGTAGAGAGAGAGAGGAGAGAATGGACATGCCAGGGCCTCCAGCCACCGCAAATGAACTCCAGATGCATGCGCCCTCTTGTGCATCTGGATTACGTGGGTCCTGGGGAGTCGAACCTGGATCCTTTGACTTTGCAAGCAAGCGCTTTAACTGCTAAGCCATCTCTCCAGCCCCTATTACTGTTTTTTTGAGACAGGGTCTCACTCTGTAGCCTAGGCTGGTCTCAAGCTTGAAGAGATGCTCCTACCGAGCCTCCTGAGTGCTGAGTCACCACACGACACCAGTTTGTACAAACATGTCCCTTCACATTCCCAAAACAAGGTCACCAGTTGGGCCTCCTTGGAAGGGCTCAGTTTCCAAGCCCTTCCAGATCCCTGCTGGACGAGAGTGGTAGCTCAAGGAACTGAGGAAGGGGAGCAATTTGGTCCTCAAAGAAGCTGAGCTGAAGAAGCAGGGCACTCAGGAGAAGGTGAACCAACACACAGGACTAAAATCGGCAGCGTGGCTGCCAACGCGGACCCGGGCTTCGGGCACCTGCACCACGTGGCAACAATCTCACCAGGGTCTATTTGGTAGTATTGGTCCCTGACCACACCGCTCTAGCAGTCAAGTTACAGTTAGAAAACCCAAATCCAGGGCTAAGGAGACGGCTCAGTGGTTAAGGCACTTGCTTCCAAAAATCTACTAGTCCTGGGGCGATTCCCCAGTATCTACATAAAGTCAGATACACAATGTCATGCATGCTTTTGGAGTTCACTTGCAGCTGCAAGAGACCCTGGTATGCCCATTCCATTTCTCTGTCTCTCATAAACAAATAAATACTTTTTAAAAAAATATTTTATTTATTAATTTCCAAACAGGAAGAGAGAGAGAAAGAGACAGAATGTACATGCCCCAGGGCCTCTAGCCTCTGCAAATAATCTCCAGACACATGTACCACTATGTGCATCTGCGTTTATGTGGGTACTGGGGAATCAAACCCAGGTCATGAGCTGGGCATGGTAGCACATGCCTTTAATGCCAACACTCAGGAGGCAGAGGTAGGAGGATCGCCGTGAGTTCGAGGCCACTCTGAGACTACCTGGTGAATTCCAGGCCAGCCTGGGTTACAGTGAGACCTTACCTTGAAAAAAAACAACAAAAAACAAGCCAGGTATGGTGTCACATGCCTTTAATTCCAGCACTTGGGAAGCTGAGGTAGGAGGATTGCCATGAGTTCAAGCCCAGCCTGAGATTACAGAGTGAATTTCAAGTCACCCTGGGCTGGAAAAAGATCCTCCCTTGAAAACCCAAAATAACAAACAAACAAAACAAAATCAAACCTAGCTCATTAGGCTTTGCAGGCAAGCGCCTTAACTACTAAGCAGTCTCTCTCTAGCCTACAAATAAATAATTAGTTTTAAAAAGAAAACCCAGAGCTGGAGAGATGGCTTAGTGGTTAAGGCCCATACCTGCAAAGCCTAAAGTCCCAGGTTCAATTCCCCAGTACCCACATAAGACAGATGCACAAGGTGATGCATGTGTCTGGAGTTCATTTGCAGTGGCTATAGGCCCTAGTGCACCCATTCTCTGTCTCTATCTCTCTCTCAAGTAAATTTTTAAAATTTTTTAAAAGAAAAAAGAAAAACAAGGGCTGGAGAGATGGCTTAGTGGTTAAGCACTTGCCTGTGAAGCCTAAGCACCCCGGTTCGAGGCTCGATTCCCCAGGACCCATGTTATCCAGATGCACAAGGGGGCGCACGCGTTTGGAGTTTGTTTGCAGTGGCTGGAGGCCCTGGTGTGCCCATTCTCTCTCTCTTTCTCTATCTGCCTCTTCCTCTCTCTGTCTGTCACTCTCAAATAAATAAATAAAAATGAACAAAAAAAAAATTTTAAAAACCCAAATCCAGTGCAGGTAGCTGGACAAAAGTCATTATTATTATGAAACAGGGTCTTACTATATAATTCAGGGTGGCTGGAACTCACTGTGTAGCCCAGGATGATATTAAATGATCAGTGACATGTCTCAGTCTCCCAAGGGATAGGATTATAGGCATAGGATACCAGGTGACAAAAGAAATTTAATATGGAGGAGGTTTGTTGGGCATGGTGGCACATATTCTAATCCCAGCAACTGGGAGGTAGAGGCAAGAGGATCAATATGAGTTCAAGGCTAGCCTGGTCTACATAGTGAGTTCCAAGCCCGCCAGGGTTATATTGTGAGTCCTCATCTAAAAAAAATAAATTAAGGAGCCGGGCATGGTGGCGTTCGCCTTTAATCCCAGCACTCGGGAGGCAGAGGGAGGTGGATCACCATGAGTTTGAGGCCACCCTGAGACTAGAGTGAATTCCAGGTCAGCACAGACTAGCATGAAACCCTACCTTGAAAAGAAAAAAAGAAAGAAAGAAAGAAAGAAAGAAGGAAGGAAAGGAAGAAAGAAATTAAGGGTCTGGAGAGATGATTTAGTGGTTAAGGCACTTGCCTGCAAAGCCAAAGGACCCTAGTTCGATTCCCCAGGGCCCACATAAAAACAGACACACAAGGTGGCACATGCATCTGGAGATCATTTGCAGTGGCTGGAGGCCCTGCTATGCCCATTCTCTCTCTCTCTTTCTCTAGCTTTTTGTCTCTCTCTCTTTCTCTCTCTGATAAATAAGTAAATAAAATAATTTTTAAAATAATTTAAGGGCTGGAGAGATGACTCAACAGTTAAGGCACTTGTCTGCAAAGCCTAAGGACCTGGGTTGGATTCCCCATTACACACATAGTCAGATGCCCAAGGTGGCACATGCTTCTGGAATTCAGTTGCAGTGGCTGGAAGCTCTGGCGTACCCATTCTCTATCTGTCTCTGTCTCTTTCTCTCTCTCATAAATAAATAAATAAATAAATAAATAAATAAATAAATAAATAAAATATTTTTTAAAGAAATTAAAAAATAAACAGAGAGAAGCAAAAACAAATCATGTATAACTGGTTACAAAGGTGCTATTTATCCTTAAAAAAACACCAAAGTTCCTCCTCAGGAGCTTGGCATCATGGGTTCCTAATGTGTGTGACTTCCCCCCTATGTTTTTTTTCATTCAAAGGGATAAAGAAAAAAAAAAAAAGAACACCAAAGGAAGTCAGGCATGGTGATGCACGCCTTTAATCCTAGCACTCAGGAGGCATAGGTAGGAGGACTGCCTTGAATATGAGACCACCCAGAGACTACACAGTGAAATCCTGGTCAACCTGGGGTAGATTGAGACCCTATCTCAAAAAATAATAATAATAAATTAAAAAACACCAAAGAGCTGGAGAGACAGTTCAGCAATTAAAGCCACTTGCTTGCAAAGCCTAATGGTCCCAGTTCAATTTCCTTCATAATACCAGACACACAAAGTGGTGCGTATGTCTGCACTTGTTTTTGCAGTGGCAGAGGCTCTGGCATACCCATTCTCTTTCCCTCAAATAAATAAATAAACTATTTTTTTAAATATTTATTTGTTTGTTTTGGTTTGGTTTTTCGAGGTAGGGTCTTGCTCCAGCCGAGGCTGACCTGGAATTCACTATGTAGTCTCAGGGTGGCCTTGAACTCACAGCAATCCCTCTACCTCTGCCTCCCAAGTGCTGGGATTAAAGGCCTGTGCCACCACACCTGGCTTGTTTGTTTGTTTGTTTGTTTGTTTGTGAGAGAGAGAAGGAGAGAGAATGATAACACCAGGGCCTCTAGCCACTGCAAATGAACTCCAGATGAATGTGCCGCCTTGTGCATTTGACCTTATGTGGGTACTGGGGAATCGAACCCAGTTCCTTAGGTTTTGCAGGCCAGCACCCTAACTACTGAGCTATCTCTCCAAGCCCTAAATAAATATTTTTTGAAAAGCCCTCAAGAGGAGGATTAGGGAGATGGCTCGGCAGGTAAGAGCACTTATTCCTCAAGCATGAGGGACCTGACACTGCTGGAGTTCAATTCTCCCTGATCCCATGTAAAAATCTAGGTATGGTCAGATTTTTGGTCTGACCACGGTCATACACATTTGTAACCCCAGTCCACAGTGGGCAGAGACCAGAGAATTGCTGAGGAAGACCGGAAAAAAAGGCAGTTCCAGGTTAAGCTCCGCCCCAAGTAAGTATATGGTTGAGCAATAGACAAGACCATGCCAAGTTCTTTTCTGGTCGTTGCACTCATGTTCATAGCATGCCTCTGCACACACATGTGCATACACCACACCTGACACACCAAACCACATACTGCACACATACACACACATGCATGCATGCAAGAACACAAAAAAGAAACAGCAGAGGAAAATTAAATCTCCTCCCTCCCCCCCTTCCCCGTCTGCAAGAAGCCGCCACTATTCCTAGCGCTAAAGGGACGGAGCTGGGAGGGGTGGGAAGTGGTAAGGCCAGATCTCTGAAGTCACGAATGACCTGCAGGCCAGATACAGCACCTAAGGGGACAGGAGGTGGGGGCAGAAACACCCAGCTTCTCCCTCCCACCTGTCTGTGCCTCCCAAAGGCCCAACATAGCTGCTTTGCACTAAGAACTGCAGCTGCAGGAGGAAGCCCTCCCGCTGAATAGCAGAAGAGGGGAAGGCGGGATGAATGTGAGGACCCAGCACCTGTGAACAGGACCCAGTAACTAGTCTCCTACTCAATGTGCCGGCTGTGAGCCGCAGACGCCCCCCTGTTGGAGGCACATCCTGGAATAGTCCCGAAAGAACAAGACAACGTCTGCTGGCCTGGCTGGATACCCCAGTAGCCATGGAAAGCACGGGGTGCGTGCATCTCTCTGGAGTTCGTTTGCAGTGGCAGGAGGCCCTAGCGTCTCCATTTATATTCTCTCTCTCAAAGAAATGAACGTCTGTTGTTGTTGTTTGCTGTTTTAGAGGCAGGGTCTCACTCTAGCCCAGGCTGACCTGGAACTCACTCTGTAGCCCCAGTCTGGCTTTGAACTCACAGGGATTCTCCAACCTCAGCCTCCCCAGTGCTGGGATTAAAATAGCCGGGCGTGGTGGTTTAAACCTTTAATCCCAGCACAGGTAAGAAGATCGACGTGAGTTCGAGGCCAGCCTGAGACTTACATAGGGAATTCCAGGCCAGTCAGGATTTTAGAGCGAGACCGTACCTCGAAAAACAAAACAAAACAGACTAAAAAAAAAAAAACCTATGTGTTTTGGCTTGCACTTAAAATCCCCGGCTCCCAGGTCTCGCAGGAAGGCGCGGGCACTGCTGGTTCGCTTGGTTGGGCCCGCGTTGCCATAGCAACCCCGCTGGGCCGGGACCGCGCGCAAAGCCAGTTGCTGGCTGAACCCGAGAGCCGCGGCCGGCGGAGGCCCGCAGGTGAGCCAGGTGAGTTTAGGTAGACTGGAGCTGGGGACTGGAGCTGGGCAGCTCTCCAACGACCCCTGTGATCTGCATCGTTCCTGAGGATAAAATCAACCTGGGCAGGTTTGCAAGCCTCCTTCATTTCCACAGCCCTTGCATTAAGCAGAATCTGTGTTCTGGAAGGTGCAGGGGCCAAGTGGACTTTATGTACTTGACGAAGCCGTAGCGTCTCTTGACACTCTTAAGACAGCTGCTGGAGCCCCGTGCTGGAGGGGAAGCTCAGTGGCAGAGTGGTTGCCTAGCATGCACCAGGGCCCTGGGTCGTGTGCCAGGCCTACCAGAGACTGGGTTCTTTTGCAGTTCCAGAAAGTGTCCCTTTGAAGCTACTGAGTCATCAGAACCTCTCTTCATGTGTACTCACCACTCATTGTAAACGAGACCTTGGAGCCTCGTCAACTATAAACCAGCCTACTTAGGTAAGACTTTTCACTGGGTCTTTTATTATTATTATTATTATTATTATTTTAAAATGTTTTATTACTTATTTATTAAGAGAGAGAATGGGTGCACCAGGGTCTCTAGTCACTACAAACAAACTCCAGACGCAGGCACCACTATGTGCATCTGGCTTATGTGGGGTTTGGGGAACTGAACCTGGGTCCTTAGACTTCACAGGCATCTCAGCCATCTCTATAGCCCATTGAATTTGTATTTTTTAATTTTTATTTTTATTTATTTATTTATTTGGCAGGGAAAGAGGGAGAAAGAGAGAGAGAAAGAGAGGATGGGTGCACCAGGACCTCCAGCCACTGCAGACGAACTCCAGACCTGTGTGCTTCCTTGTGCAGCTGGCTAACGTGGGTCCTGGGGAATCGAACCTGGGTCCTTTGGCTTTGCAAGCAAATGCCTTAACCGCTAAGCAATCCCTCCAGCCCTTTTTAAAAATTGTTTTGAGATTTATTGCTATTTATTTATTAGAGACAAAGAGAGGGAGAGAGGGAGTGAGAATGGGCACGCCAGGGCCTCTAGCCATTGCAAACAAACACCAGACACATGTGCTAGCATGTGCATCTGGCGTATGGGGGACCTGAAGAATCGAACCTGGGCCCTTAGGCTTCACAGGCATGCACCTTAACCACTAAGCCATCTCTCCAGCCCTCTTTTTTCTTTTTCTTTTTCTTTCTTTCTTTCTTTCTTTTTTTTTTAAGAAGTAGGGTTTCACTCTTGCCCAGGCTGACCTGGAACTCACTATGTAGTCTCAGGGTGGCCTCAAACTCACGGCAATCCTCCTACTTCCCCTGTGCTGGTATTACAGGCGTGTGCAACCATGCCCGGCTTTTTTTTTAATTTTAATTTTATTTACTTATTTATGAGACAGAATGTGTGCACCAGGCCCTCCAGCCACTGCAAACGAACCCTAGATACATGTGCCACCATGTGCTTCTGGCTTACGTTGGTTCTGGGGAATCAAACCTATGTCCTTAGGCTTCACAGGCAAGTGCCTTAACTGATAAGCCATCTCTTCAGAACTTTAAGAACCTAGTTCTTACAGTCTTATGGTTTATCTTTACTTTAGAGTGCCTGATTTTCCTCTCATTGTAAAGATATGTAAGGTCTTTTCAGATAAATGTGTCCATTTTTGTGTTAATTTTGCTTTTTTTTTTTTGAGACAGTCTCACAATGTAACACTGTGTGACAGGCCTGAAACTCCCTAAGTAGACCAGGATGGTCTTGAACTTGTAGCAGTCCTCCTGTCTCTACCTCCCAAAAGTTTAGATTATAGCCACCATGCCCAGCAAGTATATCCATTTCTTATATTTTTAAGTAAAATATTTATTTATTTTATTATATTTCAAATCATTTATTTATTTATGAGGGAAAGAGAAAATGGGCATGCCAGGGCCTCTAGCCACTGCAAACAAACTCCAGACACATGCGTCACTTTGTGCATCTGGTGTTACGTGGGTACTAGGGAATTGAACCTGGGTTTGCAGGTACCTTAACTGCTGAGCCTTCTCTCTAGCCCGTATCTTTTTTTTTTTTTTTTTTTTTGAGGTAGAGTCTCACTCTAACCCAGGCCACAGGGAATTCATTCTATAGTCTCAGGCTGGCCTTGAACTCACAACAATCCTCCTACCTCTGCCTCCTGAATGCTGGGATTAAAGGCATGCGCCATCCGGCCCGGCACATAAAGCCATTTTTAAATGTGAGTTAATTTAAATATAAAGATTAATACTAGGGCCAATGGTTCCTGGAAATGGGATTTCCACTCCTAGCTTTTGCTCAACATCTGTAAATGAGCATGGTATAGGCAAAGAGCCTAGTCAAATTCCTGGAGGTCACCTCTAAGGCACAGTGTTCCAATCCAGAGCAAAGAGCAGTGACCCTCTCCCCACACACACTAGGTTAAGATACATAGAGAGGAGGTGAAATGGCAGAGGAAGGAAAGGGCAGGGATGAGAAGAAGAGAAAGGTATGGTGAGGCTCCCCTCCTCCCCCTTCTCTTCCTCTTCTTCATTTCTGGTGGTTTTTGGTTTGTTTGTTTTTGTTTTTTTCAAAGAATTTTTTTTTGTTCATTTCTATTTATTTATTTGAGAGTTACAGACAGAGAGAAAGAGGCAGACAGAGAGAATGGACATGCCAGGGCTTCCAGCCACTGCAAATGAACTCCAGACACGTGCGCCCCCTTGTGCATCTGGCTAACGTGGGTCCTGGGGAATCGAGCCTCGAACCAGGGGTCCTTAGGCTTCACAGGCAAGGGCTTAACCGCTAAGCCATCTCTCCAGCCCTGTTTTTGTTTTTTTTGTTTTTTTTTTTTTTGAGGTAGGGTTTTACTGTAGCCCAGGCTGACCTGGTATTCACTATGTGGTCTCAGGATGGCCTTGAACTCAAGGCGATCCTCCTACCTCTACCTCCCAAATGCTGGGATTAAAGGCGTGTGCCACCACACCCGGCTTTTTTGGTGTTTTTTGAGGAAAGGTATGTAGTCCAGGGTGGCCTCAAACTCAGTGACTCTCCTATCTCAGACTCCAAAGTGCTGGATTTCAGCATCCCTTTGTTCTACTTGGCTGAGGGCCTACTATGTGTCAGATACTGAGGAGACCCTTACCTTGGTTTGGAGGTGGGGGGGATGGAAGGCCGAGGGGTGCCAATCCCAGAGAGCGAAGATGTTATTGAGGTAGGTCTTGAGAAACATGTAAGAGCCAGGTGTGGTGGCACACACCTTTAATCCCAGCACTGAGGAGTCAGGAGTCACTCAGGAAGAGGCCAGCCTGGACTAGGGTGAGATCCTACCTTAAAAAAAAAAAAAAAAGGCCAAGCGTGGTGGCACACGCCTTTAATCTCAGCACTCGGAAGACAGAGGCCATGAGTTCGAGGCCACCCAGAGAATACAGAGTGAATTTCAGGTCAACCTGAGCTAGAGTGAAACCCTACCTTGAAAAACCAAAACAAAAAAACAAGAGAGGAGAGAGAGGGAAACACAAAAACAATGCAAATGCAGGTCGGCAACTGGGACTCCAGATGTCCACACAATCCAGCCATTGAAGGGCATATGCTGGACTGTCTGCCTAAATTGGAGGGGACACAGTACAAGATGTAACCACAGGGCCCTTGCTCAGATAATGTAAGAACTTCAAGAGCTGGGCAAGGTGGCACACACCTGTAATCAGCACTGGGAAGCCAGAGGCAAGGGGATCATGTTAAAGTTCAGGGTCAGCCTGGGCTATATAGTGAGATAAAAAAACAAAAAAAGAATTTTAAAACCATGACAGTATAGAAACAAACCAAGAATGGGACCTTCTGTGAGGGTAGAGTCTGCACACTGCGCAGGTCCAACATTCAGCACGTGCCAGTGAGGCTGGCCCTGTGGGTGGATGCTAGGATACCATAATTTCCCAGAACTGGCTCGGCCCTGAGGTCATTCTGATTGGCAGTACCCATGTGTGCAGGTGGTGAAAGACTGAATGAGGATAGGTTTATGTAGATTCAGGATCCACGGAGTATATAGTTGTATTTATTTATTTATATTATTATTATTATTATTTTGGTTTTTTTGAGGTAGGGTCTCACTCTAGCCCAGGCTGACCTGGAATTCACTATGTAGTCTCGGGGTGGCCTTGAACTCTCGGCGATCCTCCTACCTCTGCCTCCCGAGTGCTGGGATTAAAGGCGTGCACCACCACGCCCAGGCTTATAGTTGTATTTATTGAGGAGAGACAGGTGAGCCCTCGCATTTGGACAAGACTGATTTTATTACCCCTGAGGCAAACCCTATGGAGACAGGCAGGTGGACATGAATGTCTGCTCTGAGCATCCCGGAGAGGTGAGAAACACAGATAGAGGTCTCTTTGTAACTCCACCAGGTGGAACTGGTAGGAAAACCTAAGCAGAGGATGGGCAGGTTCTCAGGCAGAGGTCAGAAGTCGGATGTAGAGGGATTATCAACAGTCCTGGTTTGCCTGGGACGGTCCCATCTTTAGCACGGAAAACCCAAGGTCTCAGGAAGTCCTTCAGTCCTGAGCTTCATCTGTCCCAGCCACCAGACAGATGAGGTTGGGCCCAGGGGTGACAGGACTCCTCCAAGCTTTGGGTTAGCGCTTGCTCTGATTGGTTCTTCTAGTCATGAAGCAGGTGACCATCAGCCCACACCAGGGCAAGCTTCTTCCTCACCCCATCATAAACCCTGGGTTCCGAAGCAATTACGCCATCACATTCCACCCTAGATGGGGCCCCAGTAGAAGGCAAGGAAGGGGACAGTCCAGGGTCAGTCCAGTACGGAAGGATTCCTATCAAGGGCTCACCTGCCCCAGACACTCATTACACACATGACCTGCCGCACTCAGATTCAGACAGGGGCCTCCCCAGGAAGCCCCGGGAACCCGGCGGTACCCAGGGGATACTGAGCCCCTGATGTTCCTAACTTTTGCCAGCACTCTCTAGCCCCACAGAAGCAGACATCATGCCAGTCTTCAAGCGCCCGAAAAAGGTCGAGCCCTTGTGGAAGGGGTGGGACCAGAAAGCTCAGAAGAACGGACTGAGGCACCAAGTATATGCAGTGAACGGTGACCACTATGTGGGTGAATGGAAGGACAACCTGAAACACGGTGAGCGGGTGATGCTGGGGAGCCTCGCTGACTGTTGGGACAGGCCCGTAGTAGGCGGGGGAGGGGACCAAAAAAGGCAACGTACAGAGTTCGTTAGTGGTGTCCCTAAGGCTCCCTCCGGGGATGAGTGCTGGCCGAGGCAGCCCAAGGTTTTCCTATGGGTTTCTGGAGCCAGTTCCAGCCCTGACTTCAGCTGAGCAAGGGGCCTGGGATGAGAAAGGGACAAAGAGGTCTTCAGAACCAGTCCCTAGCCGGGCGTGGTGGCACACACCTTAATCCCAGCACTCAGGAGGTAGAGGTGGGAGGATCACTGTGAGTTCAAGGCCAGCCTGGGCTAGAGCGAGACCCTACCTAGACTAAGAAAAAGGCCATAGTTGGGGCTCTGAGGCCCAAACTGGGTGGCTGACCTCTGAGACAAGGGCAAAGCCTGAGGCTGGTTGGCAAGAGGAAAGGGCAGCTCCCTCAGAAACTGTCTCGTAGTTGAGGGTCTGGGCTGTGAGGCACAGGTGGAGTGCCCTCCTTAGCCCAGACACGGCTCGAGCTCCCGCACGCACTGCTGTGCTGGCTCAGGGTCTGACCAGCAGGGGGCGAAGGGGTTCTGGGGATACATTGTAAACCCTGATTGGGGAAAAGTGTTTATTCAAAACTCTGAGGGAGCTGGGGGT
This sequence comes from Dipus sagitta, assembly GCA_036346955.1. Taxonomy (NCBI): domain Eukaryota; kingdom Metazoa; phylum Chordata; class Mammalia; order Rodentia; family Dipodidae; genus Dipus; species Dipus sagitta. The sequence goes on from CM070782.1 coordinate 24,934,439, forward strand.
GGTGGTGCATGCCTTTAGGCCCCCCACACCGGAGGCAGAGGTAGGAAGATTGCTGTGAGTTCGAAGCTACCCTGAGACCACATAGTGAATTCCAATGTCAGCCTGAGCTAGAGTGAGACCCTAACCTCGAAAAACCAAAACAAAAAATCTGACAGGGCCTCTCAATCCAGTCCTGAAATTCCAGTCTGTGTCTTACCAACTCTTCTCTCCTGCCTTCTTGGGTTAAATGCATACGAATTCATAAACCTGGACTAACAGAATCCTAGTTCTATCTCATAGTCTTGAAGGAGTCACTACTAGATGCTGAGCCTGTTTCCGCACCTGTTAAATGGAAATAATACGTATTTATAAAAATAAGAGCTGGGCATGGTGGCGCATACCTACAATTCTAGCAGAAAGAGAACTTCTGAAGTGTTCTTTTGAGGGCTGGGTGTAGCAGGGAGCACTATCCAAAACTTTCCAACAACAGACACGGTGGCTCAGCCCTGTAATCCTAGCATTTGGGAGGGTGAGGCAGAAGAATCAGACGTTCAAGGTCATCCTCATCTACACAGAAATATGATGCCAGCCTAAGATGTATGAGACTAATTTTGAAAAACAAAAACAGGGCTGGAGAGATGGTTCAGAAGTTAATGGAACTTACTTGAAAAGCCTGATGGCCCAGGTTCAATTTGCCAGTACCCATATAAAACCAGATGCACAAAGTGTGAATGCCTCTGGAGTTTGTGTGCAGTGGCAGGAGGCCCGTATTCTCTCCCTCTCTCTCTCTCTCTCTCTCTCTCTCTCTCTCTCTCTCTCTCTCTCTGTGTCTGCTTCTCTCTCTTTCTTTCTCACAAGTAAATAAATATATATAAAAAAAAAAACAGCCAGGTATGGTGGTGCACACCTTTAATTAATCTCAGCATTTGGGAGGCAGAGGTACGAGGATTGTCATGAGTTCAAAGCCAGCCTGGGACTACAGAGTGAGTTGCAAGTCAGCCTGGGCTACAATGAGACCCTGCATTTAAAAAATAAAAAAGCTCAGGCTGGAGAGATGGCTCAGTTGGTAAAGTATTTGTCAGACAAGGAGGACCTGAGTTCAATCCCCAACACCCACCTAAATGCTGGCCAAGCATGTTGGCACGCACTCATATTCTCAGTGTTGGGGGAGATGGGAGATAGGTGGATTTCTAGAGTTTACTGGCCTGCTAGTCTGGCCAAATCGGTGAGTTCCCGGACAAGGAGAATCCCTGTCAGAAAGGGGAAGACAGCATTCCTAAGGCTGACGCCGAGGTTGTCCTCTGCTGTGTGCACACGCACGCTCTCCCAAAACATGAGCGCGCACGCAGGAGCTTCATACACATGCCCGCACCCCATACACACATCCACGCCCTCACAATCCATCCTCAGCCGGGCGTGGTGGTGCACGCCTTTAACCCCAGTGCTCAGGAGGCAGAGGTAGGAGGATCGCTGTGAGTTCAAGGCCACCCTGAGACTACTTAGTGAATTCCAGGTCAGCCTGGGCTAGAGCAAGACCCAACCTCGAAAAACCAAAAAAGAAAAAAAAATTCTTCCTTGTCCAACAAGTCCTTCAAAGCTGACCCAATCCAGTATGTGACACAGGATCTGCCTTTAGCACACATTTTATTGGGGGGGGGGGCTCAAGGTAGGGTCTCACATGCCTTTAATCCCAGCACTTGGGAGGCAGGGGTAGGAGGATTGCCATGAGTTCAAGGTCACCCTGAGACTACATCGTGATTCCAGGTCAGCCTGAACTAGAGTGAGTTCCTACCTTGAAAAGCCAAAAAAAAAAAAAACGGAGAAAAAAAATCCAGAGCCAGGCGTGGTGGCTCATGCCTTTAATCCCAGCACTCAGGAGGCAGAGGTACGAGGATTGCTGTGAGTTCGAGGCCACCTTGTGACTACACAATGATTTCCAGGTCAGCCTGTGCTAGAGTGAGACCCTACCTCAAAAAACAAAAACAAAACAAAATTGCAAAAGAGAAAAAAAAGAAAAAAAAACAAATCTTCCTTGTCCAACATGTCCTTCAAAGCTGACCTAATCCTATATGTGACACAGGATCTGGCTTTAGCACACATTTTTTTGGGGGAAAGGACTGGTTTCAAGGTAGGGTTTCACGCTAGCCCAGGCTGACCTGGAATTCACTATGTAGTCTCAGGGTGGCCTCAAACTCATGGTGATCCTCCTACCTCTGCCTCCCAAATACTGGGATTAAAAGCATGCGCCACCATGCTCACCTTAGTACACTTTTTTTTTCTTTTTTTTGGGGGGGGGTTCAAGGTAGGGTCTCACTCTAGCCCAGGCTGATCTGGAATTCACTGTGTAGTCCCAGGGTGGCCTTGAACTCTAAGCGATCTTCCTACCTCTGCTTCCCGAGTGCTGGGATTAAAGGCATGCACCACCACACCCAGCTAGTACACATTTTTTTAAAATTCTTTTATTGGGGCTGGAGAAATGGCTTAGCAGTTAAGGCACTTGCCCGCAAACCCAAAGGACCCAGGTTCATTTCCCCAAGACCCACATAAGCCAGATGCACAAGGTGGCATATGAGTCTGGAGTTCATTTGTAATGGCTTGAGGCCCTGGCGTGCCTGTTCTTTATCTCTGTCTATCTACCCCTCTCTCTAACTCTCAAATAAATAAATAAAAATAAAATATAAAAAATTTATTGACAGCTTCCATAATTTAGACAATAAAGCATGATAATTTCCTCTTCCCTCACTCTCTCCTTTGCAACTCCATAGCACACATTTTTTAAAAAGGTTTGTTTGTTTGTTTGTTTGTTTTTCGAGGCAGGGTCTCACTCTAGCTCAGGCTGTCCTGGAACTAACTATGTAGTCTCAGGGTGGCCTCGAACTCATGGTGATTCTCCTACCTCTGCCTCCCGAGTGCTGGGATTAAAGGCATTCATCACCATGCCCGACTATTTTTTTTTATTTTATTTTATTGTTTATTTTGAGAGAGAAGGGAAGAGGCTGATAAAGAGAATGAGAACACATGCAGCAGGGCCTTCAGCCACTGTAAATGAACTCCAGACACATGCTCCACCTTGTGCATCTGGCTTATGTGGGTCCTAGGGAATTGAACCTGGGGGTCCTTTGGCTTCACAGGCAAACGCTTTAACCGCTAAGCTGTCTGTCCAGCCCCACAGAATACATTTTAAAAATACATATATGTATATGTATATATATATGTATATGTAATTTGTTTATTTGAGAGAGACAGACAAACACAGAGTGTGTATAGGCCTGCCAGGGTCTCCTGCCGCTGCACACAGACCACACGGCACCAGTTTATTTAGCACACATTTAAAGGAAAGCGTGCTCTGTAGTCCTGTGGGCAGTGGTCAGAGCCTTCAAAGAGGAGGCAGAATGCTCGAGTTCTGAGTTGGCTCTGCCACTAATTATGGGGCTTTACGTATATCACCTTTCATGTGTGGATGCTGTCTTCCCAACCTTGTTAGTGTGGTGGACGCTGCTCTCCAAGCCTGACTTCTGTCTCTCGGCTCCCCTCGGATTCAGCAGCTCAGAGCCCACAGCTGATGGGCCTGGGCTGAAAAACACAGACCTATCGGAGGATCCAACCCCTGCCTTCTGTGTTATTTTTTGTTTGTTTGTTTTCATTATTTGAGAAAGACACAGTGTCAGTATGAGTGTGCCTGGGCCTCTTGCCACTGCAAACAAATTCCAGATGCTTGTGCTACTTGGTGCATCGAGCTTTACGTGGGAACTAGGGAGTCAAACCCATGCCCTTAGGCTTTACAAGAAAGCACCTTTAACCACTGAGCAATCTCTCCAGCCCTGGTGTGTTCTTTTTTTGTTTTGTTTTGTTTTTTGTTTTTTTGAGGCAGGGTTTTGCTCTAGCCCACTAGTCCAGGCTGACCTGGAATTCACTATGTAGTCTCCACCTCACAGCGATCCTCCTATCTCTGCCTCCTCAGTGCTGGGACGATAGGCGTGCGCCACCACGCCCAGCTTTTTTTTTTTTTTTTAATATTTATTCCTTTGCAAGCAGAGAGAGATAGAAGACAGACAGAGAGGGAGAGAGAATGGGTGTGCCAGGGCCTCATCCATTGCAAACGAACTCCAGATACATGTCTTCCATCCCTTGTATTAAATACTCGGTTTGGAATACATAAAGTGGATTCTGTTTTGTTTTTTCTTTTTCTCTGAAGTAAGGTCTCACTCTAGCCCAGGCTGACCTGGAACTCTATAATCTCAGGCTGGCCTCAAACTCACAGTGATCCTCCTACCTCTGCCTCCCGAGTGGTGGGATTAAAGGCGGGCACCACCACGCTGGCTGCTGCACATTTATTTATAGTTTTTGACCCCACTTACTCTCTCCTGTCCTGGTATCTGTCATTCTACTGTTTCTCTAAGTGTGACTTTTAGATTCCACATAAAAGTGACAAAATGAAGCATTTGTCATTCTTGGTCTTGTCTATTTCACTTATCACAATGTCATTCAGGTTCATCCATGTTGTCACAAATGGCAGTTGTTTTCATTCTTTCCTCTTTTCTGAGTTTTATTTCAACTCACATGGAAGTCCGATCATCTGTAGCTAGGATCCACATATGAGAGAGAACATGCAGCACTTAGCTTTCTGGGCCTGGGTTACCTCACTAAGTATAATCCTTTCTAGATCCATCTGTCTTCCTGCAAATTTCATAATTTCCTATTTCTTTACCACTGAGTAGAACTCCATTGTGTAAATGTGCCATATCTTCATTATCTACTCATCAGTTGAGGGACATCTAGGCTGGTTCCATTTCCCAGCTATTGTGAATAAACATGGTTGAGCAAGTATCTCTAAGGTAGTGAGACGAGTCCTTAGGATATATGCCTAAGAGTGGTACGACTGGGACATACGGTTAATCTATTTTTAACTGTCTCGGGAACCTCCACACTGACTTCTACAATGGCTGGAACAGATTGCATTCCCACCAACACTGTAGAAGGGTTCCTCTTTTCCGCATCCTTGCCAATATTTATTGTCATTTTTTTCTTTTTTTTAATATTTTTGGTCTTTTGAGGTAGGGTCTCACTCTGGCCCAGGCTGACCTAGAATTCAGGCTGGCCTCGGAACTCACAACAATCCTCCTATCTCTGCCTCCCAAGCGCTGGGATTAAAGGCATGCGCACCCAGGCCCTGCTAATTTTTTTTTTTTTTTTTTCAGTTTCTCAAGGTAGGGTCTCGCTCTAGCCCAGGCTGACCTGGAATTCACTATGTAGTCACAAGATGGTCTACCTCAGCCTCCCAAATGCTGGGATTAAAGGTGTGCACCACCACACCTGGCTCCTGGTCTCATTTGTTTTGTTGATGGTAGCCATTCTGACAGGAGTGAGATGGAATCTCAAAGTAGTTTTAATTTGCATTTCTCTGATGGCTAAGGATATAGACCATTTTTTTAGATGTTTATACACCATCTGTATTTCTTCTTCTGAGAACTCTCTATTTAGTTTCATAGACTATTTATTTATTATTTGACAGAGAAAGAGAGAGAGAGAATGGGCATGCCAGGGCCTCCAGCCACTGCAAATGAACTCCAGATGCATGTGCCACCTTGTGCATCTGGCTAAGCTAGGTTCTAGGGAATTGAACTTGGGTTCTTTGGCTTTCCAGGCAAGCACCTTAACCGCTAAGCCATCCCTCCAGCCCTCATAGACCATTTTCTAATTGGGTTGTTTGATTTCTTATTACTCAGTTTTTTGAGTTCTTTGTATATCCTGGATATTAATCCTTTGTCAGATGGATAGCTGGCAAAGATTTTCTTCCATTCTATAGGTTGTCTCTTTGCTCTATTCATAATGTCCTTTGTTGTACAAAAGTTTTGCAATTTCATGAGGTCCCAGCGGTTGATCAGTGGGTTTATTTCTTGAGCCATTGGGGTTATATTCAGAAAGTCTTTGCCAAGACCAATATGTTGAAGGATTTCCCCTACTTTTTCCTCTAGCAGTTTCAGAGTTTCAGGTCTGATATTAAGGTCTTTGATCCATTTGTACTTAATTCTTGTGCATGGACAGAGATAAGGCTCTATTTTCATCTTTCTACAGATACACATATCCAGTTTTCCCAGCACCATTTGTTATAGAGGCTGTCTTTTCTCCAATGGATATTTTTGACATTTTTGTCAAAAATCAGATGGCTCCCAGCACTCGGGAGGCAAAGGTAGGGGGACTGCCATGAGTTCAAGGCCACCCTGAGACTCCATAGTGAATTCTAGGTCAGTCTGAGCTAGAGTGAGACCCTACCTTGGAAAAAAAAAAAAAAGTCAGATGGCTGTAGCTGCCTGGATTTTGTTGAAAATCACATGGCTGTAGCTGCCTGGATTTACATCTGGGTCCTCTACTCCTTTCCATTAATCTATGTATCTGTCTTTGAGCCAGTACCATGCTGTTTTTGTTACTATGACTTTGTAATATTGCTTAAGATTGGGTATGACAATGCTGCCAGCCTTATGTTGTTTTTATTTTTTAATTTTTTTGATGATCCTCTTACCTCTGCCTCCCGAGTACTGGGATTAAAGGCGTGTGCCACCATGCCCAGCTGTTTTTTTTTTAAATATTTTTACCATTCTCTTTTTACTTTTTATTGACAACTTCCATGATTATAAACAATATCCCATGGTAATTCCCTTCCCCCCCCCCCGCCACATTCCCGTTTGAAACTCCATTCTCCATCATATCCCCACCCCTCTCAATCAGTCTCTCTTTTATTTTGATGTCATGACCTTTTCCTCCTATTATAATGGTCTTGTGCAGGTAGTGCCAGGCACTGTGAGGTCATGGATATCCAGGCCATTTTATGTCTGGAGGGGCACATTGTAAGGAGTCCTACCCTTCCTTTAGCTCTGACATTCTTTCCACCACCTCTTCCGTAATGGACCCTGAGCTTTAGAAGTTGTGATAGAGATGTTTCAGTGCTGAGCACTCCTCTGTCACTTCTTCTCAGCACCATGGTGCCTTCTGAGTCATCCCAAGGTCACTGCCATCTGAAAAGAGAAGATTTTCTATCCAAAAGTGACAGTAACATTAATATATGGGGATGAACATTAAGAGAAGTGTTTACTGGGCACTTTGATGAGCATAAGTATATACATTTAGCCCGATAGCCACAGACGTTACACTCCTAGGGCTCATGACTACCTCTGTTGTAGGTTTTCAGTATCAGGGATGTATTCTCTCCCATGGAGCAGGCCTCCAGTCCAATTAGAGGGCAGTTGGTTTCCCCATAACAGACATGCTACTATTGTACCTGTTGGCTAATTTGGTTTAGCTGGCCAAATTTAAGGCTTGAAGTGTCCACTGTCGAGTATCTTCACTGGTGATTTCTCTCTCTCGCATTGAACTGCATGCAGTGTGGCTTTTTCCAGTTTTCTGTCAGCTGATTGACATGAAGGAGGTTTTAAGCTCAGCTCCAGCAGGATTTCTCAGTGGCCTTGCAGCCCAAGTATGTGGAGTCTTCAGCAATACAGTCTTACCATCTATTCCTGGTGGGAAACCAAGGGCCTCGGTAATGGCCTGTAATGTTTTGGGGGCATCAGCGACCTTTGATTTTCTTTTTTTTCTTATTTATTTATTTATTTATTTGAGAGAGGGAAAGAGGTAGAGAGAGACAGAGAGAGAATGGGCACACGAGGGCTTCCAGCCACTGCAAACGAACTCCAGATGCATGTGCCACCTTGTGCATCTGGCTTACTTGGGTCCTGGGGAATCAAGCTGAGGTCCTTTGGCTTCACAGTCAATCGTCTTAACAGCTAAGCCATCTCCCCAGCCCCTGGTTTTCTTTTTGATTCCTTTGATTTCTTTGAGTATAGAAAAAATCATTTTTTTGAAATCTTTGTCAGGCATTTCATCTAAAGCATTCTAACCGGGGGTCATTTCTGTTGGATTTATAGTGGGGTTTTTGTTGTTGTTGTTGTTGTTGTTGTTGTTTCTCCTAAGGTAGGATTTCACTCTAGTCCAGGCTGACCTGGAATTCACTATGTAGTCTCAGGCTGGCCTCGAACTCATAATGATGCTGCTACCTCTGTCTCCCAAGTGCCAAGATTAAAGGCATGCACCACCATGCCCTGCTGGATTTATAGTTTTTGATGAGATTATATTGATGTTTTGTGTTTCTTGTATTATAAAGATTTTTGTATCTTGAGATTTTTTTTTATTTTATTTTGAGGTAGAGTCTCACTCTAACTCAGGTTGACCTGGAATTCACTATTTAATCTCAGGGTGGCCTCAAACTCACAGTGATCCTCCTACCTCTGCCTCCCCAAGGCTGGGATTAAAGGTGGGCGCCACCACACCCAGTTGGTCCCGTTTGTGATCTCCTTCAGCAGCTGCTCAGCGGCCCCTGCTGTCTCCCCTCAGGTTTCCAGCCTTTTGAGGAGGCTGTGTGGAAAGTCCCTCCACCTGGTTTCTGCTCCTGCTGCTCTGCACCTGCCCAGCCGGCAGGCACACAGACCCCGGCAGCACCTCAGCCAGACTCCGGCTGGTTTCCTCCTTTCTGGAAGATCCTGCTTCTCTGCTGAGGTTGATTGTAATTTATACACCTTCACTTTTCGGTAGAAGAGTGTATCATGCTGTTTTTCTGCTTAGTTCCTTCCCTAGGCTGCTTTGGTGTGTGTACTATGCCACCATCTTATCCAGAAGTCCCCTAAATTTTGTTTGTCTGTTTGTTTGAGGTAGGGTCTCACTGTAGCCCAGGCTGACCTGGAGTTCACTCTGTAGTCTCAGGGTGGCCTTGAACTCACTGCAAACCTCCTACCTCTGCCTCCCAAATGCTGGGATTAAAGGCATGTGCCACCACACTCAGCACCCTAATTTTTTGTTTGTTTGTTTGTTTGTTTTGAGTTAGGGTCTCACTCTAGCCCAGGCTGACCTGGAATTCACTCTGTAGTCTCAGGGTGGCCTCAAACTCACAGCGATCCTCCTACCTCTGCCTCCCAAGCACTGGGATTAAAGGCGTGCACCACCACGCCTGGCTCCTAATTTCTTTTTAAATTAAATTAAATGTATTTATTTGAGAAAGAAAAAAACAGAGAGAGAGAGAAAATGGGCACACCAGGGCTTCCACCCACTGCAAATGAACTCCAGACAATGTGCCACCTTGTGCATCTGGCTTACATGGGACCTGGGGAATTGAACCTGGGTCCTTTGGCTTTGAAGGCAAGAGCTTTAACTGCTAAGCCATCTGTCCAGCCCGCTTTTTTTTTTTTTTTTTTTTTGAGGCAGGGTCTCACTCTAGCCCAGGCTGACCTGGAATTAATTCACTCTGTAGTTACAGGGTGGCCTCGAACTCACAGTGATCCTCCTACCTCTGCCTCCTGAGTGCTGGGATTAAAGGCATGCGCCACCACGCCCGGCTTATCTTTATTTTGATAGAGTTGTCCAGGTTGGCCTGGAGCTTCCCATGCCCCTGACTCGGGCTCTTGTGCACTGGGGTTAGCAGTATGTGCCGCTGCACCAAGTAGAGCAAAGGATCTCTAGTTGGGGTTTGCCATATCAGTTTGGCTGCTGGGCAAAAGGCACACCACCGGTTGTGTGTAGACGTGGAACTTTCCTGGATCTCCTGCCTGCCGAGTCTAGAGATGAGGGAGCCCTGGAGAAGCCACCCAAGGTTAGGGTCCCTGAGGTCTGGATAGGCTCATGAGTTCCAGCCTCATGGCGGTCCTGTCTGCAGTGTCAGCCCAATTGTGTGTCACCAGGGAAGGGAACACAGGTCTGGAAGAAGAAAGGTGCTATCTATGAAGGGGACTGGAAGTTTGGGAAGCGAGACGGCTATGGGACCCTCAGCCTACCTGACCCAGAGACTGGGAAGTACAGGAGAGTCTACTCAGGCTGGTGGAAAGGCGATAAGAAATCGGTGAGTGGTTCCCAGCATATCCTGTTTGTGAGCAGACTGAGAGCCTCTGTGTGTGTGTGTGTGTGTGTGTGCATATGCACACGTGTGTGCGTGTGTCATGAGTGCTCACCCATGCTCTAGTGCATGTTGTAGGAGGAGGTGGAGTTATTACGGCCAGGGTGCCTGACTGGTTGGGTGGGGCAAAGAAGGGTCGAGAGAATTATCAAGGTTTCTCAGAACAAAAATGAGGAAACAGGAAGCAAGAGGAGAGGGGGCCCAGGGAGGAACCGATTAAACCCTGTCTCCAAGGAGGTAGAAGACTTGGGCATCCAGGTCTCCTCCACCCTCTTCCCCCTCATTTCCTGGCTTTCTTTACCCAGGGCACCCCATTCCAAGAATCCCCCTTCTGTGGGCCTGAGTAGGAAGCAGGGCGTGGTGGCCCAGGCCTGTAACTGCAGCATTCTAGAACTAGAGAAAAGAGGATAGAGAGTTTAAGGGCATGGCTTCCCGGCCTTTTGGATAAGATCAAGTGCAGAATTTAAGGCCAGCCTGGACTACTTAGAGATATCCTGTCTCAAAAGGGTGGGGATGGTCAGGAAACAGGGAATAAGAGAACAGAGGGCACACCCTTTGCTATAGAACAAGAAAGGAAAAGGGGGGCTGCGGAGATAACTCAGTGGGTCCCCAAGTTTGATCCCAAGACTCCTAGTCAAAAGCTCAAAGTGCCAGACATGTTGGCACACACCTTTAATCCCAGCACTTGAGAGCCAGAGGTAGGAGGATCACTATGAGCTATGACTTTGAGGCTACCCTGAGACTACAGGGTGAATTCCAGGTTAGCCTGGGCTAGACCAAGACCCTACCTCAAAAACTCAAAAATAAAATAAAATGCAGAAACTGTAAATAAATAAGTTAAAAAAAAAAGAAAGAGGAAGAAAGGAGTAGAAGCCAGCCGGAGGCAAGTCCTCGGCCCACAGACACCCAGCCTGCAGGCAGATTCCCTTAAGTCACTCACACACTAGGCCTGGTCCTCAGTGTAGGCCACGGAGACCACTTACCATCATGTGAGCCTGGAACACGCGCGTGGTCCTTGAATTAGCTGTGACAGTGGCTTGTAGCGTCACCACACCAGTTTACAAATGAGGCAACAAGCTCAGGGGGGTGAAGTATGTAGCTAGGAGCACACAGCTGAGCGTGCCACGGAGTCTGTTTGATGAAATAGGGTGTTAGAATAGTGCTCTTGCCGGATGTGGTGGCGCACGCCTTTAATCCCAGCACTTGGGAGGCTGAGGTAGGAGGATCTCCGTGAGTTCGAGGCCACCCTGAGACTCCATAGTGAATTCCAGGTCAGCCTGGGCTAGAGTGAGACCCTACCTTGAAAAAACAACAACAACAAAAAAAGAATAGTGCTCTTCCAGGGTAGTTCTGAGAGGAAGGTCATCAAGTCCAGCCTAGAAAATAGAGGGCAGGCTTCTTGCAGGAGGCAAGGGGGTGGACAGCACTAGCAGCGGCTGGTCAGGTAGAAGGACTGAAGACGCCAAATGGCAGGACTTGTCCACCCTGGGCGGGCAGGAAGGGAGGGAGGAAAGTATGAAGAACCTTCCGGATTACGGGGAGAAATGCAGGTACTGAAGTGCACGCCTGGGCTGCTTAACCCAACCACCTTGGCTGAGTGTGAGCTCTAGAAGCGCCTGGTTCGCTGTGGCTGGACGCTGACGTTTCTAGGGAGAAAGCTGACACTTTTTCATGATTCTCCCAGGCAGCCGACTGTAATAGGGTCAACATCAGTTGGGTTGGGTGATCAGATGTGGCGGCTGTTGGTTGGGTGGGGCGAGAGGGGAGAGGACCAGAGAGGAGGGAGGGGGCGGCAGCTGCAGAGGGCCAGACACACAGGGCTTGAGATCGTTAGGACTCGCGCTGCTCTGCTTGGATGGAGGTGGGCTGGGCGCGGGGGAGCTCAGGTGTGCCCCTTGAGTACCTAGGAAGTGGCGGGACGCGCGGTGAACAGGGACGCCTTCCTGTTTGCAGGGATACGGGATTCAGTTTTTCAGCCCCAAGAACTATTACGAGGGCGAGTGGTGTGGCAACCAGCGCTGCGGTTGGGGCCGCATGTACTACAGCAACGGCGACATCTACGAGGGCCAGTGGTGGAACGACAAGCCTGAAGGGCAGGGCATGTTGCGCCTGAGTGAGTCGGAGTCCCCCCCACCCCACCGCCCATCCTAGCAGACCACTGACACCCTGCTGACCGCACCTAGCTATGCCACGCAAGGACCAGTATCTTCTTGGAGCTGAAAACGTAGGATCCCTACCTCCAGTGAGATTCAGACAAGCCGAGACACTTGCCTGTCCCCACACCCTCAGCTCTGTTATCTGCCTTCTGTGAGCACCCGCTCAGAACGCCTTAACAAATAAGCCTGTTATGCTGAGGCAGAAGTTGTTGCTGGAGTTTGAGGGCATCCTGGGCTACAAAAATCCTGTCTCAAAAAATAAAACTCAGGGATGGAATCCAGTGGGTAGAGTGCACACAGCCCCGAGTTCAATCCCCAGCAATGGTCCTAGTAGATAATAGGAGGACTAGGAGTTAGTTCAAGGTCATTCTCAGCTACATAGCAAGTTAGAGGCCAGCTTGGGCTACAAGAGATGCTGTCTTAAAAAAATTAAAATAGGCCGGGCATGGTGGCGCACACCTTTAAACCCAGCACTCAGAAGACAGAGGTAAGAAAGAGGATCACCTTGAGTTCGAGGCCACCCTGAGCCTACATAGTGAATTCCAGGTCAGCCTGAGCTAGAGGGAGATCCTACCTCAAAAAAACAAAAAGCAAAGCAAAAAAAAAAAAACACCACCTCAGGGACTAGGACTCAATGGTAGAACATGTGCCTCTTTTGCCCAGGACTCTGGGTTCTAACCCCAACACTGTGAAAACAAAAACAACAAAAAACTCAAGTGGTAGTTATAGTCAGTGGCTTAACTTAGTGCATGTAGCATGTGCATGCCCTCAGTTCTATCTCCAGCCCAGAAACATAAATAAATCCTCTGTGGTGGATGAGGTTAAACGATGCTTTTTTTTTTTTTTTTGGTACGTTGCTTTTCGTGGAGCCTGACACCGACTAGTAAGTGCTCGTGCTCAAGAACAGTCCTGCTAGCTGGCACACACTTGTCAGCCTAGTAGCTCTGGCTGCTTTCAGGTGCCCACCACCCACGATTCCCTGTCTTGTCTTTCCCCAGAGAACAGGAACCGATATGAGGGTGACTGGAAAAGAGGCATGAAGAATGGGCATGGGCATTTCTTCCATCTGGATCACGGTCAGCTGTTTAAAGGCTTCTGGGTGGATGACGTGCCCAAGTGTGGCACCATGATCGATTTTGGCCGTGATGAAGCCCCTGAGCCCACCCAGTTCCCCATTCCTAAGGTGGGTCACCCTCTAAGAGCCCTGAAGCCACACCCACAAACCAGTATCCCCAAGCCAGGGAACAGATAAAAGTTTTGTTTTCAAGCAGGGCCTCCCCGCAAAAGTCAACCTGGGCCTCCTATGCTACTTCCCTACAGATTGAGATTCTAGACCCTGACGGCGTGCTGAAGGAAGCCTTGGCCATGGTCAAGAAGACAGAGGAAGAAGGGGACTGATGCAAGGTGAGGAGGCACGTGTGCCTGCCACCTCTGATGGGCGCTCCGAGCTGTGCCCATCTCCTGGTGTCCAAAGGGCTGGACAAGAGAGGGCAGGTTTTTTGCCTCCTGTGGTCCAACTCTTCCTTTTGGACTACTCCCCTTTGGGACCTCTAAACACCAAGTATAGCCCAGCCCTGCCCAGGTCTTCCCACTTGCATGCTGGGGTGGGCACTTAACTGGAAGCAGGTGGCCTGTCCTCTCACAGGCCACAGCCGCTCCTGGGTCGGGCGTGAGTCTCTCTCCAGCGCCAGCCCCGCTGCCGTCCTCCTCCCTGCAGAGAGCGTCACGGCTCAGGAGAAAGTCAAGCTCTTGTCACCCAGATGCTCAGACTTGTGCGGCTCCTGCGGGAGGGGTGAGCAGCACCTCTGGGCACGCCCTTGGCTCCCTCAGCGGGCACCTCACCCCTGCAGACACTGGGTACTGCACTGCTTACCTCCCTGGCTGGCTTCGGGTACTCACTTGTTAACACTGTGGTCCTGTGGCTTTATATGAGAGTGCACGAGAATAAAGCACCACCTGGTGGCCTTAGCTCAGGACCTGTAGTGTCAGAGGGGCTGCGAAGGTGGGACATCAGATTTCCCAGGGGCCGGGGGGAGTGGGGAGGTGACTTCGGGTTTTTAACCTCTGAGCCAGTCCAAAGAGAGCTAGACTACATCCTGCCACAATGGTCTCCAAGGTTTAATACTAAAGTGGACCCCACTTTCTCAGCCTAACATAGGAACCCTCTGGAAGTACTAAGGACTATGGATGCCAGGTCCCATGCCCAAGGCTCCTTTCTCTCTCTCTCTTTCAAGGTAGGATCTCACTCTAGCTCTGGCTGACCTGGAATTCACTGTGTAGTCTCAGGCGGACCTCCAAGTCACAGCGATCCTCCTACCTCTGCCTCCCAAGTGTTGGGATTAAAGGCGTGCGCCATTACGCCCGCATAGGGAGAATTTTTGTCCTCTCCACCCCAGCTCCTTGGACATTTGGTTGTTTGGAGACACTCCTTTTTTTTTTTTTTTTTTTTTTTTGGTTGGTTGAAGTAGGGTCTTGCTGTAGCCCAGGCTGACCTGGAATTTACTATGTAGTCTCAGGATGGCCTTCAACTCATGGCGATCCTCCTACCTCTGCCACCCGAGTGCTGGGATTAAAGGCGTGCGCCACCACGCCCAGCTGGTGGTGGTTTTTTTGACACAGGGTCTCTCAGACTGGCTTTGAATTTGATATGTAGCCAAGGATGACCTTGAAATTCTGATCCCCTCCCTCTACCTCCTCCTAAAGGCTGGGATTACAGATGTGCAACCCCTCCCATGCCTGGGTGCTGGGGAGAGACCCAGAGCTTCACGCATAGTAAGCAACCACTCTGCCCATGAGCTACGTCACCAGCCCACAGAGACACTTCTGGTTGTCACAATGTAAGGAGAGGATGTCACTGGTATCTAGAGATAGGGATGTTGCTAAACATGCCACAATGTAGACATGCTCAGCTCAATCCACAACTGCAGCAAAGCCTTGAAACATGATGTTTATAGAGCTCTCAACAAACGTCCCCAATATAGAAAGGCTCAATAAGTGCACTACTCAGTACACTAGAGGCAGGGGGATCACTGTGGATTGGAGACCAGCCTGGGCTACATAGTAGTTCCAGGACAGGACGCTTACTCATACCCTGTTTCAAAAAGCAAACAAGGGCTGGAGAGATGGCTTAGTGGTTAAGGCACTTGCCTGCAAAGCCTAAGGACCCATGTTTAATCTCTCTCCTGATCCCACCTAAGCCAGATGCAAAAAGGTGAGGCAAGCCGGGCATGGTGGCACATGCCTTTAATCCCAGCACTTGAGAAGCAGAGGTAGGTGGATCGCCATGACTCTGAGACCAACCTGAGACTACATAGTGAATTCCAGGTCAGCCTGAGCTAGAGCGAGACCCTATCTTGAAAACCAAACAACAAAAACAAACCACACTGACATCGACTCTACAAGGTTTTCTCTGCCCCAGTCATAAGCATGGCGACCTGCCTAAGGTGTGGTGCTCTCTCTTGATGAGCACTAGCAAATCAAGGCTGGGTGACCCCAGGACATAGAATCAACAGCATGTACCAGGTATTAAACACTTACCCTACCAGGCTCAGCGTGGGCAGCCTTATTTGCCTCCTCTTGTGATGCCCCAACAGCCTGTGTGGTGTTCTGTTACAAACGTGCCACTTCAGGAGGAGTGGGGGTTCCAAGAGGCTTCTAAGACACTCTAGTACTCACCTAACCTTAGATTTATATGCTCTGTTTTGGTCACAGTTCTTGTTTTATTTTTAAAAAAAATTTTAAAGTGTTTTTATTTATTTATTTGTTTGCAAGGAGACAGAGAGAAAGAGAGGGAGAGAATGAGGCCCCAAGGCTTCTTGCCAATGCAAACGAACTCCAGACACATGCACCACCATGTGCATCTGGTTTACGTGGGTTCTGGGGAACTAAACTTGGATCCTTAGGCTTCACAAGTCAAGTGACTTTACCGCTAAGCCATCTCTCCAGCCCAGTTTTTTTTTTTTTTTTTTTTTTTTTTGAGGAGCTGAGCATGGTGGTGGACGCCTTTAATCCCAGCACTCAGGAGGCAGAGGTAGCAAGATGGTTGTGACTTTGAGGTCACCCTGAGACTACATAGTGAATTCCAGGTCAGCCTGGGCTAGAGTGAAACCCTACCTCAAAATGCCAAAAAACCCAGCTGTGATAGCACACACCTTTGATCCCAGCACTTGGGAGGCAGAGGTAGGATTGCTGTGAGTTCGAGGCCACCCTGAGACTACATAGTAAATTCCAGGTTGGCCTGGGCTAGAGTGAAACCCTTCCAAGAAAGAAAGAAAGAGAGAGAGAGAGACAGAAAGAAAGGAAATTGAGACTATGAGTGCACCAGGGCCTCTTGTCATTGCAAATGAGCTCCAGATACATTCACCTGGCCCTGTGATGGTACTGGGGAATCAAACGGGCCGTCAGGCTTTGCAAGCAAACTCCCTTAACCACTGAGCATCTCTCCAGCCCATATTTTGTTTTAGAAAGTGGGGGGGGGGTGCACTTGTTTATGCATAAAATATCACTAGGTGGGAACACAATAAATTGGCAACAATAGTCACATTTGGAGAGAATGGGAGACTTTGAAACAGTGGTTAGCAACTTTTCACTATTGAATTTGGACCCACATGAATGTATTAAATACTGTAACCAAAATGAAACTAAAGCTGAATCTAAGAGACTGTTTTTTGTTTTGTTTTCTGGGTTTTTTTGTTTTGTTTTGTTTTGTTTTCCAAGGCAGGGCCTCCCTCTAGCCCAGGCTGTCCTGGAATTCACTCTGTAGTCCCAGACTGGCCTCAAACTCACAGTGATCTTCCTACCTCTGCCTCCTGAGTTCTGGATTAAAGGTGTGCGCCACCACACCCAGCTGAGACTGTGTTCTTATTTATTCATTTTGGTGCTCGGGATGGAACCCAGGGTCTCAAGCATAGTGTGCAAGTGCTTCACCACTGAACTATACCTCAACCCTGAGGCTGGGCGCTTCACTAGTGTTTGTTGAAGCTGAGTATGAGTACCCGGGGTGCTTATTAGAAAGATTTCAGACCCTCTTAAGGCTCAGGGAACGTAGTAGAAGAGAGGGAAGAGAATATGTGAGCTGGAGGATGGGGAGGAGTGCTGTGAAAGACCATCTTCCAGCACGGCTACTGCCCTCATGGTCGCACACAGTCTAGATCGGGCCTCGCTGTCAATTCTCCACAACGAATGGAGGAGTGGCTCATGAGGCCCCTCCCCATCCTTGAGGTAGTGGTTGCTGGGGGGAGGGGAGTCACAGTTGCTCATGCTCCAGTAAATCACCCCTCACCCGCACTCATGTAAGCAACCCTAATTAAACTCACTGGATCCACCCCAAAATAAAAACAGGGTGGAGAAATAGCTTAGCGGTTAAGGCACTTGCCTGTGGAGCTTAAGGACCCATGTTTGACTCTCCAGATCCCATGTAAGCCAGACACACAAGGTGATGCAGGCATGCAAGGTCACACTTGCATACAAGGTGGCACACGCGTCTGGAGTTTGACTGCGATGGCTGGAGGCCCTGGCATGTCAATTCTCTCTCTGCCTCTCATAAAATAAATATTTTAAAACAATAAAACAAAAAACATGAAAGTGAGAGGGAGACTAGTTGGAGGGAAGGGGTTCAGGGGGAGCAGCAGTAGGAGAGGGACAAGAGAAGGCAATGGGATGGAAATGACTGAAATAAATCATATACATGTATAAAATTATCAAAAAATTAAATAATTTCTGGCCAGGCGTGGTGGCGCACGCCTTTAAATCCCAGCACTTGGGAGACAGAGGTAGGAGGATTGCTGTAAGTTCAAGGCCACCCTGAGACTACATAGTGAATTCCAGGTCAGCCTGAGCTAGAGCAAGACCCTACCTTGGAAAACCAAAATAAATAAATAAATAAATAAAATAAAATAAAGTAGATTTCAGAGACTCACACACATCAACCTGAATCAGAAGCTCCTGGGGGGGAGCTGCTTGGTGATCTGCATTCTACAAGGACCTAACAATTCGAGTCCATAGACACTTCCCAGAACTACTCAGTGCGTCTCAAGAGAGTGGTCCTGATGCATAGTGTAGAGATGTAGATGTGTGAAGTGACTAGACGGAGACAATTAGGCCCCACCTAACTTTCACTTTTTACTTTTACTAAGATCACTTTAAGCTGGGCAAGATGGGGCATGCCTTTAATTCCAGCACTCAGGAGGCAGAGGTAGGTGGCCATGAGTTCGAGGCCAGCTTGAGACTACATAGTGAATTCCATGTCAGCCTGGGTAAAGCAAGTCCCTACCTTGAACAACACCCCACCTCCCCCCCAAAACAAACCCAAAAAAACAAAAAATCAGGGCTGGTGAGATGGCTTAGTGGTTAAGACACTTGCCTGCAAAGGCCAAAGGACCCAGGTTCGATTCCCCAGCACCCACAGTAAGCCAGATGCACAAGGTGGTGCACATGTCTGGAGTTCATTTGTAGTGGTTGGATGCTCTGGCATGCCCATTCTCTCTGCCTCTCTCTCAAATAAATAATATATTGGGGGCGGGGTGGAAGCAACAGAAAAGATCACTTTAGGGCTGGGGAGATGGCTCAGTGGGCAAAAGCACTTGCTGCACAGATACAAGGACCTGAGCTCAATCCCTAGCACCCATGTAAAAGGCTGGGTATGGCCGTGCATGCTGGTAACTCCAGTGCTTGGGGTCAGGGTGGGGGACAGAGACAGAAAGATCACTGGAGCCGCCTAACTGAAAAACGGGGGGGCGTCAGGTTCAGGGACTGTCTCTGAGAAACAAGGTGGGAAAGTGACAGAGGGTACCCACGTCTTCCTCTGGCCTCTGTAGTGTGTGCATAGGCCTCGTGCATGCACATACTTTATAGGGTGTGAGGTATTGGGTTTCTGAGACAGACTCTCAAACCAGGGCCTATGGGAACCAGGCAAGTAACATGAAGTGAAGCTCACTTGGCGTGACACGAGAGGGAGTGGTGGGGACTGTGGCATGGTTAACAGTGGTACCTACTCATTGCAGCAGTGCATGGTGGGCCCAGTGCCCCTGATCTTGAACTCACAGTGAGCCACCTACTTCTGCCTTCCAAGTGCTGGGTTTAAAGGTGTGCACCACCACACCAGGCTGATCTTCCCTTTTCTAAAGCCAGAATCTGCAGACAGAAGCCTCTTGGGACAGCTGATCTTGTCAACTGACTGCATTAATTAAAGCTCAGGTTATTAGTAGAGCACCCTCAGGGCTTGTGAGGACACTTCCAGAAACAATGAGATCTTCAGGGCTCTGGCCTGATCCTTGGATTTTTTTGGATTCATAGGAGAGCATTGTTGGAAGGTGGAGAGAGGTGGGAAATGGGTCTAATTTGAAGGTCGCTGTGTTTCCCTGGAGGCTCCATCTTGCTGGGGTGCCTTCCTGTATTCCTTCTGGACTTGTTTCCTGGCTGCCATGACACAAACTGCTCTAGTCTGCCACACCTCTCCATCGTGATGGATCAACACCTCTGAAAACATGAGCCCAAATAATGGTTAACAGTGGTAAACTAGTCCCCTTACTCCCTCTCCCTCTCTGCTTCCTATCTGCAACGAGGTGCAGGTCTCTGCTCCCACTGCCAGGATATTCTTCCCAAACACACAGTTAAAGAGAACAAGGACAAAACCTCAGAAACTGTGAGCCAAAACAAATGCTTCCTTATGTAAGTCACAGCAACTAAAATAACTAACATGTTTTTCGCATTTTTGTGCTTTTGTTGACTTTTAGTGATAGATATGTGAGACCCTGTGTTCAATTCCTAGCATCACCTCCCTCAAAAGAAAAATATCCCCAAGTGCCTAAGCATAATACTAGATATCTGCCTAGCATTCCTAAACACAAGGTTACGGTGCATCCCACAGAGAACACACGTGTTAGACAGGCGTGGTTTAGGCATGAAGACAGTGCTGTTGGATGCTCCATGTTCTGTAATTCATCAATAGAACTACACTAACACAAGGTAACATCTTAACCACATAAGAGCAGTGCATTAATATCTGCTAATCTGGGCTGCAGAGATTGCTCAGTGGTTAAAGTGCTTGCCTGCAAAGCCTGACAACCTGAGTTTGATTCCCCAGTACCCACATAAAGCAAGTGGCACATGCATCTGGAGGCCCTGACATGCGCATTCTCTCTGTTTCTCTTTTATCTCTCTCTACTTGCACATAAATAAAAACAAATTAAACATCCTGAGACTACATAGTAAATTCCAAATCAGCCTGGGCTAAAGTAAGACCCTACCTCAAAAACAAAATACAAAAATAAACTGAAAAAAATAAAAATAAAAAGTATCTGCTAATCCAATGTTTCTGGTGACTTCACAGAATGTAACTACTTAAAATAAAATGACTGGGCACACATTTCAGTTACTATTCATGAAATGTTTTTTAGTTTGGAAATTTCTCAAAAAAAAAAAAAAAAAAAAAAAAAGCTGGGTGTGGTGGCACATGCCTTTATTCCCAGCACTTGGGAGGCAGAGGTAGGAGGATCGCCATGAGTTCGTGCCCACCTTGAAACCACAGAGTGAATTCTAGGTCAGCCTGGGCTAGAATGAGACCCTACCTAGAAAAACCAAAATCAGGGTTGGAGAGATGGCTTACTGGTTAAGGCACGTGCCTGCAAAGCCAAAGGACCCAGGTTCAACTCCCCAGGACCCACGTAAGCCAGATACACAAGGGAGTGCACGCATCTGGAGTTCGTTTGCAGTGGCTGTAGGCCCTGGTGTGCCCATTCTCTCTCTCTCTCCCTGCCTATTTCTGTATCTCTCTCTCAAATAAAAAATTTTTTTAAAAATCTGACCTAAAGGTGTAGTTCAGTGATAGCACGCCTGCCTCGCACGGGCTCATCTCCCAACAGTACAGAAGGGAAAAGACATTACTGAGTTCTCCCCCCACGTTCTTGTCTAGAGGCTCACCTGACTGGTAAGCCTTTCTCCTGGGGCACCAGGAGAAACTGCATCGGGCAGCCCAGGCCCAATAAACACAGACACGAGGAGGAGGTCTATCCCTTGTGAGTACATTTATGTGTTCACACTCACGCACACTTGGCGTTGAATGGGGGACAGGGAGGCTGAGATGGAAAGGACAGGAAGCATCCGGGTGGCACTGGCACAGGGGTGGAGTGGGGACAAAGAGAGCATCTGTACCCACTCTGCCCCCCCAACGTCCGACTGGGAGGGGAACCCAGAGCTGGAAGAACAGGGAGTGCTTATTCTCTTAGAGGAAAGTCTCAAAGTGCAATTTTTTTTAAAGCCTCTTCCCTCCATCCTCTGCTCTTGTGAACTCCAGCCCCACGCGCAGGCTGTCCTGGGGACTGGGGCAGGACAAAGTCACGGAAAAAGCTCCAAAGTCCGTGTGAGGACTTAGGCATAGTGGCTGCCGGGCGTTAGGGGGTGGTCCCCTCTGTGGTCCAGCTGGTCCTGTAAGCGAGCAAACTCAGCCAGTTCGTTGAGCTCCTGGAACTGTCGGTCTGTCTTATGGCTGACCAGTGAACGGTAGAAGTGGACAGCAAAGACGATAAAGACCAGGCCACATGGGACCATGATGGCTGTAGAAGCAATGGCCGCTGCCTGGCCTGGGGTGATGCCGCCACTACTGCTACCGTTGACACTGGCGGCACTGGCAGCAGGGGCCTTGGTGGGGCTCGGCTGGCCTGGCTGTTTCTTAAGGGGCAAGAACTTGACCCAGCAGAGCAGCACAACCTCGGCCAAGAAGAGCAGTGTCCCGATGACAGTGGAGAAGGCCCAGGCCAGCTCAATGTGGCGGTGCATGCGCTCATGAGGCGACTCCTTGACTGAGTTGAGGTTGTGCACGTTGCTCACGGCCTCGATGTTGGGCAGGATGCAGGTGCTGATCATGAGTGCGAACAGGTGGACGGCCACCAGCACGGTGGTACAGGCGCTGAAGACGATGAGCAGCCCGGGCGGGTAGTCGTGGTCAGCATCCAGCTGCACCTCCACCATGGCCACCTGCAGGACAGGAGCGGTGGAGTGAGGAGCACGCGCAAATCCTGCCTCACTCCCTTCACACTCTGGGGTCCTGCACCTTTCCTTTGGTTTCTCTACGCCTCAATTTCTCCATGTTCACAATGGGAACAACAAAGCACACTTGTGGAGGCTGGAGGGATGGCTTGAGTACTGAATCTGGAACCCCAGACCTTATGGAAAAACTGGAACCTGTCGGGCGTGATGGCACACGCCTCTTTACTCCCAGCATTCAATTGGGAGACAGAGGTAGGAGGATCACTGTGAGTTCAAGGCCGCCCTGAGACAACACAGTGAGTTCCAGATCAGCCTGGGCTAGAAGGAGACCGTACCTCGAAAAAAAAAAAAAAATCTGGACCCTCATATAAACACTAGAACACATAAAGTAGAAGGTGGAGATGGAGAATTTCCCAGAAGCTTGCAAACCAGCTAGCCTGACAACACAGCAGTGGACAATGAACAAGTCTGCCTTAAATGAGGTTGAATGTAAGGACCAGCCCTAGGAAGTTGTCCTCTGACCTCCATATGTGTGTTGGACCCCCTCCCCACACATACACACACAAGCAGAGCTGGGCACGGTGGCAAACACCTTTAATCCCGACACTCAGGAGGTTGAGGTAGAAGGATCACTGCGAGATCAAGGCAGCCTGGCTACAGAGTAAGTTCCAGGACAGCCTGGCTGGAGTGAGACCCTACCTTGAAAAAACACAAAACAAAACCCCACATAAACCACACATACCAAAAAAAAAAAAGTAAATTAAACCAGTTGTGATGGGGCATGCCTTAATCCCAGAAGGAAGTAGGAGGATCACCATGAGTTCAAGGCCATCCTGAAACTACATAGTGAATTCCAGGTCAGCCTGAGCTACAGTGAGACTCTACCTTGAACACCCCCCCCAAAAAAAATGAATAAATGAGTATATTAAATAAAGCCCACTTGCTTTGGGTTGTAAAGTAGCAGAAACTACTGGTGAACAAGCTTGAAGGCCAATAGCTATGTGACTCTGGTAAAGTCACTTCATTATATCTAGAAAACAGCTAACAGACTGGAGAGATAGCTCGGTGGTTAATGGAACTTGCTTGCAAAGCTTGTTGGCCCAGGCTCAATTCCCCAACAAACCACATACAGCTGGATGCAAAAAGTGGCATAAGCATTTGGTGTTCCATTTATAGTGGCAATATACCCCAGAATGACCCCCTTCCACAAATAAAATTTAGAAAATAAGTATGTCAAACTGGGTGTGATAGTGCATGTCTTTAGTCCCAGCACTAAGAAGGCAGAAGGAGGAGGATTGCTGTGAGTTTCAGGCCAGCCTAGGACTATAGACTAAGTTCTAGGTCGGGCTGGGCTAGACAGTGAGATACTAGCTAGGAAAAAATAATAATAAATAAAAATGTGCTGGGCATGGTGGCACATGCCTTTTTTCTTCATTTTCTTTCTTTCTTTATTTGACAGAGAAAGAGGGAGAGAGAGAGAATGGGCATGCCAGGGCCTTCAGCCACTGCAAATGAACTCTAGACCCGTGCGCCCCCTTGTGCATCTGGCTGACGTGGGTTCTGGGGAATCAAACCAGGGTCCTTTGGCTTTGCAGGCAAATGCTTTAACTGCTAAGCCATCCCTCCAGCCCTTAATATTTTTATTTTATCTTATTTTTATTTAGGTGGCACATGATTTTAATCCCAGCACTCAGAAGACAGAGGTAGGAGGATGGCCTTGAGTTTGAGTCCACCCTGAGCCTACATAGTGAATTCCAGGTCAGCCTGGACTAGACTGAAAAAAACAAGAGCACTCATGGGGATGGGGAGGTGGCTCAGCAGCTAAAGGTACTTGTTTACAAAAGCCTGTCAGCTTGGGTTCAACTCTCCAGCCACCCACATAAAGTTGGATACCAAAAGTGACACATGCATCTGGTGGTCTTTTGCAGTGGCAAGAGTTTCCATACACTTACACACACACACACACACACACACACACATGTAAAGATTTAATAAAAATGCACTCAGGAAGGCAGACATGGTGCTACATGCCCGTAATTTCAGCACTCAGGAGGCAAAGGCAGGCAGATCAGGAGTTCCATGCTCAGCTACAGTGTGACTTTGAGGCCAACCTGGACTACATGAAAACTGTCTTCCTCCAGATCCCCAAAAAGCACTAGGGACTGGGGGTGTGGGCTCAGTGATACAGTAGTAGCCAAACATGAATAAGGCTTTGGGGAGTTTGATCCCCAGCACTAGAAAAAAAATTTTTTTTCTCCCGAGGAAAGGTCTCGCCCTAGTCCAGTCTGACTTGGAACTCACTCGATAGTCCCAGACTGGCCTCAAACTCAAGGTGATCTTCCTACCTCTGCCCCTCCCAAGTGCTGGGATTAAAGGCATGTGCCACCACACCCACACCTGACTGAGGTGGGTTTTTTTTGTTTGTTTGTTTTTAGATAGGGTCTCACTTTAGCCCAGGCTGACCTGGAATTCACTATGTAGTCCCTACTTCTGTCTCCCAAGTACTGGGATGAAAGGCGTGCGCCACCACGCCCTGCAGGGTTTTTTGTTTTTTTGTTTTTTTAAAGTCTGGGGATTGAACCTTGGGCATGCTAGGCAAATGCTCTACCACTGAGCTACATATCCCCAACCTACAAAAAAAATTTTTTTTAATGTATTAAAAATTTAGGCCAGCTGTGATGGCGCACGCTTTTAATCCCAGCATACCTCAAAACACAAAAACAAAACAAAAATTTTTAGGGCTGGGAGATGATTTAGTGGTTTAAGGCATTTGCTTGTGAAACCTAAAGACCCAGGTTCTATTCCCCTGTACCTATGTAAGCCAGATGCACAAAGTGGCCCATACATCTGGAGTTTGTTTGCAGTGGATAGAGGACCTGGTATACCCATTCTCTCTGTGTCTCTTTCTCAAATAAATAAATAAAATCAACCGGGTATTGTGGCCCACCACGCATAAATAAAATCAACCGGGTATTGTGGCCCACCACGCATTTAATCCCAGCACTTGGGAGGCAGAGATAGTATGGCTCTGAGTTTGAGGCCAGCCTGGGACTAGAGTGAATTCCAGGTCAGCCTGGGCCAGAGGGAGACCCTATCTCGAAAAACCAAAATAAATATAAATAAAATAAAAATAAACTCAATTACCAACCACCATCCTTGTTGATCCCACACTCTCCCACCCAAACAGGGACTTTCTTTCATGCTCTGCTCCGGGGACAAGAAGTGAAGCGGAGGTTGGAGAAGTAAAGACCCATGTCACACCCAGGTCCGTTCCGAGAACACAGTGCACAGACTGACAAGGAACCAAGCGAGGCTTCCAGGAAGACAGCAGCTCAACCTGGTGCCCCTCTCTTGGCTGGGCAGCCAGCAAGCCTCAAGGCCATTTCCTCCCCCAGCCTCAGGGCTACTGCACTGGCTGTCCCCCAATTCCTGGAGATCTGAGGGCCTAAGGTCACCAGGGGCATGCTATGAGCCTGTCACCCACTCTTTTCACCTGGGCCTTGCAGATCACCCCCATGTAAAAGGAGCCAGCTCATCATATTTGGGCCAGGCGAAGCGGGTAATGGGCACAGTGCCAGGGTGTGTGCATGTGGGCTAGAGGGACAGGATAGCAATAGGGAGACAAGATAGCAATAGGGAGACAAGATAGCAAGAGGGGCAAAGCCACACCAAGGAATTTTTTTTTTTTTTTTGTCTTGCTACATGGCCCAGGCTACCCTTGAGCTTGCAATCCTCCTGCCTCTGCTTCACCAGTGCTAGATCGCAGGCCTGCATCACTTTGTCCAAGGAAAGTGACTATAAAAGTGCCTGTGAGGTATGGTCTCGGCGTTATGTACCCTTATTGCCACCCCCAAGCCCTGCTCCCCCCTAGGAAGGGGGATGGCTCCTTCCTTTCCCACCGGCTCTCCTCCTGACAGCCGGTGGATTTTTGAACCCTCCCTCTGCGCCCTTTCTTAGGCCGCATGACTGGCGAATTCCTTCAACTTTGCCTGTTTCCACACCAGTAGATTAGGAGTAATGGTGCATGCTTCAGAGGAGTTGTGAGGACCGAGATTAATCCACGTGAAGCACTTGCTGCCTGGGACACAACTAACTAAAAGCGGGCTTGAAACACCCAGGAACATCTCATTCCCCCCATGAACTCCTCCCATCTCATGGCCCCCATGAACTCCTCCGACAGTTCCCACCCCAATGCCGGATGGCGTGAAGCTCAACCAGAGAGACGCAGGCCAGCAGCAAATCCGGCTCCCACACCTGGAGCATCTCCGTCTCTCTGTGGAGCCTTGGGCCAGACCATCCTGTGTGAAGGAGGGAATGTTGAGATTAGGGTCACAGTGGAAAGTAGACCTTTTGAGATATGGGCCCTCTTGTTCAAAGAGCCAGGTTTATATGTGCATATGACTTTCAGACCATTTCAATAGGATGTACAGATTTTTGCCTTAGAATTTCCACAAATAGCAAGGATATGTACTTTTCTGCCTGAGAGTTTATAAAACATTTCAAGTTCATGTAAATTTGGGGCAGTGCCACGGGATTTTTGACCATTTTTTAAAGATCACTAATGGCCTAATGCCAACCCCGAGAATTCTTGTTCTATGCGGGCAAGGGAGCTGGGCATCTCAGCACATTTGGGTCAAGGACACGGGGCACAGGGCAGGCCACACACCTTGAGACTCCCTAGTCTGTGTCCCCAGGCCTCCCACAACTGGAAAAAGCAGGGCACCCTCAGAAAACACCTCCTGCCACCTCCCCACCCCCACACTTCCTCT
The DNA here is from genome assembly GCA_036346955.1 of Dipus sagitta. Classification (NCBI taxonomy): domain Eukaryota; kingdom Metazoa; phylum Chordata; class Mammalia; order Rodentia; family Dipodidae; genus Dipus; species Dipus sagitta. The sequence continues at coordinate 24,961,261 of CM070782.1, forward strand.
TCCTGTTTTGGCCTGCTGTCCTGGAACCTGAAACCCGAGAAAGGAGAGGCTGCTCCCAGGCTGCCCCAGGTCCACCAGCCATTTACCCACTCCCAGAAAATGTCCTGAACTGCTATGTGTGCCAGGCACTGGGAGTGATGGTGCGGCTTGTCTACTGTATACAGGTAACTCCCAGTCTGTTCCCCTCCTGGTACTTCCCCTGCGTCCCAGCCACCCCGGGGGCCGGTACATTGCTCTCTGCAGAGCTTTAAGGACACAGAGCCACAACCCACAGCTGGATGTGAAACTGTGACCTTGGACAAGTATTTCAAGTTTTCTGTGTCCTAGGCCTTGCATCTGTAAAATGAGGGCATTCTTACTGTGGTTATGAGGACCCAGAGTTAATGGACATAAAGCCCTCCCCTCCCCCCCCCCCCAGGCCCAGCCTGACCTGGAATTTACAATGTAGTCTCAGGGTGGCCTCAAACTCATGGCAATCTTCCTACCTTTGCCTCCCAAGTGCTAGGATTAAAGGCATGCACCACCATACCTGGCTCAGAAAGCCCTTTGAACAAGATGTGGCATATGATAAACTTTAAGTTATCAATGATTCTTAGTATTATTTGGGCAGGTTGAGGATATAGCTTAAGATAGCTTTCCTAGCTGGGTGTGTGGCACATCCCTTTAATCCCAGCACTTGGGAGGCTGATGGAGGATTGCTGTGAGTTTGAGACTACATACAGAGTGAGTTCTAGGTCAGCCTAGGCTAGAGCAAAAAACCAAAAATTTAAAAAAAAAAGGGAGAGAGATAGTTTGCCTAGTATGGTGAGGCCCTTGGTTCCATTGCTAGCAACATGTATACACACACACACACCATTATTCCTTTGTAAATATGGAAACACTCAGGGAGGTGAGCTCAACTATGAAAAGGGAGTTACTCTTGGGGAGGGGACTTGAACTCATAGCCACTCTAAAGCCTGTGTACAATGGAAGTCATAGCATGCTTCCCTCACATGGTGACTGAGAAGGTTAAATGAGGTTCTGATCACAGGAGAAGCTCAATAAATCTTAGTTAGGGAGAAAAGCACAGCCTGAAGCGGAAGAGTCTGCAGGAGGAAGAACTCCCTAAGCCTGCCCTTGCACTCTGCTCTTTACTAGGGGCCAGCCCCATTCTGAGACACCCCGCCCCAGCGCTGGAGCTGGAGGGAGACTGCTCTCCAAGGAAGGGAAGGGCTCCCTGAACTCCGTAAGAAACCCTGTCACCCTCATCTACCATTCCTGGAAGGCCAACCACACAGGCTGGCTGTATGTATCGCTGCCACATGTGGGGCCAAGTTCAAGGTCACAAGGCTGCATACAAGAAAGGCCTCTGAGTGAGAAGGGGCAGTTGGCATAAATCACGGATTCTGATGAAAACTGTTCTGTGCAGGCGTAAGAATCACTGCTTTTTTTCCAGGATGTTTCCTGCTTGGGATATGTTCCCGGGGGTGGGGTGAGTAAAGTCCGGGAGGGGGCCCTTGTAGAATCTGGCAGCTGACTCCCAGGGCTCCAGTGGAGTCTCAGATCACATCAGATCAGATTGCACACAGCTTTGCAAGGTAAATATAGCCCCAGAGCAGGGCCCTTAGCCCAAAATAAACAGCTCCCAGCCAGTCACCAGCCTTTACGAACCTGGCCACACAGGGCCTGAAGGGGCGATATCACCAGCCCCACCACCTCATACCCATGACAGGGATTTGCCCACCCCACCTGAATGCCAACCACCTCTACTACTTCCCATGCTGGGCTCCATGGAGACCCTGAGCCCTGGAAGCCCTGGTCTTCCAAGATAGCCCCCTTTCATCACAGGCCCAACCCCTGCATCCACAATGAGAAACACGACTTTCCTCTCCCCAGCTCAGGCCTTTCTCCAGTTCATTGTCCCCCTGGCCTCCGCCACTCCCACCCCCCTTGGATCCTGCTCTAGCCCAGGTTGACCTAAAACTCACAGATATCCTCCTACCTCTGCCTCCCAAGCACTGAGACTAAAGACGTGTACTGCCTGGCCAGTTCATTCTTTTTTCTCTTTTTTTTTTAGCTTGAGGTAGGGTCTCACTCTAGGCCAAGCTGAACTGGAACTCAGGGATCCTCCTACCTCCACCTCCTGGGTGCTGGGATTAAAAACCACATCTGGCACCCATTCATTTCTTTTTTCTTTCTTTCTTTTTTGAGGTGGGGTCTCACTGGAGCCCAGGCTAACCTGGAATTCACTTTGTAGTCTCAGGCTGGCCTCAAACTCATGGCAATCCTTCTACCTCGGCCTCCAGAGTGCTGGGATTAAAGGTGTGCGCCACCAAGCCTGGCCCCATTCATTCTTATAGGAGGTAGATAGCTGTGGCCTTGGGAAGGTCCCTAAACCTCAGTGGTATGGGCTCACCTGAGCTGTCTGGGTCTGTTAGCCCCATGTCAAATGCAAACCAACAATTAAGAGAGAGTGTGAGTGCAGTCCAGTGGCTTACAAACTGTTGACCACAGCAGTCCAGTACTCCAAATGTTTCTATAAATAAACATGCACAATCTTACGCAACAGAAACAAAAGTTCCACCAAAGTACTCATTCTTGAATACAGCTATAAGACACTGTGCTCGCTGTTGCTCTATTCCATTCCATTCTGGGGACTTTAGATAGGGTCTTGTTAGTCCACGTTAGCAGTCTTCCTGCATCAGCTTCCTGAGTGCCGAAATTACTGGTATGAGCTACATGTTTGACTCTTTCCTTTGCATTTATTTTTTTATTTATAGAGAGGGGGAGGGAGAGAGAATAGGTGCACTAGCCACTGCAAACAAACTGCAGATGTGTGTGCCATCCTGTACTCATGAGCCACCTTGTGCACCTGGTTTTACACGTGTCCTGGGATTTGAACCTGGGTCCTTTGGCTTCGCAGGCAAGTGCCTTAAACTCTAAGCCATCTCTGCAGACCTCATTTCTTTTTCTTTCTTTGATGTCTTACTCTAACCTAGTCTCAGGGTGGCCTGGAACTCAAGACGATCCTACTACCTCTGCCTCCCAAGTACTGGGATTAAAGGTGTGTGCTACCACTCCCGGCTCTTTTTTCTAAAGATGGGATCATGCTATATAGCCCGGAACTCTTATGTATCCCACGCTGGCCTTAAACTCATGAGCCTCAAGTGCCAGTGCCTGCCTCAAACCATTTTTCTCTTGTGGTGCTGGTGATCAAACCCAGAGCTTTGTACAGGCTCTACAACGAAGCTATATCCCTAGCCATCCCTTTAACTCCTCCCTCTCAGGCTGGCCTACAACTATATGCAGCCTGGGAAGACCTGAAACTCCTGGTCCTTCTGGCTCCACCTTTTGAGTCCCGGGGTTAGAAGCATGTGGCACTACATCCAGCTTCCTTTGTACCTTTCTATTTATTTATTTTTTGAGGTAGAATCTCACTCTAGCCTAGGCTGACCTGGAACTCAAAGCAATCCTACCTCTGCCTCCAGAGTGCTGTGATTTAAAGGTGTGCACCACCATCCCTGGCTTTCTATTTTTTACTTATTTTTTTCAGTCTTTTTTTTTTTTTTTTTTTTGGTTTTTAGAGGTAGTGTCTTGCTGTAGCCCAGGCTGACCTAGAAGTCATTATGTAGTCTCAGGTTGGCCTTGAACTCACAGCCATCCTCCAACCTAAGCCTTTCCAATGCTGGAATTAATGGCGTGTGCCACCACACCTGGCCCCTACAAATATTTTTATTATTTATTTGCAGAGAATAAGAATGGGCACATTAGGGCCCCTGAGAACGAACTCCAGACATATGTGCCACTTTATGCATCTGGCTTTATGTGGGTACTGGGAAACTGAACCTGGGTCATCAGGCTTTGCAAGCCAGTGCCTTTAACCATTGAGCCATCTCTCAAACTGTGTGCACACAGCGCGCGCGCACGTGTGTGTGTGTGTGTGTGTGTGTGTGTGTGTAGTTTTTCGAGGTAGGGTCTCGCTCTAGCCCAGGCAGACCTGGAATTCACTATGTAGTCTCAGGCTGGTGTCAAACTCACAGCAATCCTTCTACCTCTGCCTCTGGAGTGCTGTGATTAAAGGCGTGTGCCACCACACCTGGCTCAGCTTTCATTTTTATGGATGCTTATAATCCCATTACACTTGATTAGAACACATACATCATTTGTAAGAATGCAGACAATAAGGCTAGTGCTAAACACTTTCTAGGATATGTACACAAAGGACTAGAAACTGGGCATGGTGGTGCACACCTTTAATACCAGCGCTCGGGAGGCAGAGGTAAGAAGAGCACTGTGAGTTCAAGGCTAGCTTGGAACTAGAGTTCCAGGTTAGCCTGGGCTAGAGTGAGACCCTACCTCAAAAAAAAACAAAACAAGCTGGGTGTGGTGACGCACGCCTTTAATCCCAGCACTTGGGAGGCAGAGGTAGGAGGATGGCCATGAGTTCGAGGCCACCCTGAGACTACATAGTGAATTCCAGTGAGCTTGAGCTAGAGTGAGAACCTACCTTGAAAAACCAAAAAAAAAAAAAAAAGATTAGAGACTGGGGACTGGGAAGATGGCTCAGCAGTGAAAGGCGCATGCCTTCAAATCCTGCTGGGCTGGGTTCAATTCTCCAGCCATCCATATAAGCCATATGCAAAAAGTGGTGCAAGCGTCTAGTGTTCCCCTGCGGTGTCAAGAGATCCTAGTGTGCCCACTGCAACACACGTACACATACGTGTAAGTACATAAAAGACTGAAGAACCAAAGTTCAGACCAGAGGTTGCTCAACAACAACCCTCAGGATATAATTTTTGTAAATAAAGTTTTATTGGCACCCACTCATTAATCATACCCATTAATTTGCATATAGTGTAGGCCAACGGCAGAATGGAATAGTTACTTGGGAGACCACATTCCCTGACAGAAAAAGTTGGTTGACCCTTGGATTAGACCAACACCTTATTTTTGTTATTTTTTTTTTCTGAGGTAGGATCTTGCTCTAGCCAAGCTGACCTGGAATTTACTATGTAGTCTCAGGCTGGCCTCAAACTTAACAGTGATTCTCCCACCTCTGCCTCCAAGTGTAAGGATTAAAGGTGTGCACCACCACAACCAGATTTATCTATTTATTTATTTATTATTTCTTATAGTCAGGGTCTTGGTCAAGCCTTCAACTCCTAAGTGCTAGGGTTGATTACAGATGTACTGGTATACTGTTACTATACCAGGTTTCGATTTTTTATTTTTATTTATTATTATTATTTTTATTTATTTATTTTTTGGGGGGGGGTTTCTTGAGGTAGGGTTTCACTCTAGCCCAGGCTGTCCTGGAATTCACTACGTAGACCTTACCTCAAACCCCTCCCCCCTCAAAAAAAAAAAATCTGTGGTTCTATTAGTCTGAGGTGTCCCTTTAGAGGAGTCTGTTAAAGGACCCTTAGATGTGCAATCAGAGAGAAATTTGCTGACTTACAGTTTAACTTTATATCCAGTGTCCTTCCTCCACCAGGACTCTATCCACCACTACCCCCAACACAGATCACCATGGCACCGCCTTGCAGCTTACTTAAAAGAGTTTTCCTTTGACAGCCAGGGACCCCAGCAAGGGGAGGGCTCCTCACTGTTGCAAGCTGAAAATTCCAGAAACATGCCACAGACACTTGCAAAGTTGTACAAAAGATTCCTCTGCTGGGCAGACAGCACCCTCCTCTTAGGACATGGAGCAAAGCTCCACTTATATGACTCTCGCATGCAGAATGGGGCATCTGGAAAACTCCAAAGGCCCAGTCATCAACCAGCTAAGGGGCAAGAGAGAAGGCTCCAAATCAGATCCAGCAGAGCCTAAGCCCTGCTCTGGTGGGTGACCTGAGCCTCTTACGAGTCCCTGCTTTCCTGTCCACACCTCATAGCTCAAGAGCTATTGTGAGGATAAAACAAAAAAGGGTTCAGATTCATGCCTGGCACAATATAGGGCTCAATAAATGCTAACCACCTTCATCATCACTACTACAGAACTTACAGAACTGCCCTGTCCACAATCTCTGACACCTTCCTGAACAGTCAATCAAGGCCTGCAATTGTGTGGGGGTTGCGGGGGGAGGGGTAATCTGTTTTTGTTTATTTGAGGGAGGGTCTCACTCTAGCCCAGGCTGACCTGGAATTCACTATGTAGTTTCAGGCTACCCTAGAACAGCGATCCTCCTCCTCCCTCTGCCTCCCAAGTGCAGGGATTAGAGGTGTGTGCCACCACTCCTGGCTTTTCTCTTTTCTCTTCCCCCACAGGGTTCTGATATGTGGCACAATGCTAGTTATACTAAACTCATTTTCCCTAAGAACCTATCCAAGCCTAACTCCACCATTGTCAAGGCTCAGCTGGAACTGCATTCTTCTAACTCAGCCAACCCTTAGAAAGCAGCCCGATGCCATGGAAACAAGGGTTAGCAAGTTTCTTGGATACTTAGGTAATATAAATGGCATGCAAATACTAACTCAAAGAACCCTTACACCAATGTAGCTGATGATGTTATCACTTCATCTTTTGTTTTGTTTTGCTTTTTTGTTTTTTCCGAGGTAGAGTCTCACTCTAGCTCAGGCTGACCTGGAACTCACCATGTAGTCTCAGGCTGGCCTCGAACTCATGGCGATCGTCCTACCTCTGCCTCCCGAGTGCTGGGATTAAAAGGATACGCCACCACGTCCAGCTTGAAAATATTTTTACTTATTTGCAGGCAGAGCAAGATAGGAGAGAGACACAGAGAGAGAATGGGCTCACCAGGCCTCCAGCCTCTGCAAACAACTCCAGATGCATACGCCACTTTGTGCATCTGGCTTTACGTGGATACTGGGGAAATCAAACCCAGGCTGGCAAACTTTGCAAGCAAGCATCTTTTATCACTGAGTCATCTTTCCAGGCCCCCAAACTTCATTTCTATAGGCAAGGAAACTGAGGCCCAGGGAGGCTAAATGACGTCCCCAAGGTTTCAATCTCAAGAGGCTGAGCTGTGACTACAACCCAAGTTGACTGCACTCCTGCTTTGCTCTGCTACACTAGAGCTTTTCACCTTTGTCCTCCTAACACTCTCCAATGCTTGCTCTCTTCCTGTGCCTGTCAGAGGCTGAGTGTCCCAGCCAAGCGACCTCAGGCAAGTCACTCTTCTGGGATGACCATGGCAGCCGGATGATGTAAGACGGCATGCGTGGAGCAAGCACTCTGCAGTGCGGCTGAGCCTAGCACAAGAGCCCCTCAGCCCCTGCAGTAACGACTGCTCCTGCAGATGCGCAGGGCAGTAACTTCTGAACTCTGAGCGTATCACTAACACTCAACAGTGTCTCATGACCTGAGCGTTTCCTTCCAACTCAATTTCACAGAAATCCCAACCAACTTCTGAGCCTGCTCTGGAACCTGGAACAAAAGGGGGCTTGCAGGCAGAGAACTTGAGGAGGTAGATAATCCAAAAATAATTGATCCCAGGTCATGAAAAGCATTTTGTTTACAGCCACAGGCTGACCTTCCCAATTATCATCCTCTTAGGCTAATGTTACAGTCTTGTACTCCCCAGCAGACAAGACTGTATAGGCACTTGCCACAACTCCTACAGAAGACAGGGTCTAGCCCAGGCTAGCTGCCCACTGCTGAGTGGTAACCTGAGGCACAGGTAACCCAAAGCAAGGCCTCCAAGGATACCTTTAGCTGCAGGGTCACTGCAAGGTGCAGATCATGTTTTATCCCAATCCCCTCCTTTTGTATCTGTTTAGTCTGGCTGTAAAAGTGCTGTCAGTTGGGGCTGGGGAGATGGCTCAGTGGTTAAAGACATGCTTACAAAACCTGACAACCTCAGTTCAAGTCTCCAGTACCCATATACAGCCAAATGTACAAAGCGGCACGTGTGTTTGGAGTTTGCTTGCAGCAGCACTAGGCCCTGGTGCGCCCATTCTCATTCTGTCTGCTTGCAAATAAATAAAAATATTTAAATAAGCAAATAAGTGCTGTCAGGGACAAGAACTTAGTCTGCAGACCAGAGAGGGGTCAGGGTACATCATAAGATACTGAAATCCTTCATTCCTTCAGAGGCCCAGTATGGCCTTATAAATGAATTCTCACATGTAAGTCAAGGGGAGTATAATCTTCCCACCTTTGTTAAGAATAAGAAAACTGTCTTCAAAGTGCATAGAAGCTCATGCCTTCAATCCAGCATTCAGCAGGCTGGCAGTGCCAGCTTGTGCTACAGAGTGAGTTCCAGGTCATCTTGGGCTACAGTTGAGACCCTGCTTCAAACAAAACAAGAGGAAAAGGCACCTGCTCCAGATGCTCTGGCCTGTCACCAGCATGCCATCACAGGTACCCAGGTACCAAGCCTTTGCACCATGAAGTTGGGTTTCTCTCAACCCTACCAGGCTTTTGGGGAGACTTGTAGGTAAACTTGGCATTTTAGGCAACTCTCCTACTCCTGGAGATCAAAGGTCCCATCAGATCCTCCAGTTTTCCAGGTCTATTGAAAGGAAACCCTTTGGGGGCAGGAAGCTGGTTGTGCTGACTCACAGGCCAAGAGTAATTCAGGAAACTTGTCACTCGGTTACCATGGCATCAGGGCAGCCCGGCACCCCTTCCTCTCTGTGGCTCACTCACTCAAGAGCTGGGTGTCAGCAGCAAAGGTGGACATGGTCAGACCTCAGAACCCCAAATCTCTCACTTCGACTTCTATGACTGTACCGCCTCGACCATGTCTGATCTCAAGTTAAGCAGGTCCAGCCTGGTTGGGACCTGGTTGGGAGAATTCCAACTTTGAAACAAATGCAATTAGTTACCCTTTTATCTGCTGCCCAGAATGGAGGCTGTCCTGGAGTCCAATACTTTGCAGCCTGAAGATCCTAGTTCCTAGGATTCTAGTTGCCACTGGTGGAGTAGAGGACACATCTCCAACCAGGCTGAGGAAAACAGAGGTCCCAAAGAGATGGTGCAAGGGAGCCAAAACCCACCCAAGGCTACTCTGGCTGCTTCAGCCTCCCGACCTCCCCAACTGATTTTAGCAAGAGGAAGAGGCTTGTCTTCTTGGGGAGAAAGAACATGGAGGTAGTCAAGTGTCCCCTCTGCTACCTTTCTGGGGGTGTGCATGGGTCTGGGCAGCCATGATTGAGCCCAAGAGAAAGGAAACCCAGAGTGCTGCAGGGAAAAACATACAACTTCTGACTCCCCTGACCCCAGGGTGTAAAACTTTCTTTGGCTTTGGAAGAAACTTCTTGGCTTCATTTCTCATTCCCTAGGTCTGGTCCTACCTGTCCCTTGCAGAACACCGATCAGAGCCACCATATGCCACAATGGCATACAAGATCTAGATGCTGCCTAAACTGGGTTCGAATCCTTGTCCACTGGACTAGCTGTGTGTCCTTGGGAAAGGCCCTTGTCAAAAATTAAATGGAGGGCTGGAGAGATGGCTTAGCGGTTAAGCGCTTGCTCGTGAAGCCTAAGGACCCTGGTTCGAGGCTGGATTCCCCAGGACCCACATTAGCCAGAAGGCACAAGGGGCGCACGCATCTGGAGTTCGTTTACAGAGGCTGGAGGTCCTGGCATGTCCATTCTCTCTCTCTCTGTCTGTCACTCTCAAATAAACAAATAAAAATGAACAAAAAAATTTAAAGAAAATTGAATGGACTGCTAAGGAGTGAGTGAGCTGGCATAGTTCTCGCTGTTCTTACACATTCTTCCAGCACAAGGCAGAGAGACTGACTTTTTAGGATTAGGAATGACAACAGAATTTCACAAGTTTTGCCTGAACTAAATACTAGACAGCTGTGCCTTTCTTTCTTTCTTTCTTTCTTTTTTTTTTTTTTTTTTTGAGACAAAGTCTTGCTATGTAGTCCTGGCTGGTCTAGAACTCACCAAGTTGGTCATGAGCCCGTGGGCAATCTTCCTGCTTCTGCCTCCTGAGTATGCAACACCACACTCAGCTCTCCTTCTCCCATGCTCTCTCGCTCATCTCCTATTAGTTCAACTTAATTCACAAAGGAGGAGAGACTTCTGAACAGCAGTTTTCATTTACCATCTCAGAAATCTATGTCCAGGGAGAGGAAGAGGGGAGGAAGAAGGGAGGGGAGAGGGAGAGATTTGCTTCAGGTCACAGGCAGCAAGTGGAAGACCTAGGAGTATGGGAGGGGTGCTTTCTGATCTACCCTTTCCTGGACTTTCCACTGGGGCCCAGCGCACTGAGTCTGTAAAGCACGCAGGCGGCACTGGCCCACTTTTTGGGGGCGGGAGGGCAGATCAAGGGGAAAGACCCAAACACTCTCGCTTCCCAAGTAAACACCAAGGGTGTAACCACTCCCTTCCTCAAGGCCAAAGGGCTTAGCTAATGCATGGGGGAGAAGTGCTGGAGCAGGAAGACCCCCACTGATGCTGGCTCATGTCACTAAGTGTGACAATAATGTAGCTGTTGTGTAGTGCCCTGCCCCGGAGAAATTCCCGGAGTTACTTAGGGAGCCTAACCTGCACCCTCCCCGGCCCCACCCTGCAGAGGCTTCTAATACCAGCTTCTTGGGGGAGAGGGGAGGAAAACAAGCACACCCCTTAGCCAGGCAGGAACCCCTTCGAGGGGAACATGTCCCACCCTCCTCCCCCACACCCAGTGACTCAGTGGCAAGTTTCTGGAGAGAAACTGGGGTGGGGAGTGTTTATCAACCCCCAGACTGCTGAGATTCTTGGAAAATGCGGTGGTGTGTGTGAGGGGAAAAAGTGTCCGGAAATCCCTTCCATTATCACATAAAGCAATCTGGCCTCAGGTGTGGGGACCCAAGACAGCTCTCCCCATCTTGTGACACTTGTCCCAAAATAGGCCAAACCCTTTGAAGTCCTTCTTTCTTCCCCACAACACATGTGGGAGTGTCTTCTTACACATCTAACTTGGGGAACATCATTCTTTGCGCCCCTTCCGCTTTTGCTGCAGCAAGCTGTCCGTCAGAAAACATCTGAACCCCCCAAGCCTGTGTACAGGGCCATGGTCTGTCACTGGGACCCCCCCCCCCATCGGCTGGCCCTAGTCGCCCGCTCATCTCTGCCTCCCTCCCAGCGCCCCACGACGACTTATGCCAGCTCTTCTCACCCCAGCCCGCTGCCCAGCGGGTCCCGTCGGGGCTGCGGCGGGAGTGGCTGGGACAGGAAAGGGGGGCAGGGCAGGGCAGGAAGGGGCCGAGCTCACCATAGCGAAACCGGAGAGCAGAGCCGAGGTCCGGCTGGAGGCTTTGAGCTTGGCACGGCTCAAGTAGAGCTTGCGCCAGGACAGCGCCTGCATGGAGTGTTCGTTGAGGCTCATCACCTCGGAGTAATTCGGGCCGATCCAGTCCGGGTAGCTGACGGCGGGCGGCGGCGGCGGCGGCGGCGGCGGCGGGGGCCCCGAAGGCTCCCCGTCCCCGCTGTGACGGCGGCTCCGGCGGCTGCCGCTGGTGGTGCTGCCGCCGCTCACGGGGAGCTCCGGGTGGCTGCTGCTGCTGCTGCTCGGGGGCGGGCCCGGCTCTGGATGCATGGAGCACGCGGACGCAGGCTCGGCCGGCGCGGGGACGGCGGCCCCGGACTCGCTGCACCTCGCCCCGCCGGCCTCCCACGCGGGCCCGGTCTCACCCGGCTCGCCGTACCAGACCGAGAGGTCGAGCGGGTGGCAGCAGCTCCACCTCCCAGGCCGCCCGCTCAACTCCCAAACCCACTGGCGGCCGCGGCGTGAGCCTGCGCACCGACGGCCGTCCGGTTCCCCCGGCCTGGACCCTCGGCGCGCACCACGATTGGTCGCTGTCCGAGGCTCGTTTGCATATGCCCACCCATCCGGACACTCCGCCCACAGCGTGTGGGCGGTGCTGGCGGGGGTCACGTGAGCCGTGGCCTCCTCCGGCTGCACCGCCCACCGTCCCTGGCGCGGTGCCGCCCGCGCCTTCCTGGAAGCCGTCCGGCCCGCAGGCGTCGCCTCTCAGGTCTGCAGCTGCTCAGATCGCTCTGCTACCCGAGTTCCAATCTGGGGGCTCGGGACGCCTGAGGTTACCTCTGGCCGCCTTCTGAGGCCCGTTTCCTCCAAGGAACAAGGTGGCACAAGGTCTGTTCGAGGAACAAGATGACATCCATAGCTCAGTGTTGATGGAGCACCTCCCAAGTACCAACACCGGTCCAGGCACCGAGGGATGCCATCAAACCAGGCCTGGTCACGTATTCCTGTAAATCCGAGGCCGGAGAATCACCACTTCGCAGCCAGCCTAGGCTACATCGTAGTGAGACCCTGCTTCAGAAAACAAGAGGGAGGCTGCTGTCTGGGAGCCGCTGAGTCATTTTCCCACCCAAAATACAGGGATTTGTGACATTCCACTTATTTATTTATTTACAAGCTGAATGAGAGAGATGAAAAAGAGAATGTGCATGCCAGTGTCTCTTGCAATTGAACTCCAGATGCACGAGCCAATTTGAGCATCTGGGTTTACTTGGGTACTGAGGAATCGAACCTGGGCTGTCAGGCTTTGCAAACAAGTGCCTTTATTTTTTCTCCAACCTTGTTTGGGTTCTTTAAAAAATATTTTAAGCCGGGCATGGTGGCACACGCCTTTAATACCAACACTTAGGAGGCAGAGGTAGGAGGATCGCCGTGAGTTCGAGGCCACCCTGAGACTACATAGTGAATTCCAGGTCAGCCTGAGCTAGAGTGAGAACCTACCTTGAAAAACCACTAGATAGATAGATAGATAGATAGATAGATCGATCGATCTATAGATATATTAGGGCTGGAGGAATGTCTTAGTGGTTAAGGTTCTTGCCTACAAAGCCAAAGAACCAAGATAAGCCAGATGCACAAGGTGGCGCATGTGTCTGGAGTTCATTTGTGGTGGCTGGAGGCCCTGGTGCACCCATTCTCTCTCTCTCTACCTCTCTCTCTCTCTCTCTCTCTTTCTCTCTCTCTCTCTCTCTCTCTCTCAAATAAATAAAAATAAAATATTTTAAAAATAAATATAAAAAATATTTTATTTATACACAAAGTGGTGCATATGTCTGGAGTTCCATTGCAGTAGCTAAAGGCCCTGGCATGCCCATTCTCTCTCTCTATGTGCCTCTGTCTCTCAGATTATCTATATCTATCTATCTTTATTTATTTATTTACTTATTTATTTTTAGATTTTTTTTTTTTCGAGGTAGGGTCTCACTCTAGCCCAGGCTGACCTGGAATTCACCATGGAGTCTCAGGGTGGCCTCGAACTCACAGCGATCCTCCTACCTCTGCCTCCCGAGTACTGGGAATAAAGGCGTGCGCCACCACACCCGGCTCCAATTTTAGATTTTTTTGACGTAGGGCCTCACTCTAGCTCAGGCTGTCCTGGAATTCACTATGTAGTCTCAGGTGGCCTCGAATTCTGGGAGATCCTCCTACCTCTGCCTTCCAAGTCCTGGGATTAAAGGCATATGCCACCATGCCCAGCTCAGATAAAATATTCTAATAATAAGGGCTGGAGAGATGGCTTAGCGGTTAAGTGCTTGCTTGTGAAGCCTAAGGACCACAGTTGGAGGCTCGATTCTCCAGGACCCACGTTAGCCAGATGCACAAGGGGGTGCATGCATCTGGAGTTCGTTTGCAGTGGCTGGAGACCCTGGCATGCCCATTCTCTCTCTCTCTGTCACTCTCAAATAAATAAAAATAAACAAATTTTTTAAAAATTTTAATAATAAATAATAATAAACAAAATATTTAAATAAAAATATTTTTAAAATATTTTATTTATTTGCAAGCAGAGAGAGAGAGAGAGGTGGGCATACCAGGCCCTATTGCCACTGCAAATTCCAGATGCATGCATCACTTTGTGCATCTGGCTTTACATGGGTACTGGGAAGTTGAACCCAAGCTGTAGGACTTTACAAGTAAGATCCTTAACCGCTGAGCCATCTCTCCAGCCCTGTTTGTTTTTTTGAGACAGAATTTCACTCAGGCTAACCTGGAGCTCCCTCTGAAGCCTAAGGTGGCCTCCAACTCATGGTGATCTTCCTACCTCAGCCTCTGGAGTGCTGGAATTAAAAGTCTGTGCCACCACGCCCTGACTAGGTCTCGCTTGGGCTGAGACCTGGGCCAGCAATGCAAAGAGCCATGACAAGACTCCACAGGGAAAGGAGCCACAAGCACAGAAACTCTGAAGCAGGAATATCCGGCTGTTAAAGTGTTCACAGAAATCCGTCTCATGGGGGGCTGGAGAAATGGCTCAGCAGTTAAGGTGCTTGCCTGAAAAGCCTAAACAGCCAGGTTGGATTTCCCAGTACTCATGTAAAGCCAGATGCACAAGGTGGCACGTTATGTCTGGAGTTCGTTTGCGGCAGCTGAAGACCCTGGTACGCACATTCCTTTCCATCTGCCTCTCTCTCTCAAATAAGTAAAATGTTTTGAAAAATCCATTTAGTTTAGGAATATTGAGGTGGGGCTCAAGTGAGGTACTGGATTTAAGGAACTGTTCTTCAGGGAAGGGAACTTTATGGTAGTGTCATTGGCATTGGTGACCCAGTGGTAGAATTCTCACCTGCCAGTAGTATAATAACTAACCCCTCAGCATTTAGAACCTCACTTCCCATGTACTCGACACTTGGGAAATATTTGTTGATTGAATAAAGGTGGGAGAAACAGCAATGACTGGTAAAATTTAGCCCTTTATTCATGCCAGCTACACAGTGTGACACTTAACTCTTGTTGCCACTAGAGGGCGAACCTCCATCCAATCACATGGTTTAAACCTGAAGGTCCCCTCTTCCATAGTTTCTAGGACTTCTCCAGAGACCTGTGGTTTATAAAGAGTAAGAACTTGTGAGGCTGGAGGGATGGCTCAGCCGTTAAATTGCTTGCCTGCAGAGCCTAACAACCCAGATTTAATTCCCCAGTACCCACATAAAACCAGACGCCTTGCAAATAAATACAAATTTTATTTTATTTATTTGAGAGAGAGAGAGAGAAAATGGGCACGCCAGGGCCTCTAGGCACTGCAAACGAACTCCAGACGTATGCACCACCTGTGCATCTGGCTTACATGGGTCCTGAGGAATCGAACCTGGATGCTTTGGCTTTGTAAGCAAGTGCCTTAACCATTAATCCATCTCTTCAGCCCCAAAATATTTTTTAAATTATTTTTGTTCGTTTTTATTTATTTATTTATTTGAGAGTGACAGAGAGAGAGAAAGAGGCAGATAGAGAGAGAGAGAATGGGCACGCCAGGGCTTCCAGTCACTGCAAACGAACTCCAGATGTGTGCGCTCCTTGTGCATCTGGCTAACATGGGTCCTGGGAAATCGAGCCTTGAACTGGGATCCTTAGGCTTCACAGGCAAGCACTTAACTGCTAAGCCATCTCTCCAGCCCCCAAAATATGTTTTAAAATTAAAAACAAAGGGGCTGGAGGGATGGCTTAGCGGTAAAGGTGTTTGCCTGCAAAGCCAAAGGACCTAGGTTCAATTCCCCAGAACCCATGTCAGCCAGATGCATAAGGGGGCGCATGCATCTGGAGTTCGTTTGCAGTGGCTGGAGGCCCTGGCATGCCCATTCTCTGTCTCTCTCTCTCTCTCTCCCCGTCTTTCTCTGTCAAATAAATAAATAAATAAAAATAAAATATTTTTAAAAAATTAAAAACAAAATCCGGGCATGGTGGCACATACTTTTAATCCCAGCACTCGGGAGGCAGAGGTAGGAGGATTGCCGTGAGTTTGAGACTACCCTGAGACTACATAGTGAATTCCAGGTCAGCTTACTTCAAAAAGACCAAAACAATAATATGATAATGAGCCCGAGCTAGAGTGAGACCCTAGCTTGAAAAACCAAAAATATAAAAAAATAAGGCCAGGCATGGCAGCACACACCTTTAATCCCAGCACTCCAGAGGCAGAGGTAGGAGGATTGCCAGGAGTTCAAAGCTAACCTAAGACTACAAAGTGAATTCCAGTTCAGCTTTCTTCAAAAAGACCAAAACAATAATAATAATAATAATAATAATAATGAGGGGAAGAAGAGAGGAGAGGCAGAGGAGGAGGAGAGGGAAAAAGAGGAGGAGGAATAACTTGGAATGAAATTTTACCCCACTGGGCTTGGCTTGTTTTGTTTTTGTGAGGCAGGGTCTCACTCTAGCCCAGGCTGACCTGGAACTCTGTAGCCCCAGGTTGGCTTCAAACTCACAACGATTCTCCTACCTTCTGCCTTCTGAGTGCTGCCTTCCAAGTGCTGGGATTAAAGACTTTCACCCAGCTTGGACTTTTTAAGTTTATGAGACAGAGAGAGAGAATGGGCATGCCAGGGCCTTACTCCAGATGTGTGCGCCAGTGTGTCACCTGTGTGCGTTCATCACCTTGTACATCTGGCTTATGTGGGTTCTGGGAAGTTGAACCTGGGTCCTTAGGCTTCGCAGGCAAGTACCATAATTGCTATGCCATCTCCCCAGACATTTGTTAAAATTAATTAATTTCTTTTTGGAGTGAGAGCAAGAGAGAGAATTGGCATGCCAGGGCCTCCAGCCACTGCAAACGAACTCCAGACGCATGCGCCCCCTTGTGCACCTGCCAACGTGGGTTCTGGGGAATCGAGCCTCGAACCGGGGTCCCTAGGCTTCACAGGCAAGGGCCTAACCGCTAAGCCATCTCTCCAGCCCCCCGTGGACTTGTTTTTAATGGTGGACTCGTACTTATTATTTGCACTTGCTACCTGCAGCTAGGCTCAACCACCACCTCCAAAGAGACTTCCCCTTGCTACCTAAGTAGCTCTATGTCAGGATCTGTCCTGAAACCCTGATGTATTCCCTTCATAACTGATCACAATAGCATCTGAAATTGTACAGCTAATTTCTGTGTTGATTTGTTGACTCCTGTCCCTGAGGAGAATATGAGCACCCTTAGATCAGAGTTCGTACTTCTCACTAGAAAAACACAGATTCATCGAATAAAATAGCGAAATGTCGTCAGGTCTCCTCCAAGGAGGACCGGCAGAAGCCTCATGAGGATTGCCAGCCAAACCACAGGTCAGGGCCCTGTCAGACTCCGCAGCTTTTTAGCTGTGAGCCACAATCACACCACAGTCACACTCATTCCTAACAGACTCCAGACAGGTACCCCTCACCTCATAGATGTATCCAAACTTTCTATTTTTTTTTTTTTTAATTTTAGAGACAGAGAGAAAAGTAGATAGAGAGAATGGGTGCACCAGGGCCTTCAGCCCAGCAAACAAACTCCAGATGCATGAGTCACCTTGTGCATCTGGCTTACATGGATCCTGGGGAACTGAACCTGGGTCCTTTGGCTTTGCAGGCAAGCGCCTTAACCACTAAGCCATCTCTCCAGCCCTTACTTGTTTGTTTTTTATGTATCTATTTATTTTTTGTTTTTTCGAGGTAAGGTCTCACTCTAACCCAGGCTGACCTGGAACTCACTCTGTAGTTCCACAAACTAGCCTCAAACTCAGGGAAATCCTCCTATTTCTACCTCCTGAGTGCTGGGATTAAAGGAGTGGGCCACCATACCAGGCTTGTTTTATTTTATTTTTATTTATTTGACAGAGAAAGAGGGAGGGAAGGAGAAAGAGAGAGAGAGAGCGAGAGAGAGAATGGGCATGGCAGGGCCTCCAGCCACTGCAAACAACTCCAGATATATGCGCCCCCTTGTGCATCTGGCTAACGTGGGTTCTGGGGAATCGAGCCTGGGTCCCTTGGCTTCACAGGCAAATGCTTTAACCACTAAGCCGTCCCTCCAGCCCGCTTGTTTGTTTTTTAAGGTAGGATCTTTCTGTAGCCCAGTGTGGCCTCAAACTCATGGCGACCTTCCTACCTCAGTTTCCTGAGTGCTGAGGTTAAAAGTGTACACCACTACTCCTGGTTTAGTATTCAAGTTTTTGAGTCTTTTATAGTGTTTAAAGTTGACTGTGCCTTCGGCCCTTCGGTTGCAAAATGACTTTGGGTAAATTATTTGACCTCTCTGAACCCTGGTTCTCTAAAGAAAACAGGATGGATGTTGTGGCTCAGGCTTCTAATTCCAGGACTTGAGAAGCTGAGGCAGGGGGATTGCCATGAGCTCCAAGGCAGCCTGGCCTCCATTATGAGATCTTTTTTCACCTGCCTCTCCCCTGAACAGAAGAGATACGTTACAAATATCTCCTTATGGGCTGTGATGTTGAGGAGAGGTTAATCTGATGTCCAGCTCCGGTAGAACGCACTACACCCTCCTTACTTCATTGTTTTGTTTTTGTTTGTTTGCTTGCTTTTTTTTCAAGGCAGGGTCTCGCTCTAGCTCAAGCTGACCTGGCTGGCTTCTAACTCACGGTTAGAGCAGCGAATAAAAAAGGTGTGTGTGACCAAGCTGTGCTAACTGCTCCTTGCTTGAAATAAGTCTCCACTTTCATGTGGTTTAAAAGAGAGTACTTCTTGGAGTCATCAAGGCAACTTTTCTGTTTACTCCTCTCTCCCTCTGACCTCTCTAAGGCTAGAAATGCCTAAATTTGTAATAATGAAAGAGTCAACATTTCTTGAGCTTAAGCTTTTAAATATTTTTGATTTATTTGCAAGCAGACAGAGAGAGGGGGGAGGGGCTTCCAGCTGCAAAGGAGCTCCAGATGCATGTGCCACTTTGTGCAGCTGGCTTATGTGGGTACCGGGACATTGAGCTCGGGTTGGTAGGCTTTGCAGGCAAGTACCTTAACTGCTGAGCCATCTGCCCAGCCCTGGAGCTTTCATATCTTCAGCAATGAGAAGCTCGCTCCGAAACGCAATGCATGTCTTTTTATTTCCTTGGCTTCTCTCTTCCCCTAAGGTAGGATCTCACCCTAGCCCAGGCTGGCCTGGCATTTACTCTGTAGTTCCAGGCTGGCCTTGGACTCACAGCGATCCTTCTACCTCTGCCTCCCCGGTGCTGGGATTTAAGGCATGCACCACCATGCTTGGGCCAGCTAGTTATTTATTTATTTGAGAGAGAGAGAGAGAGAGAGAGAGAGAGGAGAAAAGGAAGATAGAGAGAATGGGTGCGTTAGGGCATTTTGCCATTGCAAACTCCAGACACATGCGCCACCTTGTGCATGTCTTATGTGGGTTCTAGGGAGTTGAACCTGGGTCCTTAGGCTTTGTAGGCAAGCACCTCTTAACCATTAGGCAATCTCTCCAGCTTTCTTTATTTTTTTTTTTGTTTATTTTTATTTATTTATTTGAGAGTGACAGACAGAGAGAGAATGAGGCAGTTAGAGAGAGAGAGAGGGAGAGAGAGAGAGAGAGAATGGGCACGCCAGGGCATCCAGCCATAACAAACGAACTCCAGACGCATGCGCTCCCTTGTGCATCTGGCTAACGTGGGTCCTGGGGAATCAAGCCTCGAACCAGGGGCCTTAGGCTTCACAGGCAAGTGCTGAACCGCTAAGCCATCTCTCCAGCCCTTCAGCTTTATTTTTAAGACAGGGTTTTATGTATAGCCCAGGCTGACCTCTTACTCACTATATACCTGAAGATGATCTTGAACTGAACTTCCTGCCTCCTTCTGTCAAGTGCTGGAATTACATGTGTGCAATATCACACCAAGCTTGGAATTGGCCATTCCTTCCTTCATTTTCCTTTATTGCATAGGGTCAAATGTAGCCCAGGCTGGCCTCAAATTTGCTATGTAGCTAAGGATGGCCTTGAACTGCCTCAGGTACCTGAATAGTTTAAAAGTTTTCCTCTGGTGCTGTTATCAGCCTCCCTGTGGGTCACTCATATGTAATGGAAAATATGTGAATGTGTCTGCCACTTGGTTCTAGTGCAAGCTTCAGAAGTCACCTGGAGACAAGTGTGGTGGCACATGCCTTTAATCCTAGCACTTGCAGGAGGATCACCATGAGTTTGAGACTACATAATGAATTCCAGGTCAGTTTGAACTACAGTGAGACCCTAACTTGAAACAAAGAAAGAAAGAGAGAAAGAGAGAGAGAGAGAGAGAGAGAGAAAGAAAGAAAGAAAGAAAGAAAGAAAGAAAGAAAGAAAGAAAGAAAGAAAGAAAACAGAAAACAAAACAAAAGTCTGGAAATGATTATATAAACTAAGTGAGGTAACCCAGGCCCAGAAAGCCAAGTGTCACATGTTCTCTCTCATATGTGGATCCTAGCTACAGATGATTGGGCTTCTGTGTGAGAAGGAAAAAGCTCAGTAGCAGAGGCCAGTAAGCTAGAAAAAATATATAAAGAGAAGAGAAAGGAAGGGAGGGGGTACTTAATAGGATGGTATTGTACATATGTAAGTAGAAGAATAGATTAATGGGGGTGAAAAGGCCCAAAGTGAGGTCAGGGGAAGAGATCAAGTAAAGGAAAGGTGGAGAGAGGGCTAATCAAAATCTAAGAGGATATTAATAAATCAAATGGAATCCTACTTTTTTGGACAATGGAACACTCAGGAGCCATAGATTTTTGCTAGAAAATTTTCAGTGCCAGGAATGGGAGACCTTCCAGTGTGTTGTTGTCCAGGGAGGTCCTTGATGCCCCCAAAACATTATAGGGCATTGCCAAGGACCTTGGTTTCCCACCAGGAATAGATGGTAAGACCCTATTGCTGAAGACTGCACATACTTGGGCTGCAAGGCCACTGAGAAATCGTGCTGGAACTGAGCTGATAACCTCCTCCATGTAGACCAGCTGACAGAAAGCTGGAAGAAGCCATTCTGCATGCAGTTCAATGGGAGAAAGAGAAATCACCAGTGAAGATACTCAACAGTGGACACTGCAAGCCTTATATTTGGCCAGCCAAGTCAAATGAGCCAACGGGTACAACAGTGGCACGTCTGTCATGGTGGAAACCAACTGCCCTCTAATTGGACTGGAGGCCCACTCCATGGGAGAGAATACATCCGTGATACTTAATTTAAAACAGGGGTAGTCATGAGCCCTAGGGGTGTGATGTCTTCTGTTGTCTGGATAAATGTATATACTATGCTTATCAAACTGCCCAGTAAGCACTTCTGTTAATGTTCATACCCTTATATTAATGCTACTCTCACTTTTGGTAGAGAATCTTCTCTTTTCAGATGGCAGTGACCTTGGGACGACTCAGAAGGTATCATGGTGATAGAAAGAAGTGACCAGAGTGCTCAGTACTGTAATATCTCTATCACACCTTCCAAGACTCAGGGTCTAATGCAGAAGAAGTGGCGGAAAGAATGTAAGAGCCAAAAGAAGGGTAGGACTCCTTACAACATGCTCCCTCCAGACACAAAATGGACTGGATATCCATGGCCTCACAGTGCCTGACACTATCTACACAAGACCATCATAAGAGGAGGAAAAGATCATGACATCAAAATAAAAGAGAGACTGATTGAGATGGGGAGGGGATATGATGGAGAATGGAGTTTCAAAGGGGCAAGTGGGGGGAGGGAGGGTATTACCGTGGGATATTTTTTATAATCATGGAAGTTGTTAATAAAAATAAAAAAAAAGAAAGAATTAACATGGACAGTAAAAAAAAAAAAAAAAAAAAAGGTCACTTGGAAAGGAGCAGTAGTAATTCAGGTCGGATTTTTTTTTTTTTTTTTGAGGCAGTGTCTTTCACTCTAGCCCAGACAAGCAGAGAGAATAAGAGAAAGAGTATGAGGGCTGGAGAAATCATTTAGAGGTTAAGGCGCTTGCCTGCAAAGCTAAAGGACCCAGGTTCCATTCCCCAAGACCCATATAAACCAGATGCACAAGGTGGAGTATGCGTCTGGAGTTCATTTGCAGTGCCTAGAGGCCTGCCCACTTTCTCTCTCTCTCTATGTATTTCTCCCTCTCAAATAAATAAATAATTAAAAAAAAAAAAAAAGAGGGCTGGAGCCAGGTACACATTTAATCCCAGCACTCAGGAGGCAGAGGTAGGAGGATCGCTGTGAGTTCAAGGCCACCCAGTGAATTCCAGGTCAGCCTGGGCTAGAGTGAGACCCTACCTTGAAAAAAAAAAAAAAAAAAAAAGAGGGCTGGAAAGATTGCTTAGTGGTTAAGGCACTTGCCTGCAAAGCCAAAGGACCCAGGTTCAATTCCCCAGGACCCATGTAAGCCAGATGCACAAGGGGGCACATGCATCTGGAGTTCATTTGCAGTGGCTGGAGGCCCTAGCATGCCCATTCTCTCTCTCTCTCTCTCTCCCTGCCTATTTCTGTATCTCTCTCAAATAAAAAAATAAATAAAATATTTTTTTTAAAAAAAAGAGGGCTGAGCTGGGCTTGGTGGCACACGACCTTAGTCCCAGCATTTGGGAGGCAGAGGTAGGAGGATCGCCGTGTGTTCGAGGCCACCCTGAGACTCCATAGTGAATTCCAGGTCAGCCTGGGCTAGAGTGAGACCCTACCACGAAAAACCAAAAAAAAAAAAAAAAAAAGAGGGCTGGAGAGATGGCTTAGCAGCTGAGGTGCTTGCCTGCAAAGCTAAAGGACCCAGGTTCAATTCCCCAGGACCCATGTAAATCAGATACACAAGGTGGCGCATGTCTGGAGTTTGTTTGCAGTGGCTAGAGGCCCTGACATGCCCATTCTCTCTATCTGCTTCTGTCTATTTGAAATAACAATTAAAAAAATATTTTGAGGGGCTGGAGAGATGGCTTAGCAGTTAAGGTGCATGCCTGTGAAGCCTAAAGATTCAGGTTCGATTCCCCAAGTCCCACATAAGCCAGATGCACATGGTGGCGCATACGTCTGGAGTTCATTTGTAGTGACTAGAGGCCCTGGCATGCCTATTCTCACTCACACTCTCTCTCTCTCTATCTCTAATAAATAAATAAAAATAAATATTAGAAAAGCATTAAATAAAGAATAGAACTAAAATTTTTTGTGGTAGGAAGGAAACACTTTGTTACTGTAGCTTGAAGAAATTAATATAAGGACTGTGGAGTACATTCAGAGAGGAGAAAAAAGGACAGATGGAGTGAGGAGCACCTGGATTTGGACTCCAGCTTCGCCAGTGTAGAACTGTGCCACTTTGGGCAAACAACCCAGCCTCTCTAAGAGCCATCTGTCAAGTGGGAATGGTGATGGCACTTGGCAGCAAGGGTTGCTGAGTGTTCTGCGACAGAACATTTGTCTGGCAATCAGCACAGTGCCCAGTAAATGGTGGCTACTATTTTCCCTCTTGTGGGATGTTCTGGGCCCAAAGAATGAGAATTGCCTCATTGCAAATCTAATGAATTAGTTGATCTGTATTTACCAAAGGCAGTTTGTCCCTGAGAATTCAAGCGGGAAAAACAGGTGCCAGAACACAGTAATGGATAGAGAATTAACCCAAAGAGGCGGGGGCTGGAGAGATGGCTCAGTGGTTAAAGGTACTTGCCGGCAAAGCCTGGTGGCTCTAGTTCAATTCTCCAATACTCACATGAAGCCAGATGCATAAAGTGGCGCATACATCTGGAGTTTATTTGCAGCAACTGAAGGCCCTGGCTCACCTATTCTCCATCTCTCTGTCTACCTCTTTCTCCCTCATTCAAATAAATAAATAAAATATTTAAAAAAAGAGAGAGATGGTGTAACAGTTAAGGTACTTACCTGTGAAGCGTAAGGACTCAGGTTCGATTCCCCAGTACACATAAGCCAGATGCACGAGGTGGAGCATGCATCTGGCAGTTCGTTTTGCAGTGTGCTCGGAGGCCCTGGTGCACCCATTCTCTCTATATACCTGCCTCTCTCTGTCCAATAAATAAATATAATATTAAAAAAATTTCCTGAAGTCAGTGAAAGGCCAATAGAGGGTATGAAGCCCTTGTAGGTTAGAAACAGTGAGGGACTCTTACCACTGTGTTTCTGGTAATCAGAAGGGATTGAATTGACCACGTAGAAACCCTACCATGAAGAGGGGAGTGCCTACTGGCAGAGAAGTGGAGAAATAGGGAATAAGGTAGAGGCAGGAGAACTACCTTGGCTCCTCCCTCCCATTGGTCAGTTTGTGTAGACATTTGCCTGATGAGGCAGCCATATAGATGTGCCCTGTGATCCAGAGCATAGCAAGGAAATGGGATGAATGGACTTGAGCGCCAAGGAGCCCAAGCCCAGCACTGGGGTCTGCAGCACCACTGACTTTCTGGGCCTCAAATACCTGACCTAGAAATCAGGTATAATGATAGATTCTACATGGAGTAGTTGAGTGCATAAAACAAGGCAATGTATACCGACACTTTGGCCTAGCACCCAGCACATGGTAGGCAGTATAGACAAATGAGCAATTTAAACATAAACATTTTTATTTATTTATTTGAGAGACAGAGAGAGGGAAAGAGGGCAAAGAGAGAGAGAGAGATAGGCACATAGGCACACCAGGGTCTCTAGCCATGCAAACTCCAGATGCATATGCCACTTTGTGCATCTGGTTTACATGGGTCTTGGAGAATCAAACCTGGGTCCTTTGCCTTTGCAGGCAAATGCCTTAATCACTAAGCCATCTCTTCAGCCCTAAAGGATCAATTAAAAAATATTTTTTTTTCTGGGGTCGGAGAGCTGGAGAGATGGCTCAGTGGTTAAGGCACTTGCCTTCAAAGTCTAACAATGACTGGGGTTCGATTCCCCAGTACCCACACAAAGCCAGATGCACAAAGTGATGTAAGATCTGGAGTTTGCAACAGCAGCTAGAGGCCCTGGCCTGCCCATTTTCTGTATCTGTTTCTCTTTATCTCTCTCTGCTTGCAAATAAAAAAATCTATTTAAAAAAATTGGGGGGGGGGCTGCAGGGATTTTTTAGCAGTTAAGGCACTTGCCTGCAAAGCCAGAGGACCTATGTTCAATTCTCCAGGACCTATGTAAGCCAGATGCACAAGGTGGCACATGTGTCTGGAATTCATTTGCAGTAGCTGGAGGCCCTAGCATGCCCATTCTCAATCTCTCTCAAATAAATAAATTAGAAAAAAAATTTTTTTTCAAGGTAGGGTTTTACTCTAGCCCAGGCTAACCTGGAATTCACTATGGAGTCTCAAGGTGACCTCTCAAGTGCTAGGATTAAAGGCATGAGCCACCATGCCCAGCTTAAAAACAATTTTTTTTGGGGGGGGGAGTGTCTGGGTGCCTGCGTGGAGATCAGAGGACAGTCTTTTCCTTCCATATCCTTTGAAACAGGGTCCCTCTTGTTTTTGCCACTGGGAAGGAGCATCTCGCTGACTGGTAAGGCTGGGGATTCTCCTGGCTTCATCTCCTTTTACTGTCACGTCTTGAGATTATTGACACGTGAACTTTGAGTCCAGCTTTACATGGGTGCTGGGGATTGAACTCGGGTCTTCAGGCTTGCAGAGAAAGCACCTTTAACGGCTAAGCCATCTCCCCAGCCCCCACTAAAGGAGTGATTTATATAGTTGGCTGTTTGCTGCTCAGAGGTTGAAAGAGGGGAAGGACTGGGGCCTAGAGTAAACTCAAGATACAGGCACAGCATTAGTATGGGGGTATTTTTATCCAGACACCTGTCCATCTGTCCTGTGTCCATTCTAAGCTGGTGAGTCTATCAGACTCCTTTTAGAAGTCCTGAGTCAGGGCAGGCCACTCCAAGTTCAGGGTAGTAGGATGTTTGGTTTCCCAGCACCTTCAAAAGGATTTCAGATCCACTGGGTTTTTAGTTGGTTTCTCTGTTCCAAGGGCTGCTGCCAAACTTCTCTTGCCTCCCCCAGTCTGGAGCTGGGCCATTTCCAGGATCTCTCTTTGTATAATTAAAAAGAAAAATAGAACAGTTGATGTTGCCAAACATGTATTTAAAGTGACACTCTGAGTTCAGGGAGTGAAAAATAAAAATGTTTAAGGTTTAGATTAAAAGTCTCAGTACTCTGCTGTTTCCTGACCCTGGTATTTCTCGGCAGCCTGACTGTCTTTAATCCCCTGCCCTGGCTCATAAAAACTCTTTAGACTGAGGGCATTTATTTCCCAGAGAACTATTCCAGGCTAATCACATAAAAATGCCCCGCTTCCCCAGAATAGCCTGTCAAGTACGGCTCCCAGAGACAGTGAGGAAATTGAAGTGATCACTTGAGCAGACACCCCAAGTCCCTTTTCCTTCACTGTGCCCTTTCTTCACATACACAATCCATCAGAAAACTAGTCAGGGTTGGAGAGATGGCTCAGCAGTTATTAATGGTGTTTTCTTGCAAAGCCCTGCTGACCTGGGTTCAATTCCCCAGTTCCCATGTAAAGGCAGACACACAAAGTGGCACATGTGCTGGAGATCGTTTGAAGTGGCAAGAGACCCTGACACAGCCATACTCTCCCTCTCAAATAAATACAAACAAATAAATAACTTTCTTTTTTTTTTTTTAGTGGGAGCACCAGGGCCTCTTGCCCCTGCAAATGGACTCCAGACACATGCGGCAATTTGTGCATCTGGTCTTACTTGGGTACTGGGGAATTGAACCAAGGCCATCAGGCTTTGGAAGCAAGTGCTTTAGCTGCTGAGCCATCTCTCCAGTCCTCCCGCAGCCCCCCCCCCACTATTTTTTTGAGGTAGAGTCTCACTCTAGCCCCAGGCTAACCTGGAATTCACTATGTAGTCATCCTCTTACCTCTGCCTCCTGAGTGCTGGGATTAAAGGTGTGTGCTACCACGCCCAGCTATATTTTATTTTTATTTATTTACTTCTTTATTTTTGGTTTTTCGAGGTAGGGTCTCATTCTGGTCCAGGCTGATCTGGAATTAACTATGTAGTCTCAGGGTGGCCTCTAACTCATGGCGATCCTCCTACCTCTGCCTCCTGAGTGCTAGGATTAAAGGCGTGCGCCACCACGCCCGGCTGCATTTTTTTTTTGAGGTGGTGTCTCGCTCTAGCCTAGGATGTCCTAGAATTCACTATGTAGTCTCAGGGTGGCCTCAAACTCATGGCAGTCCTCCTACCTCTGCCTCCCAAGTGCTGGGATTAAAGGCATGCACCACCATGCCCAGCTCTGCTTTTTATTTTTTATATAACTTTATATTTTACATATATGTTTATTTTATTTTTTATAAGAATGTTTTTAAAAATATTTTATTTTTATTTATTTATTTGTTTGACAGAGAAAGAGGGGGAGAGAGGGAAAGAGAGAGAATGGGTGAGCCAGGGACTCCAGCCACTGCAGACAAACTGCAAACACATGCGCCACCTTGTGCATCTGGCTAACGTGGGTCCTGGGGAATTGAACCTGGGTCCTTTGGCTTTGCAGGCAAGCTCCTTAACCACTAAGCCACCTCTCCAGCCCTACACCTGTAATTTAATTATTACCGGGGTGTGCCACCATATCATGATTTTTAATTTTTTATTTAAAGAGGTTTTTCAAGGTAGGGTTTCACTCCAGTCCAGGCTGACCTGGAATTCACTATGTAGTCTCAGGGTGGCCTTGAACTCATGGTGATCCTCCTACCTCTGCCTCTCGAGTGCTGGGATTAAAGGCGTGTGCCACCACACCTGGCTTAAAGATCTTTTTAAAATATTTTGTTTTCTATTTATTTGAGAGAGAGAGAGAGAGAGAGAATGGGTGCACCAATGCCATCAGCCACTTAAAACGAACTCCAGATGCATGTGCCACCTTGTGCATCTGGCTTTTGTGGGTCATGGGAAATCAAACCTGGGTCCTTTGGCTTTGCAGGCAAGCACCTTAATCACTAAGCCATTTCTCCAGCCCTCTTTTTTTTTTTTTTTTTTTTTTTTTTGAGGCAGGATCTCACGCCATCTTACACTGACCTAGAACTTACTCTGTAGCCGAGGCTGACCTTGCTTGAACAAGAGAGCCATCTCTCTAGCTTGTTTTTAATTTTTTATTGTTTTGGTTTTTCAAGGTAGGGTCTCACTCTAGACCAGGTTGACCTGAAATTCACTATGTAGACTCAGGGTGGCCTCGAACTCATGACAATCTTCCTACCTCTGCCTCCCGAGTGCTAGGATTAAAGGCATGTGCCACCACACCCGGCTCTCCTTTTTAATTTTTATATTTAATTTAACTTAATTTTTTTGTTTGTTTGTTTTTTTTTTCAAGGTAGGGTCTCATTCTAGCCCAGGCTGACCTGGAATTCACTATGTAGTCTCAGGCTGGCCTTGAACTCACAGTAATCCTCCTACCTCTGCCTCCCGAGTGCTGGGATTAAAGGCATGTGCCACCACACCTGGCTCATTTTTATTTTATTTTTTGGTTTTTTGAGGTAGGGTTCCACTCTAGCCCAGACTGACCTGGAATTCATTATGTAGTCTTAAGGTGACCTCAAACTCATGGCGATCCTCCCACCTCTGCCTCCCAAGTGCTAGGATTAAAGGTGTGTGCCACCATGCCTGGCTTCATTTTTTTTTTTTTTTTTTTCTTGAGAAATGTCTTACCCTGTAGCCTAGGCTGTCCTGCAACTCTTGGGATAGACCAGGTGCCTAGTCATGGACATTCCTCTTGCCTCAGCCTCCCCAGTGCTAGGATTACAGTCTTGAGCTACCACAGTGGCACACTACCACACATTTGGCTGGGCTAATCTTTTCTTTTTTAATATTTTATCTATTTATTTGAGAGAGAGATAGAGAGACAGAATGGGCATGCCAGAGCCTCTAGCCACTGCAAGTGAACTCCAGATGCATGTGCCACCTTGTTTATCTGGTTTACATGCCTACTAGGGAATGGAACCTGGGTCCTTAGGCTTTGCGGACAAGCACCTTAAGCAGTAAGCCAACTCTCCAGCCCTTTTCTTTTCTTTTCTTGTTTTTTTGAGGTAGGGTTTTGCTCTACCCCAGGCTGACCTGGAATTCACTATGTAGTCTCAGGGTGGCTTCGAACTCATGGCGAGCCTCCTACCACTGCCTCCTGAGTGCTGGGATTAAAGGTGTGCACCACCACATCTGGCTTTTTTTTAGTAATAAGAACTTCACTAAAAAAAAAAAGAGAGAATTTTATTAATAGTTTGTATTTAAATAAATATTTTATTTATTTAGTTGACAGAGAGAGCCAGAGAGATAGAGAGAATGGATGTCCCTGGGCCTCTACCCACTACATACAAACTCCAGATGCATGCACCACCTTCTAGATCTGGCTTATGTAGGGAATCAAACCTAGGTCCTTAGGTTTCAAAGGCAAATGCCTTAACTGCTAAGCCACCTCTCCAGTCCAATTTCACGCCCCCCCCCCCCCCCGAGGTAGGGTCTTACTCTAGCCCAGGCTGATCTGGAACATACTCTGTAGTCCCAGGCTGGCTTCA
The DNA here is from genome assembly GCA_036346955.1 of Dipus sagitta. Lineage (NCBI taxonomy): Eukaryota > Metazoa > Chordata > Mammalia > Rodentia > Dipodidae > Dipus > Dipus sagitta. The sequence continues at coordinate 24,990,325 of CM070782.1, forward strand.
AACTCACAACCATCCTCCTAGCTCTGCCTCTTGAGTACTGAGATTAAAAGTGTGCACCACCACGACCCGCAACTCCACTCACTTTACACATTAGCTTTCATTGTGATTAAAAAAGAATTACATGTGTGTGTACATGTGCACTCAAACCCCAGGGTATTTTGCCACCACAATGAATGCCAGATGCTTGCAGCACTTATAAAGTTTGGATTTTTGTGTGTGTCTGGGTAGTGAACTCAGGTAGGCAAGCTTTTTGCAAGCAAATGCCTTCAACTGCTGACCCACGTCTCCAGCCCTTTACTGTGATCTTAACATCAGCAAAATGTCAGTTTAGGACATTTATAATGATAACCTTAAAGTCTGGGACATGGCTTAGCAGGGACATAAGGAGCAGTTAAAGTGCTGGTTTGTAAAGCCTAATGGCCCAGGTTCAATTCCCCAGCACACATGCATAGCCAGATGCACAAAGTAGCACATGTATCTGCAGTTCATTTACAGTGGCAGGAAGCCCTGGAGTGCCCATTCTCCCCCCCCCGCCACAAATTAATTAAAAAAGATAACCTTAATAATATACTCATAATATTTGTAAGAAATGGCTAATAGTTTGTCAGTAGATAACTTTTTGGATCCAGGCGTGGTGGCACATGCCAGTAACATCAGCACTTTGGAGGTAGGAGAGGGAGACCAAGGTTATCCTTGACTAGAAAGTGTATCAGAGGCCAGCCTGGGATACTTAAGACCAGGTTTCAAAAGAAGCAGTGGGGTGTGTGTGGGGGGGTGGGTTTGGAGCTGGGGATGTAGCTCAATTGGTAAGTACTAGCATGGTATACACGAGGCTCTGGGTAACCACCCTCCAAAAAAATATCAGGGCTGGAGAGATGGCTCAGCAGTTAAGGCACTTGCCTGCAGAGCCTAAGGACCTGAGTTTAATTCCCCAGTACCCATGTAAAGCCAGATGCACAGGGTGCCACATGGATCTGGAGTTTGTTTGCAGTGACTGGAGGCCCTGGTGTGCCCATTCTCGATCTCTCTCTCTCTCTCTTTCTCTCAAATAAATAATTTTAAAAAAATCAGAAGAAGGAAAATTATTACTTTTTGTAGTTATTTCAAGCAAAGTAATAAAGATTGTACAACTGTGGGCATATGTGAACATGATGCAGTTGTTTTGGGGGTGTTTAAGTACGTGCGGTGTATATGTGCATGTGCTATGCGTATGGGCGTACACGGTGTCTGTGCAGATGCGCTCACCCATGTGAACGTGTAGAGGCTAGAGGAGGATATCAGGTGTCCTCTATTGCTCTTCTGCCTTACTTGCTTGAGTTAGGCTCTCCCTGAAGCTGGGGCTTGAGCCATTTTTCAGCTAGACTGGCTGGCAGTGATTCTCCCGTCTTTGCCTTCTTCAGTGCTGGGGTCACAGGCATACGTGGCCATGCCCAGCTGTCTACAAGCACCTAGGACTGAGCTCAGGCTCATGTTCGCGCAGCAAGCACTCTTACCCACTGAGCCATCACCACCTAGCGCATGCTGCGGTTCTGGAAATGCAGGAACAAACATTTTCTCCTAGATTCTCACAATACAGACTTCTGGGATCTCGGCTCACAAGGATGGCTGTGGATTTCTTCTCAGCACCAACCTATCAATATACCAATCAAACCACCCTCCAGATTCTGCAGAGAATACCAGCTGGGTGTTTTTGTTGTTGGTTTGTTTTTGTTTTTTCAAGGTAGGGTCTCACTCTAGCCCAGGCTGACCTGGAATTCACTATGCAGTCTCAGGGTGGCCTCGAACTCACGGCGATCCTCCTACCTCTGCCTCCTCAGTGCTGGGATTAAAGGTGTGAGCCACCACGCCTGGCTCAGCTGGGTGTTGTTTAGCTCAGTTTAGTTTGGATACCATCTTGGCTGGCAGTGCAACTCAGGGTGTGCTTAGTGTAGGTGAAGCTCTGGGTTCCAAATCACAGTAACAACAACAATAAAATGGTCGTGGTTGCACATCTGTAATCCTAGCACTTGGGAGGCACAGACAGGAGGATTGCTACAAATTCCAGCCCAGTTTGGTTTATGTAGCAAGCAACAGAGTTATGTAAGAGACTCTGCTTCAATAAAATCAAAACAATATCAGATCTGCGGAGATCACTTCAGGCCCCATAGATGAGGGCTCAGTCTTTAAGACTGGCCTTATGTCTAGCACCAACTCCAAGCTCCAGGTTGTTTACCGTTTCTGAAGGACCCTCTTATAAAGCAGGGTTTCCTGAATTGGTCGTGGTAGCTCAACACCTATGAGCCCAGCTGAGGTAAGAGGATCACCATGAGTTCAAGGCCAGCATGAGCTACAGAGCGAGTTCCAGGTCAGGTCAGCGTGGGCTACAGGGAGACTCTGCCTCAAACAAACAACAGGAATTCCTAACTTCCCTCTCCTTGGGTTCATTTATTTATTTATTTTTGTTTTTCAAGGGAGGGTTTCACTGTAGCCCAGACTGACGTGGAACTTACTATATAGTCTCTGGGTGGCCTCGAACTAATGGCGATCCTTCTACCTCTGCCTCCCAAGTTCTGGGACTAAAGGAGTGCACCACCACACCCGGCTGGGTTCATTTCTTTTGCTAGAGCTGCTTAGAGAATTCAGGGAGAGTTCATTTTCATTGACCACTTGGTTATCAAGGATATTACAAGGGATACAGACGTAGGCCACTTCAAAGAGGGTTTTGCAGGGCTGTGAAACCAAGAACTCTTAACACTGTAACCAAAGCTGAAGTTCTCCACAGGATGTCATAGACACTCCATAGTGCTATGTTTTACTGAGGACATATAAAATTGATGATGTGGAAACATAAGTAAATGTTTCAAAGTTACAAAAAATAAAATAAAGGACAGAGACAAAGACATGTACAGGGTGAGGCTTGAGGTTAGACGCCTGACTTCTGGGTCCTCTACCCTCAAGGAATGCATTTATGTATTTATTATTAGAAAGAGAGAGGAAGAGGCAGAGAGAGACAGAGATAGAGAGAATACAGGCACACCAGGGCTTCCTGGCACTGCAAACTCCAGACGCATGCGTCACCTTGTGCTTCCAGCTTACGTGGGTGCTTGGGAATAGAACCTGGGTCTGTAGACTTCACAGGCAAACACCTTAAATGCTAACCCATCTCTCCAGTGTCCCTCCCTTTTTAAATTATTTTCAAGCAGAGAGAGAGAGAGAGAGTGAGAAGGGGCCAAACAGGGCCTCCTACCACTGCAAATGAACTCCAGATACATGTGCCACTCTGTGCATCTGGCTTTATGTGAGTACTGAGGGAATGAACCTGGGCCTTTAGGTTTTGAAAGGAAATACCTAAACCACTGAGCCATCTCTTCAGCCCAAGTAATGCTTTTATTTGGCTTTTGTTTTGCAGTGCTAAGAATGAATCCAGGGCCTGGAATTTGCCAGGCAAGTAGCTGTACCCCCCAGTGCCCTTTAAAAATTTTTTTGTTTATTTTTATTTATTTATTTGAGCATGACAGACAGAAAGAGGCAGATAGATAGAGAGAGAGAGAGGATGGGCACTCCAGGGGCCCCAGCCACTGCAAACAAACTACAGATGTGGGCGCCCCCTTGTGCATCTGGCTATTGTGGGTTCTGGGGCATCAAACCTCCAACAGGGTCCTTAGGCTTCACAGGCAAGCGCTTAACTGCTAAGCCATCTCTCCATCACCTTTTTTTTTTCCAATATTTTTAAACTTTATTTTTTATTATTTATTTATTTAATTGTGTGTGTGAGAGAGAAAGGCAGAGAGAGTGAATATGGGTGCATCAGGGCCTCTAGCCACTGAAAACGAAGTCCAAATGCATGCACCATCTATGCATCTGGCTTACCTGGGTCCTGGGGAATAAAGAAAGCCTCAAACCAGGTTCCTTAGGCTTCACAGGCAAGTGCTTAACCACTAAGCCATCTCTCCTCCATGTTTTTAAAAAATATTTTTAAAATTTTTATTTAATTATTTTTCTTTTTCTGAGGGTCTTTCTTTAGTCCAGGCTGACCTGGAATTCACTATGTAGTCTCAGGGTGGCATTAAACTCATAGTAATCCTCCCACCTCTGCCTCCCAAGTGCTGGGATTAAAGGCATGTGTGGTGGTTTGATTCAGCTGTCCCCTATAAACTTAGGTGTTCTGAATGCTAGGTTCCTAGCTGATGGAGATTTGGGAATGAAGCCTCCTGGAGGCAGTGTATTGTTGGGGGTGGGCTTATGGGAATTATAGCTAGTTCCTCCATGCCACTGTTTGGCACACTCTCCCATTGCTATGGTCCACCTTATGTTTCCCAGTGGGTGATGTCCATCCTCTGTTCATGCCATTGTTTTCCCTGCCAACATGGAGCCTCTGCCTCAAGCCTGTAAGCCAAAATAAGTCTCTTTTTCCCCACAAGATGCTCTTGGCTGGGTGATTTCTACCAGCAATGTGAACCTGACTGCAACAGTAAAGTGGTACCAGGAGTGGGGTTGCTGCCTGACATGTGACTGTGTGGCTTTGGCCTTTTGGAGCTGATTTTCAAGAGGAATGTGAAAGGATTTGAAACCTTGGCTTACAAGATGCCTTGCAGTGCTGTGAAGTACAGCTTGATGGACTATTCTGGTCAGAGTTGAAATACCTGAATGCAATAAGAACTATGGACTGTGAGGTTTCCTTATAAGGGTGAGAAAGAGCTTTGCTTGGACTTGGCTAGCAGTTTGTGTGAGGCTTGCTATTATGCCCATGTCCTGAGAATCTGTGCAGGGTTGCTTTGCGTAGAAATGAACTGGTGTGAGCAGAGGGATATGGCACAGAAAGATAAATCTTTGAGTGAACTGTTGCCTATTCAGTTGCAATTAAGAGATTACAACCTTTGAGATTGGGCCAGCTGACCTGCACTGGGGCAACAGGAAGAATGTAGACTCTTTTGAAGGGGCCTGAGTACTCAAGGAGTGTCCTGTTCCCCCTGGATCCCCCTGGATCCCCCCTGGATTAATAAATTGGCACCCTACCTGGTATGATGGAGTATAAGAAATGAAGGAAAGAGAGGGTCATTGAGTTTGCAAAACAGTCTTGTGTTTTGGAAACAGGCATGGGCAGTGTGAAGCAGGTTTGCTGGATGCCTGCATGGAGACCCCAGGACCACAAGAAGGATGCTAAGGAAAGCTGCCTGCCCCAATGAAGTTTTTCAGGACTGTGAGTAGCCTAGCTGGAGGGGTGGAATTGGAATGCCAGAGACTTGTTTCTGGTTAGGATTATCGGACTGAGACTTTTCACTGGCTAGTTATTGGACTTGGAGCTACAGAGTTTGGTGTTTGCCCTGTTTTAAATCTTGCATTGGCTGAATATTTCTTTGCTATGCCCAGTGCCATCTTTTGCAGTGTGAATGTTTATTATGTACCATTGTTTTTTTTTTTTTTTTTGAGGTTATTTTTTGGTATTATGGCTCAGTTAAAAGATCTTGGGCTACGGGGATGTATGAACATCATTGGAATTGGTAAAAACTATGGGGACTTTTTAAATGGTTATCAGTTTATGGGGGCCGGGGTGGAATGCGGTGGTTCGATTCAGGTGTCCCCCATAAACTTAGTGTTCTGAATGCTGTTTCCAGCTGATGGAGATATGGGAATTAATGGCTCCTTGAGGAAGTGTACTGCTGGGGGCGGGCTTATGGGTGTTATAGCCAGTTTCCCCATGCCAGTGTTTGGCACACTCTCCTGTTGCTATTGTCCACCTTATGTTGGCCAGCTGGTGATGTCCACCCTCTGCTCATGCCATCATTTTCCCTGCCATCATGGAGCTTCCCCTCGGGCCTCTAAGCCAAAATAAACCTCTTTTTTTCTCACAAGCTGCTCTTGGTTGGGTGATTTCTACCAGCAGTGCGAACCTGACTGCAACAGCGGGCATCACCACGCCCGGCTATTTTTATTTTTTTATGAGTGAGAGAGAATTGACACTCCAGAAGGTGCAATCCAGATGCGTGTCACCTTGTGCACATGAGACCTTGCATGCTTGAGTCACCTTTGTGCCTAGTGACCCAGTTCAATTCCCCAGTGCCCACACAAAGCCAGATGCGCAAAGTGGCGAATGTATCTGATCTGGGGCTAGAGGTGTGCCCATTCTCTTCATGTTTATCTGTACCTGAACATAAATGATAAAGATATCTAAAAAGAATCCCCCCCTTTTTTTCTGGTGTTTCAAGGTAGGGTCTCACTCGAGCTCAGGAAAAAAAAAAAAAAAAGGCGTGCATCACCACACCCAGCTAAGAATCACATTTTTTGGCTGGAGTGATGGCTTAGTGGTTACGACACTTACCTGTGAAGCCTATGGGACCCAGGTTCAATTCCCCAGGACCCATGTAAAACCAGATGCACAAAGTAGCCTATGTGTCTAAAGTTCATTTGCAATGGCTAGAGGCCCAGTTGTGCCCATGCCCTCTCTTAAATTAAAAAAAGGATAAAAAGATAATTTTAAAAAATATTTGAGAGGAAGAGAAAGAGAGACTAGGCATCACAGGGTCTCCTGCAGCTGCAAATGAACTCCAGATGCATGTGCCATATTGTGCAATTGGCTTTACGTGGGTACTCTGGAAACAAACCTGGGTTGTAAGGTTTTTTTTAAATATTTCATTTATTTGCAAGGAGAGACAGAGAGAAGAGAAGGGAAGGGAAGGGAAGAGAATGGGCATATCAGGATATCTAGTGACTGCAAACAAATTCCAGATGCATGTGCCACATTGTGCATGTGGCTTTATGTGGGTATCAGGGACTCAAACCCAGGTCCGTAGGCTTTGCAGGTAAGCACCTTAACCTCTGAGCCATCTCTCCAGCCTAGTCATGAGGTTTTGCAACAAGGCACATTTAACTGCTGAGCCATCTCTCCAGCCCAAGAACCGTGTTCTTTTATCCTTCATGATCACTGTCACTCGGTAATATAAATAGTTAGTCTTCATATATTTCATACACTTGAGTAGTATCACTGGTGCTCTTATCCCCAGCCTAGATTTTTCTTTTTTTTTTTCTTTTTCTTCTGTTTTTGGAAGTAGGATCTTGCTCCAGCCCAGGCTGACCTGGAATTCACTATGTAGTCTCAAACTGGCCTGGAACCCACAGCGATCCTCCTACTTCTGCCTCACGATTAAAGGCATGTGCCATCAAGCCTGGCAGACTTTTTTTTTAAATTTATTTGAGAGAAAGAAAGAGAATTGGCACGTCAGGGCCTCCAGCCACTGCAAATGAATTCCAGATGCATGCGCCCCCTTGTGCATCTGGCTTACGTGGGTCCTGGAGAGTGGAACCAGGATCCATTGGCTTTGCAGGCAAACACCTTAACTGCTAAGCCATCTCTCCAGCCCCCAGATTTTTTTTTTTAAATGAGTGGTAAATGTTAGATGGTTGACAGAATGTTTTATTGTACTCATGAGGTTTTCCCAATGAGAAGTTTAGTGTGAACAGAAACTGCAAAAACAAAATTAAAATACCTCGGGCATGGTGGTGCATGCCTTTAATTCAAGGCTGACCTGAGACTATATAGTGAATTCCAAGTCAGCCTGGGCTACAGCAAGACCCTACCTTGGAAATAAGAAAATAAAAAACAGGGGCTGGAGAGATGGTTTAGCAGTTCAGTGCTTGCCTGTGAAGCCTAAGGACCCCGGTTCAAGGCTCGATTCCCCAGGACCCACGTTAGCCAGATGCACAAGGGGACGCACGCATCTGGGGTTTGTTTGCAGTGGCTGGAAGCCCTGGCACTCCCATTCTCTCTCTCTATCTGCCTCTTTCTCTGTTGCTCTCAAATAAATAAATAAAAATAAACTATAAAAAATGAAAAACAAAACAAATCACCTCACCTGCTCTTAGTTTACAAGGGTCCTCCTCAGAGATTTCTTTCTTGGGGCTAGGAAGAAGTACCAACTCTTCTTCCAGAATATATAAGGCCAGGCTTGGTGGCATACCTCTTTAATCCCAGCACTCAGGAGGCAGAGGTGGGAGAACTGCTGTGAGTTTGAGGCCAGCCTGAGACTACAGAGTGAATTCCAGGTCAGCTTGGGCTACAGAGAAACCCTACCTCAAAAAACCAAAGAATATCCTAGAACATCTCATCCTCTCCAGGGAGGAAAGTCCTGCTCTCTGCCAGGACTGTGTGGCATAAAATGAACAGGAAGGTAGCCAGGCATGGTGGCGCACGCCTTTCATCCTAGAACTCTTAAGGCTGAGGTAGGAGGACCTTCATGAGTTTGAGGCCAACCTGAGACTGCATGGTGAATTCCAGGTCAGCCTGGGCTATTGGGAGACCCTACCTTGAAAAAAAAAAAAAAAAAAAAACAAAACCAAAACAAAACAAACAAAAATGCACCGGCTGGATGTGGTGGCGTATGCCTTCATTCCCAGTACTCGAAAGGCAGAGGTAGCAGGATCGCCATGAGTTCGAGGCCAGCCTGAGATTACATAGTGAATTCCAGGTCATCCTGGGCTAGACCAAGACCCTATGTAAAAAAAAAAATAAATAAATAAATAAATAAAATAAATAAAGAGAAAGGTTCCCTATAAAGGCTGCTGTGTGAGAATCAAGGTTGTGCTCCACAAACAGTTTGTGAATGACAAATGCCATCTTAAGTCGGGTGTGGTGGTGCAAGCATGTCTTTAATGCCAGCTCTTTAATGCCAGCACTCCAGCAAGAGGATGAGGCAGGAGAATGACTGTGTGTTTGAGGCTACAGAGTGAGTTCCAGGTCAGTCTGGGTTAGACCTTAATTTAACACAACCCTCCCTCCAAAAAGGCGGGGGGAGATTATACCTCAGTGGAAGAGTATTTGCTTAGCATGCATAGGTTCAATCACCAGTACTGGGGGCAGGGAGGGGAATCCGTACCAAACAAGGTTTTTATTTTTATTTATTATTATTATTATTTTTAAAGTGTATGGAATCACCTTAAAGATTTTTTTTGGCTTATTTTTATTTACTTATTTGAGAGCGACAGAACAGAGACAGAAAGACAGGTAGATAGAGAATGGGCGCGCCAGGGCCTCCAGCCACTGCAAACGAACTCCAGACATGAGCGCCCCCTTGTGCATCTGGCTAACGTGGGTTCTGAGGATTTGAGCCTTGAACGGAGGTCCTTAGGCTTCACAGGCAAGCAGTGAACCACTAAGCCATCTCTCTAGCCCTTATTTTTATTTTTAAAAATTATTTACTTATTTATTTTGGTTTTCCAAAGTGGGGTCTCACACTAGCTCAGGCTGACCTGGAATTCACTATGTAGATTCAGGCTGGCCTTGAACTCACAGTGATCCTCCTACCTCTGCCTCCTGAGTGCTGGGATTAAATGTGCATGCCACCATACCGGGCTTTTATTTTTATTTTTTGTTTTATTTGAGGTAGAGTTTCACTCTAGTCCAGGCTGACCTGGAATTCACTATGTAGTCTCAAGGTAGCATTGAATTCATGGTGATGCTCCTACCTCTGCCTCCTGAGTGCTGGGATTAAAGGTGTGCACCACCACGCCCGGCTTGAACAAGGTTTTTATTTTTCTTCCCCCTTCGATTCTTTGTCATTATTCCCTGAATAATACAAATATTAGTGAGCAACCATTTACATAATATTTAGATCCTATTAGGAATTATAAGGAATCTGGATACTTTAGGAAATGCATATAGTAGGACAGGAAGATGTAGGTTCTCTGCAAACACTATGCCATTTTCTTTCTTTCTCTCTTTTTTTATATGCTATTTTCTATAAGGGACCTGAGCATCCTTGCATTCTGGTGTCTGCTAGAGCTCTGGAACTGATTTCTTGAGAATACCTGGGAACAGTAGTAATGAGCTAGTTGAATATGATCATTTGAATGTATGGCCCCACAGACTCAGGTGTTTTATTAAAATTGTGCTTATAAATTGGGTCTCCGGGCTGGAGAGATGGCTTAGTGGTTAAGCGCTTGCCTGTGAAGCCTAAGGACCCCGGTTCGAGGCTCCATTCCCCAGGACCCACGTTAGCTAGATGCACAAGGGGGCGCACGCATCTGGAGTTCGTTTGCAGTGGCTGGAAGACCTGGCGTGCCCATTCTCTGTCTTTCACTCTCTCTCTCTGTCCGTCATTCTCAAATAAATAAACAAAAATAAACAAAAAAAATTGGGTCTCCGTTGGCCATCCTGGAGGTGTCACTGGGGGCAGATACTGGATTCCAGCCCAGAGGTGTGTGGTGAGCAGTCTGAGCTCTGGTGGTTCATGCTTGCTTGTAGTGCTGGCTGGTTTCTCTCTGCTTGGATCTATGAATGGAAGCCAGCTTCTTCCACCGTTGAAGGACCTCCCCTGGATCTGTAAGCCTCAAACAAATCCCTTCCTCCCATAAACTGTGTCTGGTTGTATGTTTGTCTCAGCAAGGAGGAGCTGACTGCAACAGTTAGTATTAGGAAGAAGAGCTTTGGAGCAGAGGCAGCCTGGCAGGACAGAATTTGGGTGGAAAGGGACCAGCAAGTATAAAGGACTACAGGAGAGAAAGGGTAAATTTATCAAAGGAATCCAAATATACAGAGCAATGTGGTCAGGATTAGGAGTCTAGTTGGAGAAACATCATTAAAGGCAGCCTTCCCCTCAGCTTTAAACTTCAGGTAAAGCTAAATTGTTAGGTTATGAAACCCAGAGCATCAACTTCATCTATTTAAAGCCATTATTTCTCTTTCTCACTCCCTTTCTTCCTCTCTCCTTGCAAATAAATAAACAAAATATTTGTGGAAAAAAAATTTCATTGACTGAGCCCTTTTACTATGTGTTGGCTCACATTATAACCACGTGACTTTACTATATATTTCATATTATAACCTCCATTTCACAGATGAGAAAACTGAGACTGTGCCAGGTGTGGTGGCACACGCCTTTAAATCCCAGCACTTGGGAGGCGGAGATAGTAGGATTGCTGTGAATTTGAGGCCACCCTGAGATTACATAGTGAATTCCAGGTCAGCCTGGACTAGAGGGGGACCCTACCTCAAAAAAACAAAAAAGAAAAGAAAACTGAGACTTAGGGAACTTGTCCAGTGCCTCATATCTTTTTATAAATTGCAATAGTGGCATGTCTCCTCTGGGGGAAACCAACTGCTCTCTAATTGGACTGAAGGCCCCACTCTATGGGAGAGAATACATGTCTGGTACTGAAAACCTAATCAAAAGCCTATGGCAGGGGAGGTAATGAGCCTTACGGGTATGAAGCCTGCTCTTGTCTGGATAAATGCATGTATTACACTCACCAAATTGCCCTGAAAGCACTACACTTAATGTTCATACTCATATATTAATGCTACTCTCACTTCTGGTTAAAGAAGTTTCTCTTTTCAGATGGTGATGACCAGTGGGATGGCCCAAAAGGCAACCTAGTGCTAAGAAGGGACAGAGGAGTGTCCAGCACTGAAACATCTCACACCCTCCAAGGCTCAGGGTCCATTGAAGAAGAGGTGGCGGAAAGAATGTAAGAGCCAAAGGAAGGGTACCACTCCTTATATACAACTGTCCGGACAGAATTTGGCCTCGATATCCAAGACCTCGCACTGCCAAGCAATAATACCTACACAAGACCCTCATAATAGGAGAAAAAGATGATGACATTAAATTAAAAGATAGACTAAGGACAGGATATGATGGACAGCAGAGATATGGGGGGAGGGGAGGGAAATACCATAGTTTGTTGTCTGTAAGTATAGAAGTTGTCAATAAAAAATATATAGGGCCGGGCATGGTGGCCCACACCTTTAATCCCAGCACTTGGGAGGCAGAGGTAGGAGGATTTCTATGAGTTTGAGGCCACCCTGAGACTACCAAGTGTATTCCAGGTCAGCCTGAGCTAGAGTGAAACTCTACCTCAAAAAAAAAAAAAAAAAAAAAAAAAAATATATATATATATATATATATATATATATGGCTACAGAGATGGCATTTGCCTGTGAAGCCAAAGGACTCAGGTTTGATTCCCCAGGACCCACATAAGCCAGATGCATAAGGGGCACATGCATCTGCAGTTCGTTTGCAGTGGCTACAGACCCTGGCATGCCCATTCTCTCTCTGTCTCTCTTCTATCTCCCTTTCTTTGCTTGCAAGTAAATAAAGATGAGCCATCCCTCCAGGCCCAATGCCTTATATCTTATTGTACCACGTGGATATTTATAAATTTTATTTTATTTGCAAGCAGAAAGAGAGAAAATATGAATGAGGTGGGTGTACCAGGGTCTCTTGCTGCTGCAAACAAACTCCAGATAGATGCACTGCTTTGTGCATCCAGGCTTCACATGGGTCCCGGGGAACTGAACTTGGTCCATTAAGCTTTGCAAACAAGCGCCTTCAACCGCTGAGCCATTTCCCCAGCCCTAGCATGGTTTTTTTTTTTTTTTTTTTCCTGTAAATGCTTCTATGCTAGCAATGCCTTTGACATAAGGTAATGTAAAAGCTTTTTCTTTTCTTTTTTGGTAGCAGAGACAGGTAAGCATGAGGCATTATTATGAGTTTTGCTGTACTGCGGCATTTAGAGAACCCAGGTGAAGCAATAATTAGGGCCAAGTTGCCCAATCTCAAAGTTTCCCTTATCTATTCTGGTCCCCTCTCTGAGAATGCACCTTTAATATATTATCTTCAGCCGAACAGTTTGGTTCTCAGAAGTTGCAAGATGTGGGAGGTTTAAAAGAAAAAAAAAAAATCAGCATCAACTACAAAACCCCCTGTGAACAGCCTGCACACAAAGGGCTTGGGCTTTGAACGAAGGACAGGGTGAGGCTGGAAAGTAACTGCTGACACATCCTCTCTCCAGCTGTGAACTGGGGGTCTGAGGGCTGCTGCAAAGGTCATCTGTCTCCACATCTTTGGGCAGGAAATGCAATTCAATCCTCCCAGTGACTGATCACTTTACAAGATTAATGGAAATGTCTCCAACATGGGTCTCTCTGGTCTGACAGCACAAAAAGTGACTCAAACTTCTCTCCTCCCCTGGCCTGCCTACTCAGCAAGGTCAGTTGATGATCCCGTCTTAAGAAGTTCACAACTCTTCTCTAGGACATTTGTCCCCGAGGACTGCTTTGCTAGAAGAAATACCGTTTTGTGGATAGGGCGGGGGTGCTGGGCCCAAAAGTGGTACTTGAAGGTCTGAAGACTTTTGTAGGGTTTTCCTTCGGTCTATACTTCATCTTCCAACAGAAAATAAATGCAAAGGGCATGGTGGTCCTTGAAAGGGTTAGCTGCCAGCCTTGTCTATCCCTGGGGGATTGTCAGCCAGAGATAAATGAGCACGATGAAGCAATGCCTGGCTTTTTATTTCCATTGGCTACCATACTTGCCCGTCAATCCAAAGATGCAAGTTTTGAAAGAATTGCTGAACTTTTATGACTCCGTTCCTGGAATTAACTTTTTAGCTCACCTGCAATTTCCAAGGCTCTTTCCAATCTTCACACAGAAGAGATCCTACAAAAAGCAGAATTCTGGATATAAATTCTAAACAGTCAAGGTCTGGCAATCAGTCTAAGTATAGTTTTGTTCTTCTTCTTGTTTTTTTTTTTTTTTTTTTTTTTGAGGTAGGGTCTTGCTCTAGCCCAGGCTGACCTGGAACTTCCTCAGCAGTCCCAGGCTAGGCTCAAACTCACCATGATCCTTCTACCTCAGTCTCCTGAGCGCTGGGATTAAAGGCATGCGCCACCATGCCTTGGCTCCCTTTTTAAATTTTCTTTTTCTTTTTACTTCAATCCACAAGTTCCTGAAGGCTAATAAAATAAAATAAAATAATAAAATAAGAATAATAAAAAGAAGTATTTGAGAATGATTAGACAGAAATTTTATCTCTAAAATTGTGTCTCTAAATTAAAAATAAATAAAAGCATTAAATTGCAAAAGTAATATAAACTGTGACAAAACTACTCTTTTGAGACTTGGCAATGCTGGGTGCTGTATATTCAAGTTTATTCTTTATTCCGCATTCTCATGTACACCAGGCTGGCCTCAAACTCACCTTGTAGCAGAGGATGACACTGAACTTCTCTGATCCTCCTGTCGCTACCTCCTAAATGTTGGGGTTATAGGCATGCCCCACCATGTTGGGCTTACACATTTTTGCTATATTTAATTTCTCCCTCTCCTTTCCTCCCTGTGCTAGTGACTGAATCCAGGGCTTTTCACCTGCTAGGGAAGCACATTACCCCTGAGCTACATCACTCACTTGGAATTCATTTTTGAGTAGGTGACTTATCTCTATGGAGCAAAATTCAAAAGGCACTGCACAGCTGGGGAGATGATTCCGCAGTTACAGGAGCTTGCTTGGGAAGCCTGCTTATATCTTTACCCCCACAGACCATTTATTTCACTGTTTTGAGAAATTTGTTCATGGGAACCTTGGGCCAAATCACACCTTGAGGTATACATAGTCTAGTAGTTGACTTGAGACAAAAGGTGAAAATACCCTGATGCTTCACTGACACCCGTTAGGTTGCTTTTTGTTTGTTTGATGTGCTGAGATCCAATCTAGGATCTCTCACACACGTTGGATATGGCTGAGCTACAGTTCTACTTCCTTAAAAAAATACATTTTTTTAACAAATATTTTTCTAAAGTAGGATCTCACTCTAGCCCAGACTGACCTAGAATTCATTATCATTATATAGTCTTCTCAGGGTGGCCTTGAACTCATGGCGATCCTCCTACCTCTGCCTCCCAAGTGCTGGGATTAAAGGTGTGCGCCACCACGCCTGGCTATATGTATATATGTTTTTTGAATGACAGTCTTGTTATGTTGTCCAGGTGGGCTCAAGTGATGCTTCACCTCAGAATGAGTAACTGAGACTACAGGCACGTACCACCATGACCAGTTTAACTTTAAAATCTGGGGCCAGGAGTGGTGGCACATACCTTTAATGCCAGGGAGGCAGAAGTTGGAGGATCACTAATTTGCCTGAGACTACATAGTGAATTTCAGGTTAGCCTGGAATTTTAGAGGTAGAATAAGACCCTACTTTGAAAAACAAGCAAACAAAACCCTATAAACAATAACAACAACCAAAAAAATTGGTTCCATTTGTGGTTCAATAGTAAAGCGTGTGTTTGGCTAGCATCATGAGGGTCTGGGTTTTGTCCCTCATGTGCGCACACACTCAAATACAAAATCTGATGGGCATGGTGGCGCACACCTTTAATCCCAGCACTTGGGAAGCAGAGGTAAGAGGATTGCCGTGAGTTCAAGGCTACCCTGAGACTACATAGTGAATTCCTGGTCAGCCTGGACTAGAGTGAGACCCTACTTCAAAAGAAAAAAAAAAAAACCCCAAAGAACAAAACAAAACAAACAAACAAACAAAAGCCCCACAAAATCAGTTCCTTAATCCCAGTTCTTCTATTTCAAGTGCCCAGTAGCCAGATGTGGCTAGTGGCAACCCGTTATAGACAGCTAGATACATAATATTCCTGCTGCAGGGAAGCTTACAAAGTAGCCAGTCTCATGGGCTCTGGATCCCTATAATACTGTAGCTAGCTATTATTTCATTATGGTCAAGTAACTTGACCTCTCTTTGAGCTATAAAGGGTGGGGGCATTATAGTCCTTCCTTCATAGAGTTTTGGGAAGGATTCAAAGAGACAGTAAAAGTGAGGGGTTTTGCTCAAAGGCATAGTTAAGTCCTTAAAATGCAGCAGCTAGAAGCCAGGTGTGGTGGCATATTCCTATAATTCTAGCACCCAGGAGGCAGAGACAGGAGGATCCTGGCAAGTTTGAAACCAGGCTGCTTTTATACAGTGAGTTTCAGGCCACTTAGAATTAAGTAGCTAGACTTTGTCTCAAAAGACCAACAATCAGAAAACTATAATGATTGCACGAGAACGGTTTCTTAGTCTAGAAAGCCTGGATCCTGAGGGCTCCGTCCAGTGGCAGCCTTCTCCTGAGGAAGACACTGGTCTGCTCCAAGCCCAGAGTGTGTGTTTGTAAGTGGAGCTGTCCCTTCTATTTTTTACTTTTATTTTTTTGAGGTAGGGTCTCACTCTAGCCCAGGCTGACCCAAAATTCACTATGTAGTCTCAGGGTGGCCTCCAACTCTCAGCAATCCTCCTACCTCTGCCTCCTAAGTATTGGGTTTAAAGGCGTGAGCTACCGTGCCCAGCTAGTTTTCATTTTTATTTTTCTGTTCATTCTGCCTTTGGGATAGAGCTGCTCAACTAACCTTTGAGGATGGAAGGAATGAACGAATAGGGATAGCACAGGCAGGCTTCAACGGGGCCTTTTGCAAGACCAAGCAGAAGTGACAGCAAATCATTTTTACTTTGTTTCCAGTGCAACTAGCCTTGTGCTTTCCTGCAAGAAAAGTTCATCTTTTGAATAAGCACCTTCAGCTACCGTCCCCTCTCTCACCTACTAAGCCCCTCAGGGATAGTCAGCCAATACTGGAGCTCAAGGGTCTTGGCCCTTCCCCCTTTGGCCCAAAATAACCTCCCCCCCCCCCTTGGAGGGAATGCTTGGAATTCTTTCAACAGGAGGACAAAGCCTTTCATCTGCCAATTACTGATAAAGAGAAAATGCAAATATGCCGCGAAGGTGATCCATCAAGGGCTCAACATTTATTGAGTGACCACTTAGACTCGGGTGGCACGGTAGGCATTCTGGGGGGGGGGGGACAAACCCTCAGCTGGCTCATTCTTCCCTCTGGTTTGTGGCTTCCTTGAGGTTTGTAAAGGCAGGGGATTAAATTAGGTGACCAGTCAGCCCCTTCCTGCTCTGACAAGTTAGGAACTCCCCACTGGCCTGCTATATGGACTTAACTATTTTTATACTAAGGTAGCTGATGTCAGATGTTTTCCTAATGCCAGGGGAATACTATGGGGATACCACGAAGCCACGTGGGAAGAGAGACAGGAGTCTTGGGAAAGATGAAGGATGAACAATTTTGCTTTATTCTCCTTTCACTGAGCCCCAGCCCAAGGCCCCTCCTTTGCACATGTTCATTTCATTATGAGGGGAAAATGAAGCAGGGGAATATTTGAAAAGACACGAGACAGCCAAGCCAGTCAAGCTGTGTGAGCTCCGGCCTGAGTCCCAGTTTCCTCGTTTGCAAAATAGAATAACATTTCCCTTAAAGAAGTCTCTCTCAAGAGAAGAGGCCAACCACAATGGTCCCTGGTTTTGTTTCTGGTGCAGGGTATGGAACCCAGGATGTCAGAGTTGCTATACCAAGTGCTACTGTACCAGTCGGTTCCCGGTTTTTTTAACGGGGTTGCTGACTGGATGCAGCTGAGCCAATGTGGGTGATTTTAGTTTGGAGACCAATTCTGATGTTTGCTAGCCTCATCTCTATGTGAAAAACTTTAACAGCTAGTGAACATGGATTAGAACAACTTCAAGGGTTTATGGCTTAGTGGAAAGGTGCTTGCATAGCATATTCAAGGATCCAGGTTCAATTCCCAGTACTACAAGAAAGAAAGGGAAAAAAAAAAAAAAAAAAAAAAAAAGGAACACCCAAACTTCAAAGAGCAGACTTTGGGGATGAGTAATAAAGACCAATATAACCGGAAATTTTAAGGTGAAGGAGAAGCTGTCTCTTAGGGTGACCAATTCTGAGCTGATAGTTCACAGCTTATCTAGTGTAGCAAAGCCACTTCCTCCTCACATCTGTCTGAGTGCTTGTTGACATCGTGACAATAAAGGGGCAGATTCCTACTTTCTCCAACCCTCAGTTTCCCAATCTGCATAACGACTTGCTTTAACTTGCCCCAAGGGTTACTGGCAGGGGTAAGATGCTGGGCTGACATCTGCCAGAAGCACCTAGGAAGTCCCTCATTGTACCTCTGGTGCCACGTCACCGTCAGGAGTTTCATCCCAAAACTCGACCTTGCAGGGGCACCAAAATTGGGCTGCAGGAAACTTTAGGGCCAGTTTGGCTTTTCTGACAACTGAAGCGGATCTGCCTTGTTCATTATGGAACTGCGTGACAACCCTGGACCAATTCTGGGTGTAGTCACACATCTCTATGTAAGAGAACAGGGGAGCATTCCAGGAGGTGACATTCCACGTATGCACAGAATGGGTGACCCTGCTTCTGCTAAGTTCTATAGGATTAATCAAGGTGCATCATTCACATTATCAGTTACAAACGGCCAACAAAGGGCTTACCTTTCGCCTGTTCGGGAACTGTGTTAAAGACGATGGATCCTGTTCTTCGGGTGTTTCTCTCCTAACCATCGATTTTCATGGCGAGCGCCAGGACCTTAAAAAAAAAAAAAAAAAGATTCCAACTTCAGCTTCAGGGCTCTTCGCTCAGTGAAGGACTCCACTGAGGCGGGCAAAATGAATGAATGAAAGGCAGTCAGTCTTCCGGTCAGCTGCGGTCTTAAAAGGCTCTGGTCAGGCTGTATTTCCTGTACCTGTGTGTATGTGAGTGTCCATATTATTTCAGTCCTGGGAGTTTAAAAGTTATGCAGCTCGTACAGATTTGGAGCTGCGCTAATTTCCTTCTGGGCCCCTCCTCAAAGGCCGTCTCCAGATGGCAGGTTCGCCAGTGGATGGGGGTCTGGACAGGATGGCCCCTCCCCCCCCCCGACATGCAGTTAGAAAAGCCAAGAAAATAAAAATAAAAGATTATACTTACAAAAACACTTGGAATTTAGAACTCAAACCCAAGTAATGGAGAAGGGTGGATGAAGGAAGAGGGGTAGCCGTGGGCAAAGGTGGTGGTGGTTGGGGGGGTTAGAATAGAGACAGAGGTGGGGGGTCGCCTTGTCGTGGTGGTGGGGGGGTTGGTGGTGGCTAGGCCCCGGGGGCTTTCACGCCAGCAGGCTAGGTTTGCATTTCCGCGCCTCCCGCTGAGGCCATCCGTGCAAATCTGCACCTCCCTCCCCACCCCCTCCTTCCCTCCCTCCCTCTCTCCCTCCCCGCCCCGCCATCTCCGGGATGCGCCCGCCGCCGCCTGCAACTCAGCCCTCCAAAAGTCAGCTCTGCACACAACTCGGGCGGCGGCGGCGCCTGCGTGCAGAGGCGCACTCACTCGTGACCCAACAACAAAACAGCGATGCCAGGGCGCTAACGGCGCCCGGTGCCTCCCGGGCTCCCTCCCCGCCCCACACCTCCTCGGGCTCCGGTCCCCGACCCCCCTATCCTCAGCTCCCCCCCCCCCACAACCAGCCGGGCCGCGGGCTCGCCGAGCGATCGGCAACAATGTTTACGTTCCGGGGATTATGACGTCGACGCCTCCCCCCCCCCCCCACAACTGCTGAAAATGGTTTCCTAGGACTTTGCAAACGGATCTGCCTAAGTGTTGGTGCAAAACTTTTGTAGATCTCGGCTCTGGCTTGCTTTATTTATTTATTTTTTTGGTTTGTTTTCTTTGGTCTTCCCTCCTCCCCCCCCTCCGCCAAAATGCAGGGGGCAGGAGTGTTGACAATTAATTGGTGAACTCTCCTAAAAAAATGGAGGCAGAGAAAGACTCTGGAAGAAGATTGGTGTGTAGCTTTTTTTTCCCCCCCAAATCTGTATCTGGTATATGATCGATCTATTTTTTTTTCTGGTTGTTTCTTGCTGCCTTTTCTTTCCTTTTCTGTATTTTGCAAGAGGACCGGAAAAAAATAATAAATTGCATGCAAAAGGAAGCAAGCCGCTTACTCTTCCAGTCCCTTGTGAGGCTCAGGGTCTCAGACACTTAAGAGGGGAGAAGCTAACGCCGAAAGGCGTGGAGGGGGGGCCGAATGGGCTTGGGGTTCGCCCGGGATCTGGGGGGCTTGCGGGGCTGGGCGCTGGGCGTTGAAGGGAGGAGGCAGGGGGATGCGGGGAGTGGTGGGGGAGTCTCCTTAGGAAGTGAGTGTGCGCGCGCGCTCGTGGGGAGATGAGGCAGCTGCTGGTGCGTTTTGGGGTCTCGGATGGGAGCTTTGTGGCGGGCCGGCTGCCTCCCTCCCTCCAAGCCCTTAACCTCCTCCCCTCGCCTCCACTGCTTTGCCCTGGCGGCCGGTCGGCGGGGGAGGCTGGGGTCTCAGCCCTTCCATTTCAGATTTCCAGCTTCCCCGAGAGCTCGGGGAAGGCTCCAGCCTTAGAAATGCCGCCGGCCCTGGGTTCCGGCTTCCCGGCTTGGCTGCGGCGGCCGCCGGGGCTGCTGTTACCGCTGAGCCGGGCTCTGCAGCGGCTCCTCCCGGGGCCTACCTCTGCCGGGCCAGCGGGTGCCGGGAGCCCCCTTCGCGGGTTACATAATCAGGTTCCTGTTCAAGTGGGCAAAGCTCAGCACATCACTGGGGTAGGGGCAAGGAAGAGCCCCCCGCCCCCGATACCCAGTCCACGGCTTCCAAAGATGCAGTGGGGGGGGGGGTGCTTCGTACAGGATGCAGCCGGGTTCTTGGGGCGGGGGTGCAGACCCCTTTTCCTGCTTTTCAGCATCTGTGGCATTTGCGCAAAGTTGCTCAGATTGAAATGATGGGGTGCATTGGACGCGCGGCTCCTGCACCTGTTCGTGGTGGGCTCAGGGTGAGAGGCGACCCCCCAGTCCCTTCAATAATGTCCTGGGCTCTCTGGTTGGGTCCCCACAGCGTCCGATTGACCGGCAGAGATACGACGAGAACGAGGACTTGTCGGACGTAGAGGAGATTGTAAGCGTCCGCGGCTTCAGCCTGGAGGAGAAGCTGCGCAGCCAGCTGTACCAGGGGGACTTCGTGCACGCCATGGAGGGCAAAGGTGAGGCGCCCACTTCCAGGGCCGCAGCCGAGCCGGGCCGCGCACACGTGGGGAGGGAGCTCGCCTGTGGCTGGGTTCGTATTTCGCGCCCGAGTCCCCCATTCCAGGGGATCCGGTGACGAAACGAGGCCGAGCACTGGGGGTGGGGTGGGGTGGCGAGGGAGGAAGGGGGCCGGGCCGGGAAGCTAGCTTGGGCCCAGGCTGTGCCCACCACTAGCATCAGGGTGGTCAGTGCCAGGCAGCTAGCTGGTCGACGGAGAGGGACCTGTGGACAGACAGTGGGACAGAGGGAGGGCGTGAGCGCCGTCTTTGCCTTCCCCAGCCTATTAAGCTGTCTGTTCAGCTAGAGATGCAGCCGCTTGGCAGAAGGCAGGCTCTGGGCGCCCTGAGACATAGGGGTTGAGGTCCCCAAGCTTGAAACCTTCCAAACAAACCTTTGTCAACGCAGGCCCTGTCAGTAAGGAACTGATGGTGGGAGCTCTTTGGGTTGTTCGGGTTACACCCCTTCGGGCCTTGGGTCTACAGATCGGTATCTCTTTGTGGGTGCTGTGGGGTTTGGAGCAGTGGTCTGCGAGTTGTTGGCCTGAACCCCACTAAGTTTGAGGCCTCCAGCGCTGCAGCCTTGATAATTTGAATCTTGGAGTTATGAAGTGACTTCCTCTCGGGCCTAAAGTTGAAATCTCACTCCCTTGGAACTTTGAAGACTTGACTACCTCTCTGAGATACGAGATCTCTTACCGTGCCTGAGACCCTGTCTTTTATGGGCCCTACTTGTGTAGAGCAGAAGTTGGGACCTTCAGCTCTTTACCTTCTCCCTGGCTTTCCTACTGGGAATGTGGTGGAGGGGGTGTCCCTGAGATTTTGGCATGGTGCTCATAATTTAGGGCAAGGCTTTGGGAGCCCTGACCCACCCCAGCCAACCACCCAGCCCCTGGGGAAGGTGATGGCCCCTGGTCCCAGAATCCAGAGCTGCGGAGGAGTTAGTGTTTGGCAGGTGCTCTTGCTTATGTATCCTCAAGTGTTCATTTCTTTCTTTACCTCTCAGATAATTTGAGTTTCCTTTCAATTACTCAGTTTCCATTTTGTATCTTGCCCACCCTCCTTGGTAACCCCTGTGTCTCTTGGGGAGCTGACGGCAGGGAAGTACCTCCCTCCTCCAGGTTCTGGTTGAGTGGCTGAGGCCCTGAGGAGACTGTCCCGGGCTTTGCATTTTTGAAGTTTCTTTTGTGCTCGCTGCCTCCGGGAGCTCTGGGCTCTGGTCCGGTAGGGGAGAAGTTGGGATGGGGGGGGGGTAGGAAAGAAGAAATTAATTACTTAAGAAATTTCACCCAAAAAGCAGGGTGCCAGGCCCAACTGCATTTACATTTTTCTCTGCATAAATAGGATTTCAATTCCTCTCATTTCTTCTCTCACTTTACTGAGTTTGGCAGGGCCTATGAGAAAAACAATATGCATGCTCTTCCTACTCATTTGTTAGGAATCCCCGGCCCAATATCTCACAGCTTTTTCTCAGGCGCATTTGAGGAAGTTGAAGGTGGGGGGTAGGGTGGTCTGGGGACCTAGGGTGTGTGCGCAGGGAAAGTTACCAGCCTGGGAGCTCTAAAGGGCATCCATAAAAGCTGCTATCCTGCTCCTTTCAAAGGACAGGGTCTTAGGATTTTGCTGGTTAATTCAGATGTGGCCCCAGAACTCAGAGGGAGGAGCTGAGAAACAGAGGGAACCCTTAGCCTGGATTCAAAATAGAAGCTTCTTAAACTTCTCTTCCTTTAAGTCCTTAGGAATCCCCCATTCACTGGGAGCCCCTGGGGATCTGAGCCTCCGAGGTCAGGGATTTCTCTGCTATGGGTTTTGTTCTCTCTTCGGAGCCCAGTGCCTTGGCCTCCTCCTCCCCCAAGTCTGCCCTTGGTGAACTGTTTCCCTGGGGCCAAGGCTTCTGTGGTCCGAGGACTCTTCTCTCTCCTTTCAAGGCTAGCCTGAGAAGATGTATACCCTTGTCCATTGAGTTAATCACCTGAGAATTTGGGGGACGAGAAGATGTATCTCAGCTCCCCCCCACACCTGCATATTTATTAGCCAGAGGCCTCAGGGCTCTTGGTGAGAATATGAGGGTCTATATCAAATAAACCTCAGATGGAAAACGGCCCTGTGAGTTTCTCTATGGGCCTTGCTTTGCCCTGTCGACACAGTCCACCTGGAGGGCATCCTCCCAGTTACCCAGTGGAAGCAAGTATTGTGATGGCTCCAGCAGAATTTCACTATAGGAAGACAACAAAGCTGTGCCCAGTTCCCTAGTTATTTTGGCACCAAATACACAGTTTCCAGGGAAACCAGCTTTTTCCCCCTCCCCTTCACCACGAAGGATATTACAATAAGATTTTCACTGGTGCTCAGTTACAATAAGAACACTCCTCCCTAGCCCCCTCTTTGGGGTTTCAGATCCTCCCAGGTGGCATGCTTTGGTTTTGTCATGCCTTTACTATAACGTGCTCAGCCTGGGATGCATTTGTCTGTCCCTCATTCTCAGCAGTAGCTGGGGCTCTTTCAATGTAGGGTTCTTTATAATACGTCTCCTCCCTACCCCTGGCTGGACTTGGGCTGTTCATTGACAAGTTTGGGCCCGTGGGGCAATGCAGGGAATGACTGAGTAGGCAGAGGAGCTGATGGAGGGCAGGGCTTGTCTTGGCTTTGCCTTATCTGTTGTCATTTCCCAGGGAGCTTTTACCGTACAGCTCATACGTCTAGCATACGCCCGTTCCTTATCATTTTTATTCCCTTTGCCAATAGATTGTGGTTCATTTGCTCCTCAATAACTTAACCAATTTGTTTTAATTCGAATATCCGAACAGATTTCAACTATGAGTATGTACAGAGAGAAGCTCTCAGGGTTCCCCTGGTATTTCGAGAAAAGGACGGACTAGGAATTAAGTAAGTTGCTGAAATTAATCCCTTCTTCCCTGGTCTTCCTCTGTAACACAGGGTATAGCTTGTGATGAGATTTTCCTCCTGCCCTCTTCTTACCGCCTGTCAACAGGAAGGACTTTTTTCCTATGATCTGAGAACAGCTTCTTGTTCAAGGCCTGAGCAAGGAGAAAAACTGTCCAAAGATTGATCATTTTCAGCAATTTGGGAGAGAAGACATAGGATTCTTAAGCAGTGATGTTTTTTTTTCCTTGAGCTACCCTGGCTCCATATAGCATGGTACCATTCTTCCTCTACTCTGAAACCAGGAAACTGAGGCAGAGTCTGAGCTATGAACAGACTGGCCAGACTCTAAGGTCAGAGTCAGGGTACCAGAATACATGTTTTCTATGTAGACTCCTATCATGTGGGAGATGGGTTTCTTTCTAGAAGGGGTATGTTTCCTCCCCTTTGCCTGCCTCTATAGCTTATGTCTGGTTTATATTTTGGCTGAGATCTGCCAGGACTCCAGGTGGGAGTGAGATTGAGGCAGGCTGGAAGAACAGGTTTCCATCCCTTGGGCAGGAGTAGGGAGGAGGTTTAGGCTGCCTCCTTTTCTAGCATCTCTTGCCAGGTTTGTTCAAGAGTCACGTTAGTAGAAGAGTGAACACTTTTACTATTAGCATCTTGTTGTTGTTGTTGTTGTTTTGCTATAGCCCAGGCTGACCTGGAATTCAGTATGTAGTCTTGGGCTGGCCTCAAACTCATGATGATCTTCCTACCTCTGCCGATTAAAGGTGTGCCTCCACCAGCTTCGGCACCTTTTTATTTTTTAAAAAAATTGCCGGGCGTGGTGGCGCACGCCTTTGATCCCAGCACTTGGGAGGCAGAGGTAGAAGGATCACCATGAGTTCTAGGCCACCCTGAGACTACATAGTAAGTTCCAGGTCAGCCTGGAATAGAGTGAGACCCTACCTTGAAAAAAACAAAACAAACAAAAATAAATAAATAAATAATTTATTTATTTATAAGCGTAGACAGAAAGAGAGGAGAGAAAGAGGGAACAGGTGTACCAGAGCCTCTTGCCACTGCAAATGAACTCCAGATGCATGTACCACTTTGTGCATCTGGTTTTATGTGTTTTTTTATTTATATATATCAGGCGTGGTGTCACACGCCTTTAATGCCAGCACTTGGGAGGCAGAGGTAGGAGGATCGCCATGAATTTGAGGCCACCCTGAGACTACAGAGTGAATTCCAGGTCAGCCTGAGCTAGAGTGAGATCCTACCTTGAAAAACAAACAAAAAAGAAATTAATAGTTGGGTGTGGTGGCACACAACTTTAATCCCAGCACTCAGGAGGCAGAAGTAGGAGGATCTCTCAGTGAGCTCAAGGCCAGCCTGAGACTACATAGTGAATTCAAGGTCAGCCTGGGCTAGAATGAGGTCCTACTTTCAAAAACAAAACAAAACAAATCTATTTATTTATTTGAAAGAGGCAGAGAGAGAGAGAGAAATATATGGGCATGCCAGGGTCTCCTGCCACTGCAGACAAACTCCACACACATGCACCACTTTGTGTATCTGGCTTTATATGGGTACTGGGGAATTGAACCCAGGCCATCAGGTTTTGAAAGCCAGTGCAGTTAACTGCTGAGCCATCTCTCCAGCACCCCCCTTTTTTGGAGCCTAGGCTGGCCTTGAACTTGCTATATAGCTGAAGATGACCTTAAACTCCTGATTCTCCTTCTTCCACTTCCCAAGCGCTAAGGTTATGGGCATGTGCCACCACTCCTGGCCAGCATGAGTTTCATCACAGTCCATGTAGGCATAATGTATTTTACCCTCTGAATTAATTAATTGATTTATTAATTAATTTTGAGTTAGGGTTTTACTGTGTAGCCTAGACTGGCCTAGAACTGACTATCCTACCTCAGCTCCCAAGTGCTTCCCTCTGAATTTAAAGTGGTCCTTCCCACATTCTGTACACTTGTGTGTCAAGAGTATTTTCTAGAGGGAGAGAGAAAGGCAGAGAGGACTGCCCAGCCTAAATTAGAGCAAGTGTTTGGGCCTTGACACCACACTTCAGTCTTCCCGGCAGGAGGGGTGGCCAGCAGTTCCTCTGCTGAGGTTTAGGTTTGATTTTCCTCTTGCAATGGGGAAGGGCTCCATGATCCTGGGTGACCTCCCTTGAGATTCTTAACTACCTGGTTTCCCACCCTCCCTCTGGGTTTTTTCATGTTGTATTTCTAAGTTAAGAATGAGGACCCCTTCTTGGAGAAGTGGTTAATGCCTGGGCCTGGGGTAGAGTCTAGATTGATTAAAAAAAATTTTTTTTATGGCTTCTCACCAAATGTCTGTGCTTTTCTTTTTTCAGAATGCCGGACCCTGATTTCACAGTCCGGGATGTCAAACTCCTGGTGGGTAAGTGGCTTACTGTGGGCTCAGACATGCTGAACCAGGCAGCACAAGAAGGCAAGGGGGCAGGCTTTTACCACCTGCCCATTTAGACTTTAGACTGCTTCAGAAAAAAAAAATGTCCTCCATAAGAGGAAGCTGGACAGGTGCGAGTTACAACTGTCTTCTGGAGAACAGGTCACATTGCAAAGTCCTAAGTAGCCGTATCTGAGGGTGTTTGTCATATCCAGTTTTATGAGGCCTATTTGGACCCAGTCTCTAGCTTGGGCGTCAGCAATGTAATCTCAGATCTCTTTGCGTTTGTTTGTGGGTTGCTGGGTAAATACTGGGTGCTTCCTGGCCCCTCAAAGACATTCATGTATTCAGGGGGAGGGAGTATGCCTTCTGTTTCCTCAGGGTTCTAGATAGACCTAGGGTGAGGCTTGCCACTCTATGCTGAACTCTACGCCTGTTAACTCTCTGAGCACCTGCAGAGCGTGGCTGATGACTTAGCATTTCTGACTCTACTAGTAGAAGGTACTATTTTAGATTGTATAGGAAGTCCTTTAACTCCATTCTTTGTAGAGAAACACTTCTTACCTATCTGGTAGGCTATGGCCACGGCTGGCAAGGTCCCTGCTCTCTTGGTTGGAGCAACACACAATAAAGCAGTTAATTATATATATTTCCAGTGGTGGAAAGGGCTTTGAAGAAATAAAGCAGGGTAATGGTAGAACGTGATAGGGCTGCCGTGTTTTGGGCAGGCTGGTCAGGGAGGGCTTCTTGTGGGGGCAGGAGTTGAAAAGAGGCTTTTGGACAGAGAACTGACTGAAAAGAATCAGCTATATGGGATAGAACATTCTGGAGTATTCTAGGCTGTGAAATGAGCATGGACAAAGGCCAAGAGGTGAGAATAAATGTGGTAGTATGGAAGATAGAGGAAAAGTAGTAGAAGAGGTGGCAGAGGCCACACAGCTAGGCCATCAGGGCCTCACAGGCCCCTGGAGGGAATTTGGGTTTGATGCTTAAGGAGTTAGCTATACTGTTTGGTATAAACCCCACATGCATATGCCACTTTGTGCATCTAGCTTTAAGTGCCTTAACCGCTGAGCCATCTCTTCGGCCCCTGTCTTTTCTTTTTATTGAGATTTTCATACTGAACATACTGTAGTTTCATCATAATTCCCTCTTACCTTCTTTTAAAAAATATTTTTATTTATTTATTTGAGAGAGAGAGAGGGAGAGAGAGAAAGAGGCAGATAGAGAGAATGGGTATGTCAGGGTCTCCAGCTACTGCAGACAAACTCCACACACATGTGTCATCTTGTGCATCTGGCTTATGTGGATACTAGGGGTTTGAACCTGGCTCCTTTGGCTTTGCAGGCAGATACCTTAACTGCTAAGCCATTACTCCAGCCCTACCTTCTTTTTTTTTTTTTTTTTTTAGGTAGTCTTAGACTCTAGCCCAGGCTGACCTCAGGGTGGCCTGGAACTCACAGCAATCCTCCTACCTCTGCTTCCCGAGTGCTGGGATTAAAGGCATGCACCACCATGGCCAGCCCTCTATCTTCTTTTTTTAAAAAAATAATAATTTTATTTATTTGAGAGTTGAGAGAGAGGAAGAGTCAGATAGAGAATAGGCACACCAGGGCCTCCAGCCACTGTAAACAAACTCCAGCTGCATGTACCACCTGGGTACTGAGGAATTGTACGTGGGTCCTTTGGCTTTGCAGGCAAGCATCTTAACTACTGAGCCATCTCTTCACCCCCATTAGTTTTTTTTGTCTCTCCACTCCTATTTCACTAAACCCCTTTTTCTTTCTTTCTATCTAGTTCCTTTTCTATTTTGCTATCTTTGCGTGGTGGTGCATTCCTTTAATCCCAGCACTCTAGAGACTAAAGTAAGAAGATAGCCATGAGTTCAGGGCCAGCCTGGGACTACATAGTGAATTCCAGGTCAGCCTGCGCTAGAACGAGACCTTATCTGGAAAAGAAAAAAAAGTGTTAAGATTATAGGTATACCACCATACCTTTCCTTCTTTCTCCCTTCTTCTTTCCCTCTCTTTCCTTTGTTCCCTCCCTCTCTCCCTTCAGGTCTGGTCATATAGTCCAGGCTGGTCTTGAATTCATTATGTAGTTCAGGCTGGCCTTGAACTTGTAGTGATCTCTGTCTCAGCCTATCAAGTGCTGGATTTATGAGTTTGTATCACCATCCCTGGCTTTAGCTTTCCTTTTTCTTTTTTATTTATTTAAGAGGCAGAGAGAGAGAGAATTGGATGTGCCAGGGGCCTCTATTGCTGCAAACAAACTCTAGACAAATGTGTCACCTTGTGTGCATCTAGCTTATGTGGGTCCTGGGGAATTGAACCTGGGTCCTTTGGCTTTGCAGGAAAGTGCCATAACCACTAAGACACCTGTCCAGCCTCTTTTCTTTCTTTCTTTCTTTCTTTTTTTCGAGGTAGGGTATCACTCTGGCTCAGGCTGACCTGGAATTCACTATGTAGTCTCAAGGTGGCCTTGAACTCATGGCGATCCTCCTACCTCTGCCTCCTGAGTGCTGGGATTAAAGGCATGCACCACCATGTCCGGCACTCTTTTCTTTTCTTTTTAAATTACCTTTGATTTTTGTTTTTTAAACTTTATTTGAGAGAGACATAGAGGCAGATAGAGAGAATGAGTATGGGCTGTCCAGTGCCTCCTGCCACTGCAAATGAACTCCAGTCCAGATGCATGTGCCACTTTATGCATCTGGCATACATGGGTACTGAGGAATCAAACCTGGGCCATCAGGCTTTACAAGCAAATATCTTTAACCGCTGAGCATCTCTCCAGCCCCAACTTTGAGTTCTTGATTTTCCTAGCTGATAATTCCTTCGCCAAGCAGGTCATAGAAAATAGAAACTGTAATCTTCCCTGGTTTTTCTTTTTTTTCTCTCTCTTTTTCTTTCTTTCTTTCTCTCTTTCTCTCTTTCTTTCTTTCTTTCTTTCTTTCTTTCTTTCTTTCTTTCTTTCTTTCTTTCTTTCTTTCTTTCCCAAGGCAGGGTCTCACTCTAGTACAGGCTGAGCAGGAATTCACTATGTAATCTCAGGGTGGTCTTGAACTCATGGTGATCCTCCTACCTCTGCCTCTAAATATTGGGATTAAAGGCGTGAGCCACTATGCCCGGCTTTTTATTTTATTTTATTTTATTTTAATTTTAATTTTATTTGAGATGGGATCTCATGTGGCCCAGGCTAACCTCTCTGTGGAGCATGAATGTCCTGCTGCCTCTTTCCACGTGCTGGGGTTACAGCTGTGGAATTTTGGATTTTTTTGACTTAAACAATGTTGCCTGTCCTTTATGAAAAACTTTCCAAGCCATTTATGGGTGTGTTATGCTCTTTCTCAGACCCTCATGTTTTGCACGGTGAAAATTAGAGGGTCCACTTAGGTAATCCTAATGCCTTTGCTACTACTAGAAAAGTCTAGGTGGGATGACAAAGAAAGCAGGGACAGCCAGCCTGCCCTCATCTCTCATAATTTCTTCCCTTCCCTCTCCCTCCCTTCCTTCCTTTTCTTTTTTTAAAAATATATTTTATTTTTATTTATTTATTTGACAGAGAGAAAGAGGGAGAGAGAGAGAGAGAGAGAGAGAGCACGAGCACCAGGGCCTCCAGCCACTGCAAACGAAGTCCAGATGCATGCGCCCCCTTGTGCATCTGGCTTACATGGGTCCTGGGGAATCAAACCTGGGGTCCTTAGGCTTTGCAGGAAAATGCCTTAACCTCTAAGCCATCCCTCCAGCCCCATTTTTCTTCCTTTCTTTCTTCCTTCCTTCCTTCCTTTCTCTCTCTCTCTCTCTCTCTCTCTCTCTTTCTTTCTTTCTTTCTTTCTTTCTTTCTTTCTTTTTCTTTTTTCTTGACACAGTCTCACTCTGTAGCTAACCTAGGTTGCTGGCCTTGAACTCACAGCACGTATTTTGCCTAGGTGTACTGAGTGCTCAGATGATAGGCATGTCTGGCCCTGTGAGCGTTTCTGTAGTGATGAGATGTATGAGGAGTAATAAGCGCTTCTGGAAGGTTTGGCGAGCTCCGATGCTATGAGGCAAGCTGGTGGCTTGCAGCTCGCCTGGGTATTCTGATGCCCATTGTAGTCTCAGCCTGTGCAGGCTTCTGGAGGGTGGTGATGGGCACATTTATGTGACAGCAGTGACAGGTGTAACTTTGGCTGACCAAGCCAAAGGGAATGCTTTGGTTTATGTAAGACGTCCAGGATGTAACCTGCAGGCACCTGTAGACGTGCTTTGAAAATATCACAAGTGTTGCCGTGGTGGCGCACACCTTTAATCCCAGCACTCGGGAAGCAGAAGTAGGAGGATCACCGTGAGTTCAAGGCCACCTTGAGACTACATAGTGAATTCCAGGTCAGCCTGGATCAGAGTGAGAACCTACCTTGAAAAGCAAAACAAAGAAAAAGAAAATATCACAAGGAAGTTATCCCCAGAAGTCGTGTCTGTTTTCTCCTCTGTGTGTTTTCTCCTTTTTATTTTCTTCTTCCTCTTTCCATGTTATTTTTGGAGGCAGTTCCTATTAAGACAGCAGCTGCAGGACGACGCATTCAGCTCTCAGCCCAGTATGAGCCTTGTCTCTGTGTTGGCTGTGATAGGCTTAGTATAATGCCAGTCTTGGAGCTGGTGCCTTTGGGGTCTTTTAGCCTCCAGGGACTACTGGTCCAGGAGGACTGAGAGTGAGGAAACAGCGATTCTCTAGGGTCACTGGGTGACAGAGACTTGCCCCTGATGACAATAGGAGTTCTTTTCCAGGAGGGAAATTCCAAGGAGGCTGCCCAGTCAAGATCAAGAAGGGTGCGTGGAGGTTGGGCAGACGGCTCAGCAGTTAAAGTCGCTTACTTGAAATGCCTGCTGGCTCAGGTTCAGTTCCTCAGTACCTACGTGAAGCCATTTGCACAATGTGGCACATGGGTGTGGAGTTTGTTTGCAGCTGCAAGAGGCCCCTGGTGTGCCCTCTTTCTTTCTCCCTTTCTTTCCCCCTCTCTAAAATAAATAAAAATATTTTAATACGGGCTAGAGAGATGGCTTAGTGGTTAAGGCATATACCTGCGAAGCCTAAGGATCCAGGTTCGATTCTCCAGGTCCCACATTCTTTTTCTTTCTTTTTTTTTTTTTTTTTTTTTTTTGCTTTTCGAGGTAGGGTCTCACTCTGGTCCAGGCTGACCTGGAATTCACTCTGTATTGTTAGGCTGGACTTGAATTCACAGCAATACTCCTACCTCTCAAGTGCTGGGATGTGCCACCACACCTGGCCCTTCTTCTTTTATTTTTTTAATGTATTTTTAAAAAGATTTATCTTTATTTATTTGAGACAGAGACAGAGGGGGAGAGAGAGAGAGAGTGAGAGGGAGAGAGAATGAGATCTCTATGGAACAGGGTCTCACTATGTTAACTCAGGCTGGCCTTGAACTGCTGGGCTTATGATCTTCCTACTTCAGCTTCCCAAGTAGTTGTGACTATAGACCTGTATCGTCATATGCCTAAGTACCTGCCTAAAAAAGAGATTTGTAGGATGTGTGTGGTGGCACAAGCCTTTAATCCCAGCACTGGGGAGGCAAAGATAGGAGGATCACCATGAGTTCGAGGCCACCCTGAGACTTCATTGTGAATTCAGGTCAGTCTGAGCTAGAACAATACATTACCTCCCCCCCGCAAAAAAAAAAGATTTTTTCATTTTTTAGGATTTATTTATTTGTGAGCAAAGAGAAAGAATATTGGTGCATCATAGCCTCTTGGCCTTACAAATGAACTCTAGACACATGGGCCACTTTATTCATCTATAGTGACATGGTCACTGGGGAATCAAACCTGGGCTGTCAGGCTTTGTAAGCAAGTGCCTTTAACCACTGAGCTATCTTCCCAGCCCATTTTTTTTTCTTTTTTACAACACTATACTTTTTAAAAATTGAGATACACATTTAATTAAGTGATACAATGGTATCATTTGTATAAGTTTTTTTCTTTTTCTTTTTTTTGGTTTCAAGGTAGAGTCTTGCTCTGCCCAGGCTGACCTATAATTCACTATGTAGTCTCAGGTTGGCCTGGAACTCACAGCGATCTTCCTATCTCTGCCTCCTGAGTGAGTACTGGGATTAAAACCGTATGCCACCATGCACGGCCTGTATCCATTTTTGGGGGGTGTATGTGTGTGTGTGTGTGTGTGTGTGTGTGTGCGTGCGTGCGTGTGTGTGTGTGGTGTGTGTATGCATTCATGTATGGGGTGTGAATGCTGGCCCAGGTTTGATTCCCTAGTAGCCATGTAAAGCCAGACACAAAAACTGCATTTGGAGTTTGCTTGCAATGATGTGCTCATTCTCTCTCTCTCTCTCTCTCTCTCTCTCTCTCCCTTCCTCTCCCTTCTGCTTGCAAATAAATCATTTACCCTCCCCCTCTTCAAAAAAAAAAAAAAAAAAAAAAACAACCCAAACAAACCACAGAAGGCTGGATGCAGTGTCCCTATGGATGTTCTAAACCGCGATTTGTTGAGCATGTGACTAGGTTGTGCTGGGCATGTGGTCTGTGCACAGGCTTAGTTTTAGTCGGTACTGCTGCTCTGGTTTCAGTTGCCCCCCGTCTGGGTACTAGGGAATTGAACCCAGTCACATCCCATTAGCCCAGGTGTTGTTTTTTTCACATTGTTAAAAAAAAGTATCTTTGAATGAAAAGATGTTCGTTTTGTTTTGCTTTGTTTTGTTGTATTTGAGGAGGGGTCTTAGAGTCTTGGTGCGGGGCCCAGTCTGGCCCCACGCCTGGAGCCTCAAGTGCTCTTCCGCCTCAGCCTTCTTCATTGCTCGGGCCGTAGGTACCACCAGTGAGCCCAGCAGATGTTCTTAATTTTCACAGAAACTCTTTGCCTTTGCTTCACCCCTTACTTCCTTTTGCTTTGTGTTTAAGAAGATCTTACCTACTCCAAAGTCACGGAGATATTCATATATCTTTCTGAAAAGCTTTACTGCTTGGACCATCACATTTAACCCTGTAGTTCGTCTGGAATTGATTTTTGTGCTTATTAAGAGATAGGGCTCAAGACCCTTTAAAAAAAAAATTCCATGTGGATATCCAGTTGACCTAACATCATTGTGGAGAGAGAACCTCTCCCCATGGCACTGATGCGTTACTTTCTCATATATCAGGTGACTGCATTTGTGGGGCCTCTTTCTAGATACATTAGTCAGTTCCATTGGTCGGTCTTCATACCGTGAAGCTAATGCCACACTGTTAATTAACTCTGTAATAGGACTTTCTAGTCGATCATGTCTTTGCACCTGTTTTTGCTTCATTTAAAAAATTTTTATTTATTTGTGTGTGTGTGTGTGCGCACACACGCATGTCTCTCGCCACTGTAAATGAATGCCAGATACACTTTTTTAAAACTTTTCTTTTTTAAAAAAATATTTTCTTCATTTGTTTGAGAGAGGGGGAGAGAGAGAGAGGCAGGTGGAGAATTGGCACACCAGGGCCTCCAGCCACTGCAAATGAACTCCAGACGCATGGGCTACCTTGTGCATCTAGCTTATATGGATCCTGGGGAATCAAACTAGGTCCTTTGGCTTTGCAGGCAAGAGCCTTAACTGCTAAGCCATCTCTCCAGCCCTGTTCATTCTTCAGAATGGTGGTTCTCAACTGCGTGCTGTTCTTAAACCTCATATGGTGGTGCACACATTTAATCCCAACATTCAGGAAGCTGAGGTAGGAGAATCTCTGTGGATTTGAGACTAGCCTGACTTGGGCTACAGAGTGAATTACTAGTCATCCTGGGCTAGAGTGGAAACCTACCTCCAAAAAAAAACCAA
Organism: Dipus sagitta; assembly: GCA_036346955.1. Classification (NCBI taxonomy): domain Eukaryota; kingdom Metazoa; phylum Chordata; class Mammalia; order Rodentia; family Dipodidae; genus Dipus; species Dipus sagitta. Next base: position 25,024,096 of record CM070782.1, read on the forward strand.
AATAGGGCTGGAGAGATGGCTTAGCAGTTAAGGCATTTGCCCGTGAAGCCAAAGGACCCAGGTTTGATTCCCCAGGACCCATGTAAACCAGATGCACAAGGTGGTGCATGTGTCTGGATTTTGTTTGCAGTGGCTGAAGGCCCTAGCATGCCCATTTTCTCTCTCTCTCTGTCTCTGTCTTTCTCTCTGTCTCTCTCTCAAATAAATAAAATAAATAATTAAAACTTAAGTGATGGCACACACTTTTAATCTCAGCCCTTGGGAGGCAGAGGTAGGAAGATCACTGTGAGTGTGAGGCCAGCCTGACACTACATAGTGAACTTCAGGTTGGTCTGGGCTAGAGTGAGACTACCTCCAAAAATCAAAAATACCAAAATAATAAAATAAATAAGTAAATAAATAAAATGTCTTAAAAGTTTTTTTTTATTTATTTACTTTATTTGAGAGAGAGAAAGTTATACAGAGAGACAGAGAGAGAAAAAAAAATGGGCATGCCAGGGCCTCTAACCACTGCAAACAAACTCTAGACACATGAGCCCCCTTGTGTATTTCTGGCTTACATGGGTCCTGGGGAATCCAACCTGGGTCCTTTGGCATTATAGGCAAGCACCTTAACCTAAACCATATCTCCAGCCCAAAATGTATTTTTTTTAATTTACAACTTTCATACTTACAGACAATAAACCATAATCATTCCCTCCCCTCCCCCACTTTTCCCTTCATAAATTCACACACCATCAGATTCTCTCTCTCTCCCTCCCTCGGTCTCTCTTTTATTTTGATGTCATCATCTTTTCCTCCTTTTATGAGGGTTTTGTGAAGGTAGTACTAGGCACTGCGAGGTCATGGATATCGAGGCCAATTTCTGTCTGGACAGTTGCATTGTAAGCAGTCCTACCCTTCTTTCGGCACTTACATTCTTTCTGCCACCTCTTCGGCAATAGAGCCTGAGCCTTGGAAGGTGTGAAAGAGATGTTTCAGTGCTGAATACTCCTTCATCACTTCTTTTCAGCACCGTGGTGCTTTTGGGTCATCCCAGTGGTCACCACCATCTGAAAAGGGAAGCTTCTCTAACCAAAAGTGAGAGTAGCATTAATATATGGCTATGAACATTAAGTAAGGTGCTCACAGGGCAGTTTGTTGAGCATAATATATGCATTTAGTCAGACAAATGCAGGCGTTATACTCCTAAGGCTCATGACTTCCTTTGCCATAGGCATTTAAATAGATTTTCAGTCCCTGGCATGTATTCTCTCCCATAGAGCGAGCCCCTAGTCCAATTAGAGAGCAGTTGGTTTTCCCCATAACAGACATGCCACTATTAAACCCAGTCATTTGGCCTGGCTGGCCAAACTTGAGGCATGCAATGTCCACTGTTTCTACCACTGAATTTTTTTTTAATTAAAAAAATTAAACTTTTAATATTTACTTATTTATTTGAGAAAGAGAGAGAAAGAAAGAATGGGCATGCCAGAGCCTTCAGCCACTGCAAACGAACTTCAGATGCATGTGCCACCTTTTGTATCTGGCTTACATGGGTCCTGGGGAATCAAACCTGGATCCCTTGGTTTTGCAGGCAAGCGCCTTAACCACCAAGCCATGTCTCCAGCTCTAAAAAAAATTTTTTCAAGGTAGGGTCTCACTCTAGCCCAGGCTGACCTGTAACTACAGTGTTAGTTCCAGGCTGGCCTGGAACTCACAGCGATCCTCTTACTTCTCCTTCCCAAATGCTGGGGTTAAAGGCGTGTGTCACCATGCCTGGCTTTAAATTTTTATTTATTTATTTATTTATTTATTTATTTATTTATTAGAAAAGGAGAGAAAGAGGTAGATAGATGGAGGATGGATAGATAGATAGATAGAGGCAGATATAGATAGAAAATTGACAGGGCCTCCAGCCACTACAAACGAACTCCATACACATGCGCCACCTTGTGCATCTGGCTTATGTGGGTATTGAGGAATCGAACTTGGGTCCTTAGACTTCACAGGCAAGTGCTTTAACCACTAAGTTATCTCTCTAGCCCCAAATGTGTTATTTTTATCTTGATTTTACAAAGTATTTGAGGCCCAGGGACTTTTGATCCTTTGCTGGTTTCACTTAGTGATGCATTCATAGAAATTGGACACATAGATTTTTTTTCTACCAGACCAATGCAGGACCTAGAATAAAGAATTGAGTGTTTTTAATATTTTATTTATATTTATTTATTTCTGAGAGAGAGAGAGAGAGAATGGGTGCACCAGGGCCTCTAGCCACTTGTGAATGAACTCCAGACCCATGTACATATGCATCTGGATTACATGGGTCCTGGGGGATAGAACCTGGGTCCTTAGGCTTCACAGGCAAGTGCCTTAACTGTTAAGCCATCTCCAGCCCCCGAGGATAGAGATTTTTAGCTTAGGCTCTCTATCCTGGGCACATCATATGCATATAGGAGTTTGGGAATTGAGGGGATGAGATGAATGAGGGAGGTCGTCTGAAGCTGCTTTAGGCCTTCTGAGAGGATGTTCTGGGGGCTGCAGGGACGGGCTTGTCCATGGCTGTGGAATCTTGCATGTCTTGTCTTTATTAGATTTTGCTCTAATAGAGGTTTTAAAGCCAACTGATAATTTCTCTCCCCCTTTTATAGATTTTTAAAAAATTTTTTATTTATATGTATGTGCATGCAGGTGTGGGCATACCAGGGTCTCTTGCTATTGCAAACAAATTCCAGATGCATGCGCCACTTTGTACCTGTCTTTACATGGGTACCGGAGAATTAAACCTGGGCCAGGCTTTGTCAGCAAGAACCTTTAACCACTGAACCATCTTCCCAGCCCCCTCTGCCCCCATTTTTCTTTAAAATACTTTATTATAAATTATACCACGCAGTATACATTTATCAAGTTATAGTGATATCTACCTCGTATTGGATGTTTGCAATATGAGTTCATTTTTCTTCTTGCCAAGAAGCCTATGAATTAGATGTTAACTGTTCACTTTTCTGGGTGGAGGAGCCTGAAGATTAGAGAGAGCAAACAGTACAGCCATTGGGAAGTAGAGCCAGACCTTGAACCCAGATCTCCGTATGTCCTGAGCCCATGCTTTTGCTTGGTGGCTTCCCGCATTCACTCTTCCCTCACATCTTTACTGTCTGTCTGCGTTGCGTCTGAGCCTGTGCTGGGTGGTTGGTTTAGGTAAGGTAATTCAGGTGACATGAGCTATGCTGTTCATGGGCTGTATTTAAGGAAAGACTAAATTCTCATTAAAGGTTGCTGACTTGTCCCCAGATCTTATTTTATCTTAAATTAAAATTAATTCAATCTTTTTGAGGCAGTCTCATGTAGCCCAGCTGACCTTGAGTTTCCTGTGTAGCCGAGGGTGATCTTGAACTTGGTCTTCTGCCCTTCCTCCTAAGAAATTTCCTTTCTTCCTGCTTCCCTTCCTTTCTTCCTTCTCTTCCTCAACATGTATGTAGCTCAGGCGACCCTGTCAAACTCTTAAACCTCCTGACTCAGCCGCCTCATTGCTGGGATTACACCATGTCTGGCACAGCCTATTTTAATATATTTTATTTTTTATTTTTATTTATTTATTTGAGAGCGACAGACAGAGAGAAAGAGGCAGATAGAGAGAGAGAGAGAGAGAATGGGTGCACTAGGGCCTCCAGCCGCTGTAGACGAACTCCAGATGCATGCGCCCCTTCCCTTTGTGCATCTGGCTAATGTGCAAGCCTCAAACCGGGGTCCTTAGGCTTCACAGGCAAGCACTTAACTGCTAAGCCATCTCTCCAGCCCTGGCACAGTCTATTTTAAAGTTTGTTAAAACTGTATACTTTAAAACATTAGCCGGGCGTGGTGTTGCACGCCTTTAATCCCAGCACTCCGGAGGCAGAGGTAGGAGGATCTCCGAGAGTTCAAGGCCACCCTGAGACTACATAGTGAATTCCAGGTCAGCCTGAGCCAGAGTGAGACCCTACCTCAAAAAAGCCAAAATAAATAAATAAGTAAATAAAAATAAATTGGTTTTTCAGGCCCATCATGGTGGCGCACGTCTTTACTTCCAGCACTTGGGAGGCAGAGGTAGGAGGATGGTCATGAATTCGAGGCTACCCTGAAACTACATAGTGAAATCCCAGTTAATGTACTTCAGAAAACGGGAAATAAGCAAAAACAACAACAACAAAAAAAACAAACACTTTTTTTTAAGGTAGGGTCTCGCTGTAGCCCAGGCTAACCTAGAATTCGCTATGTAGTCTTAAGGTGGCCTTGAACTCACAGTAATCCTCCTACCTCTGCCTCCCGAGTGCTGGGATTAAAGGCATGCGCCACCACGCACGGCTTTTTTCCAGTTTTAAACTGGGAAAATGTTCTTAGGGTTTTCCTCATCCCGCTTTTACTTTTCGTAGATGGGAAAACCTGAGACACAGAGAAATGTCTTTTGAGCTGGCCCATGAGGCTCCCATGTGAGCTGGAATTTCAGTGTTGGGATGTGGCTTCCATGTAACGCAAGAAGCAAAGGGACCAAGGGTGGATTTAGGTGTGTTTGGTTCTAGCTTGGCTGAATTTGAGCTCTGGAGAGAAGTCCTGGTAGAAGAAGTCGCTGAGGGGACACGCAGCTATACAGGGGCTCCGGAGCGTCAGAAGGGAGGAGCACAGGCTCGCAGGAGCATTGAGCATCACAAGCCCGGGGGAGTCGGCTTCCATTTCCTCTCTCTCTGTGTTTTCTCTTCACCCCATGGATTTGCTCTGAATCCTTAATTGTAGTCACGTGCCAGGAATACTACCCATGTTCTTTCCCACAGTTCTTCCTAATGTGAGCTATCTCCTGTGGGGTAGCTCTTGAAAATCACAACCGCTTAGTCGACGTATGATGAGATCGTGTGTTGATAAAGGTGCCATCACGGGAACATAGAAGCCTCAAGTGTTTTTTCTGCATCTACCCTGCTGAGCTTCAGCACTTAGCAACAGCATGTCATCGCTCATGGAACTGCCACTCCCTGTTTCTGTTTGACATCCATCACAAGAGGATCATACTGCCCTGGGGATGGATCAAAAGTCAGAGTGTGGGGCTAGAGTGACGGCTTAGCTGTTAAGGTGCTTGTTTACAAGTCCTCACAGCGCGGGAAAGCCAAATGCACAATGTGTCACATGCATCTGGCTTGCAGTGGCTGGAGGCCCTGGTGTGCGCATATTCATTCTCTTATCTCTTTCTCCTTGAAAAAAAAAAAATATATTTTTTTAAATTTGTGCTGGGTGTGGTGGCTCACCACTCGGGAGGCTGAGGCAGGAAGATCACTGTGAATTCATTACCAGCCTGGGACTTCAGAGTAAGTTTCAGGTTATCCTGGGCTAGAGTGAGACACTGCCTTGCAAAAAAAAAAAACCCCAAAATACCAACAAACAAAGAAGTCAAAGTAGCTGGGCGTGGTGATGCACGTCTTTAATCCCAGCACCTGTGAGGCAGAGGTAGGAGGATCGCTGTGAATTGGAGGCCACCCTGAGACTACATAGTGAATTCCAGGTCAGCCTGAGCTAGAGTGAGATCCTACCTGTGGGGGGGGGAGGGGTATGGTTTCTTCTGAGTACATTATTCTTTTGTACCACTGTAAGGCAAAAAAAGTTCCAAGTCTAACCATTATAAGTTTTATAAGCCTTATCTACCATTATAAGCCTGGAACCTCTCTTATCTTTTGGCTGGGTATTAAATCTAGGGCCTCATGTACATAGTGTGGCTGGTTGTTGGCCTCCTGCCATCCAGAGGACTTTCTGGAGGTTTTTTTTTTTTTTTTTTTTTTTTTAGAGAGAGAAAGAGAGAGAATTGGTGTGCCAGGGCCTCAGTCGCTGCAATTGAACTCCGGACTCTTGTGCCACCTAGTGGGCATGTGAAACCTTGTGCTTACCTCACCTTTTTGTGTGTCTGGCTTCTGTGGGATCTGGAGAGTCAAACATGGGTCCTTAGTCTTTGCAGGCAAATGCCTTAACCACTAACCCATCTCTCTAGCGCTGGAGTTTTTTTTTTTTTTTTTTTAGAAGTAACTTTTCTCATTTTCTTTCTGGTTGGGTATAGTCTATTTTTTTAGCCTTGGTTTTTTGTTTGTTTGGTTGTTTTTTTTGAGATAGGGTCTCACTCTACCCCAGGCTGACTTGGAATTCACTATGTGGTCTCAGGGTGGCCTCGAATTCACGGTGATCCTCCTACCTCTGCTTCCCAAGTGCTGGAATTAAAGGCATATGCCACCACGCCCAGCTATATTTTATTTTTATGTACTTATTTGAGGGGGGGGAGAGAATGAGCATGCCAGGGAAATCTAGCCACTGCATACCAACTCCAGATGCATGTGCCACCTTGTGCATCTGGTTTACATGAGCACTAAAGAATCAAACCTGGGTCCTTAGGCTTTGCAGGCAAGTGCCTTAACCACTAATCCATCTCTCCAATCTAGGTTTGTCTTTTTATTTAAAAAATATATATATTGAGCCGGGCGTGGTGGTTCACGCCTTTAATCCCAGCACTCAGGAGGCAGAGGTAGGAGGATCACCGAGTGTTCAAGGACACCCTGAGACTCCATAGTGAATTCCAGCTCAGCCTGAGCCAGAGTGAGACCCTACTTCAAAAAAACAAAAAGCAACAACAACAACAAAAAATTATTAAGCCAGGCATGGTGGCACACGCCTTTAATGCTAGCACTTGGGAGGCAGAGGTAGGAGGATCGCCATGAGTTTGAGGCCACCCTCAGACTACATTATAAATTCTGGGTCAGCCTGGAATAGAGTGAAACTCTACCTCAAAAAAAAAATTATTGTATTTTATTTATTTGAGAGAGAGAGAGAAATGGGTGTACTAGGGCCTCTAGCCACTGCAAGTGAACTCCAGACACATGTGCCACCTTGTGCATCTGGCTTACATGGTTCCTGGGGAATGGAACTTGGGTCCTTACTTAGGCTTTTCAGGCAAGCTTCTTAACCACTAAGCCATCTCTTCACACCCCCCCCCTTTTTTTTTGTTTTGTTTTTGAAGTTGGGTCTCACTCTAGCCCAGGCTGACCTGGAATTCACTATGCAGTCTCAGGGTGGCCTCAAACTCACAGTGATCCTCCTACCTCTGTCTCCCCTGTGCTGGGATTGAAGGTGTGTGCCACCACGCCTGGCTGGGTTTGTCTTATGCCAGGTGTCCATGAAGGTCAGGGTCTTGAACAGGGGACAGTTGTGGAAATCATTTACAAAGGTGTCAGCATAAGTTAATCCAAGGATATTTGGGTCTTTGCATCCATTTTTTTTTTTTTTTTATTTTAGAGTGAGGTCTAGCTCAAGTTTCTCTTCCTCTTCTGTCTTTTTCAATTTGGGACAAAGTCTTTGAGAGAGCCCCTGCTACTGGGTTTACCCAGAACTTTTGACAGCTGTGTTGAATTGGGAGAGCCACTTCTAGAATTCTCTTTACAGATGGGGAACCTGAGGCCCAGAAAGATTTAGGGACATACCTGAGGCCTTAGTGCTGGAAATAATGCAGCCAAGTGGAATTTGAAGGCTTGGGCAGTTTCCCCACTAATAAACAGGATGTGTCTGAGGAGGAAGAGGAGCTACCCCCTGGGAGTAGCATACGAACCAGCCCAGCAGCCTGTGGGTGATTGATGGTGTCCCCAAACTGTGACGTGCAACAGTAGTGAGCCCATTCCGAAGAGCAGGGCTCAGGCGGACTTTGGAGTGTGTGCTTCCTGTCTAGCCTCAAGGTGACTTTGACCAGCCTTCTCCTGACGGGGAGCCCCCAGCTCCCGGTGCTGACTGATGGAGCCTTCCCAGCACAGGCCATAGATAGGACCATGGATGGATTTCTTCAGGCTAGAATCTGTTGGGTGGGTGTGCAGTCTGTGAGCCGCAGAGGGCTGCGAGGGGAGAAGGAGAGCGAGGCTGCTGGCCTACTTGGGAACTCTGGGTATTGCTCTGAGGTAGAACATTTTCCCTGTAACCCACTGACATCGGTGAAATCAGTTCCAGCAATGCGGATTCTATCTTCCCCGAGTTCCAACGGCAGCTTGTCCTGGTCACCTGGTTGAGTGGTGGCTGTCCCGGTGTGGGAATTGATCACTTACTGTCTTGCTTGGAGGCCCAGCGCCATGTTCCGTTTGGCCACTGTGGCAGATCCGAGTGTGTATCTGGGTAGATAGAAGGATAGTAGTCTCTCTCTCTCCATCTCGCTTTCTCCCTCCCTCCCTCTCTTTCTCTCTTTCAGTTAGGGCCTCACCACATAGACCAGTTTGGCCTTGAGCTCTCAGTCTTCCTGCCTCTGCCTCCACAGTGCTGGGATTACAGGTGTGCAATTCTGTGTCCTGTTCGTGGACCAGTAATTCTTACTCTCCCAGCTCAGGCTGAAAGGGGCTGGAGGCCCTCCTTACCCCAGTGGCCCTTCAGGCAAGCCTTGAGGTCTCTTTCCCTTTCTCCCCAAAACAAAATAAATGTGTTGGCCTTGAAAAGGGGCTTGGAGCTGGGTGTGATGGCACACGCCTTTAATCCCAGTACTTGGGAGTCAGAGGTAGGAGGATCGCTGTGAGTTCGAGGTCACCCTGAGACTATGTAGTGAATTCCAGGTCAGCCTGGGCTAGAGTGAAACCCTACCTCAAAAAAAAAAAAAAAAAAAAAAAGAGCTTGGAAATGACCTAACCCAGTGGTTTTCACTGGGAAATCCCAGGAACTTGCTCTGAATTCTGAGGTTCTCTGCCACAAGCCTGGGCTGCTTGTTTTTACTTATGTATTTGACTCATGTAAAAACATCTGTTTGAAGAAAGATTTCTTTGGAAAGGAAAAAAAAAACGTATAAAAGTGGACTTCTTACTGTCTTTACCCAGAGGGAGTTGGGGTCTAGAATCAGGACTATGGGGTTGATATGACCAGAGTCCAGGTCAGGGATCTTGGCACTCACTGTCTCGAAGCCCTTGGAGACACCCTAGGTGCATTCTGTGGTGGCCTGTGGGATACATGATGGAAAAGAGAGCAGACACTTGAACTTGCAGCCTGGTGTTTCACAGGAGAATCAAGGGGCACAGATGGGGCTTGATGGTACCTGACTAAAATGTGGGTGCTCTAGAAGTTTATGAATGGGGCAGAAAGAGCCCCTTGTCTAACTTGGATACTTCCTGATGTCATGGTTCTTTCCACACCCTAGGTCTCTTTAGTGACTGTGCATGACACACCCTACCATGTGCCAGTTGGTATTATGCTCTTAATATTAGGGCCTTTCTCATAAATACATACCCTGAAAGTCTAGTGAGGTCCTTAAGTCACAGAACCAATAAGTAAAGTTTTTATTTATTTATTTATTTATTTGAGAGAGAGAGAAAGAGGCAGACAGAGAGTGAGAATGAATAGGTGTGTCAGGGTCTCTAGCTACAGTAAACAAACTCCAGATGCATGCGCTACCTTGTGTGTCTGGCTTATGTGAGGCCTGGGGAATCAAACCTGGGTCCTTAGGCCTCTCAGACAGACGCCTTAACCACTACCCCATCTCTCCAACCCTAAGTAAAGGATTAAAAAATTTTTTTGTTTTTGTTTTTGTTTTTCGTGGTAGAATCTTGATTATAGGCTGACCTGTAAGTTCACTGTGTAGTCTTGTGGTCTCCAACTCACGGTGATCCTCCTACCTCCACTTCCCAAGTGCTGGGATTAAAGGCATGTGCCACAACGCTCTGCAAAATTTTTTATCTTTTGAGACAGAGTCTCACTGTGTAGCCTAGGCTGATGACAGTCCTTCTGTCTGGGCCTCCTCACTGCTAGGATTATAGTGTGAGCCACCACACCAGCTGGGTTTGTCTTCTTCTTTTTTTTTTTTTTTAACTTTTATTGCAGAGATTCACCCCCTCCCCTCCATCCATAGTGCTGTGGATTGAACCCAGGGTTTGATCTTGCTAGGCAAGTACTCTACCACTGAACCCTACCCATCACCTGGGCCCAATCCTGCCAACACATCGTCATTCCTGCCCCATCTATAACTATGCCTTCTTTTTCTCACCCATAGTACTGGAAGCTTATCATACATTGCATCCCATTTCATGCATTGATTTTTCAGTATAAGGTCTTTATAAGCCTCAACCACACAATCCTCCTGCCTCAGCTTCCCCTGTAGGGATTACAGGTACCACCAAGAAAGAATTTTGTTTTGTTTTGTCTTTTTCGATGCAGGGGCTTACTTTAGCTCAGGTCGACTTGAAACTCCCTGTGTAGCCCAGGCTGGCCTTGAGCCTTCTACCTCAGCCTCCATGCCCTGATGAAGAAGGAATTTTAAAAAATTAACTTATTTTTAAAATATTTTTATTTATTTATTTGAGAGAGAGAGACAGAGAGCATAAAAGAGAGGGAGAATGGGCATGCCAGGGCATCCAGCCACTGCATACTAACTACAGATGCATGTGCCACCTTGTATATCTGGCTTACATGGGTCCTGGGGAATAGAACCTGGGTCCTTTGACTTTGCAGGGAAGCACCTTGACTGCTAAGCCATCTCTCCAGCCCTAAATATTTTATTTTTATTTATTTGAGAGAGAAAGAGGCAGCGGTGGAGGGGAGAGGGAGAGAATAGGTGTGCCAGGGCCTCTAGCCGCTACAAACGAACTCCAGATGCATCCACTATGCGCATCTGGCTTATGTGGGTACTGGGGAATTGAACCTGGGTCCTTAGGCTTCACAAGCTAATGCTTTAGCTGCTAAGCCATCATTCCAGCCTCTCAAGAAGGAATTTTAAGAAATAGAAATACAATGCCATGATTATATCTGATGTTTTTAAAATGCTGCTGCCTTTTTTTAAAAAAAATATATTTTATTTATTTATTTAAGGGAGAGAAAGAGAAACAATGGACATGCCAGGGCCTCCAGCCACTGCAAATGAACTCCAGATGCATGCACCCCCTTATGCATCTGGCTTAGGAGAATCGAACCTGGGTCCTTTGGCTTTGCAGGCAAATGCCTTATTAACCACTAAGCCATCTCTCCAGCCCCTGTTGCCTTTTTTAGTATTCATGTGATTCAGAATATAAGAATGGATGCGGTGGCTCACAGTTAGTATCCCAGTACTTAGCAGAGTAAGAGTGTTCTGTGTTTGAGGCCAGCCTGGGTTAGGGAGAGACCTCGCACCATGTTGCAGTGACCTTCTCGTCGTTGCTGGGACAAAGCACCCTACGAAAGCAGCTGATGAGGAGAAGGACTTTATTTTGGCTTACAGTTTCAAGGGGAAGCTCCACGATGGCAGGGGAAAGCATGGCATGAGCAGAGGCTGGACATCACCTTTGCCACAGGAGGTAGAAATGGCAAGCTAGGGGCTAATAAACCTCATGGTCTCCTCCAGCAGCACGTCTTGTCCAGCAAGGCGCCACCTCCCAAATTGCCACCAGCCGTGGAGCAAGCATTCAGAACACATGAGTTGGGGGGGGGGGGATACATGATCAATACCACCATACCTGAAAAAAAAACACCAGCCGCAAACCCAGAATGTAAATAAGGTTGAGCTAAGGTTCCTGCACTGTAGTTGGTTGAATTTTTTTTTCTTTTTATATTGTTTTATATTTATTTAAGAGAGAGAGAGAGAATGGGCACACCAGGGCTTCTAGCCACTGCAAACAAACTGCAGACAAATGTGCCACCTTGTGTATCTGGCTTATCTGGGTATTGGGGTATCGAACCTGGGTCCTTAGGCTTCACAAGCAAACATCTTATCCAGTAAGCCATCTTTCCAGCTCTCTTTTTCTTGTCTGAAGCAGGATCTGCTGTAGCCTAGGCTTTACTCTGTAGTCCAGGCTGGCCTACAACTCATTTGATCTCCGACCTCAGCCTCTTGAGTACTGGGATTAAAGGTATGTGCCACTACTCAAGGCAAGAGAGACCGCTTACAGCTCTATACCCTCTTTAAAAATTATTTATCTATTTATTTGATTTATGTACTTGGGGGGGGGGATGAACTCCAGATGCATGTGCCTGCCACTTTTTGTATGAGGCTTACATGGGTGGTTTGGGAATTGAACTGTCTTCTCAGCCTCCAAAACAGATGGCTTTATGTGTATAGTAGGAAATTGAGCCAGGCTTTGTAAGGAAGCTCCTTTAACCGTCTCTCTAGCCCTATTAAGTATCTAGTACCTTCTGAATTCTCCTTCTAACCTGAAGAAGTCAGGTTTGCCTGCTGCAGGTACCCATTGTCTAGATTATTTATTTATTTATTGGTTTTTCAAGGTGGGGTCTCACTCTAGTCCAGGCTGACCTGGAATTCACTATGTAGTCGCAGGGTGGCTTCGAACTCACAGCAATCCTCTTACCTCAGCCTCCTGAGTACTGGGATTAAAGGTGTGTGCACCACGCCTGGCCTTAGGCTCTTTTTTAAAACATTTATTATTTTATTTTTATTTATTTATTTGAGAGAGACAGAGAGAGGGAGATAATGCACCATCTTGTGAATCTGGTTTACATGGGTCCTGGGGAATCGAACCTAGGTCCTTTGGCTTTGCAGGTAAATGCCTTAACCGCTAAACCATCTCTCCAGCCCCTTAATTATTATTTCTTTTCTTTTGAGGTAGGGTTTCACTGTAGTCCAGGCTGGCCTGGAATTCACTGTGTAGTCTCAGGCTGGCCTCGAACTCACGGTGATCCTCCTACCTCTGCCTCCCAAGTGCTGGGATTAAAGGCATGCGCCACCATGCCTGGCTTAAATTTGTTTTTTTTTTAATTGACAACTTCCATAATTGTAGACAATAACCCATGGTAACTCCCTCCCTTCCCCCTTGAGGTAGGCTTTTGCTCTAGCACAGGCTGACCTGGAATTCACTGTAGTCTCAGGGTGGCCTTGAACTCACAGCCATCCTCCTACCTCTGCTTCCCAAGTGCTGGGATTAAAGGCGTGTGCCACCACGCCTTGCCCCTGTTTTTATTTTTAAGTGAGTGTGTGTGTGTGTGTGTGTTCTGCATGAGGAAGCCAGAAGTTGGCATTGGGTATGCCACCTCTGGTGGTGGAGATTGGGTGCTGGAGATTGGAACTCAAACCCACACACTTAAACAGCAAACACTTCACCAACTGAACCATCTCCCCAGTCCCCATGTCTGGATCTTGCCAACAATATTGCGGTGGCATTAATATTTTACACTGGCTTTTAAGGAAATTAAAAATTTTTTTATTTATTTATCTGAGAGAAAGAGGCAGAGAGAGCGAGAGAAAGAGAGAACGAGTGTGCCAGGGCTGCCAGCCACTGCAGCTGAACTCCAGAAGCATGTGCCACTTTGTGCATCTGGATTACTTGGGTGCTGGGGAATTGAACTGAGGTCCTTTGGCTTTGCAGGCAAGTGCCTTAACCGCTAAGCCATCTGTCCAGCCTAGAATTTTTTTTATTTTTGTTTTATTTTATATATATATATATACACACTTTTTGTTTGTTTGTTTTCAAGGTAGGGTCTTACTCTAGCCCAGGCTGACCTGGAATTCACTATGTAGTCCAGGGTGGCCTTGAACTCACAGCAATCCTCCTACCTCTGCTTCCCAAGTATTGGGATTAAAGGCGTGTGCCACCATGCCCAACTTAGTTTTGTAATTTAAAAAAATTTATTTTTAAATATATATTTTATTTATTTGAGAGAGAGAAAGAGGGAGGGAGGGAGAGAGACAGAGAGAATGGGTGCGCCAGGGCCTCTAGACACTATAAACGAACTCCAGATGCATGCGCTCTTGTGCATCTGGCTTATGTAGGTCCTGGAGAATCGAACCAGGATCTTTTGGCTTTGCAGGCAAACACCTTAACCACTAAGCCATCTCTCAAACCCTAATTGTTTAAATTTAAAAATTTTTTTAAAATTTATTTATTAGAGATACAGAGAGAGAGAGAGAGAGATCGAAAATGTGTCACCATGTGCATCTGGCTTACGTGGGACCTGGAGAATCAAACCTGGGTCCTTAGGCTTTACAGGCAAGCACCTTAATCATTAAGCCATCTCTCCAGCCCAAGTTTTGTAATTTTTTAATGAGAGAAAACGAGAGAATTGGAGTGCCAGGGCCTCCAGCCACTGCAGTTAGACTCCAGATGTGTGCCACCTTGTGTGCATGTGCAACCTTGTGCACTTATGTCACCTGGGCTAGAGTGAGACCCTACCTCGAAAAACCAAAACAAAACAAAACAAAAATAAAAATCCCTACCCAGAGATTGTCCTGTGACTGCCATATGTGTGGCATGCATGTGTGTACCCATACACTCACGTATATATACACATGCGCACATAAACAAAATCTGGCCAAGATAGTTGGTAGCTGGCTGTGATGGGTGACCAGATTCAAGGTGTCTCTTTCTCTCATTCCTGTTTCCTTCAGAAGGAGGCACCTAGCCTCAGGACTCTCGTTCCCTCTGGAGGTTTGCAGTTTGGGATGCTCGGTGTCTCCTCCCCCATTCCTTCATCAGCGGCTGCACGGCGGTGCTGGTCTCATTCTGTCAGAGCTTGTTACTCATTGTGTGGACTGTGTGGAGAGAACCTTCTCCCTGTCTGCTACCTGCCTCCCACAGCAGACGCTAACGCCCTCGCTCACTCCTACCCAAGTTGTCCTGCTTCCTAAGCATGGCGCCCTGTGCCTGCAGTTTCCACTGCCTGCTGTGTACTGGAACCCCGAGCGTTACCTAAGCAAGTTACTGGTACATTCGTTTGTGGGGGCGGTGCACAGGGAACCCAGGCTCCCAGCCGCACTGACTTCCTTTCCTCCTCTTTCTACCCCCACACTGACTTTTTCCCATGGACTGCTGCTTCCAGGACACCTGGGGAGCTGGACAGCTTCCGGTGCATCAAGAAAGTTATTCTTAGCAAGCAAGTGTTCCAACCTTGGGCTCTTTAATACTGTCAGTCTGCCTTTGCCCCAGCTGTTCCTTCAACCCTAGGCATGAGGATTCGGCCACTGCCAAATCCCGACTCGCCTTTCATCAGAGGGTCAGAGAGAAGGACAGGCTGAGCGAGCGAATCAGCTGAGACCTTTGTTGAGTCCACAGGTTTGGTTCCCACAGGCTACCGTATCTTCAGAATTTTACAAAGTGGCAGAGGACACTGAGGGAGCCCTGGTATTAGGGTGCAAGAGCTAAGAGACCTGGCTATTGCTCCTCAAAGTCAGGACATGCCACCCCATGTGCATATGTCTTTCTGTGTTCAGTCCCTTGGTTCCAAGGCTCAGGACTGCTAACGCGTCTTCAGAGCGAAGTTTCATCTTAATTGTCACTAGGTAGATCTGCATATATTCAGGCCTTGGGCCTCAGGTGTCTCATTCCCGGGTATTGGGGATTAGGACTTGAACACATTGTTTGGGAGCATGCTGTTTAACTGCCAAACCTCTGGGAGCACGTAGGTAAATAAAAGCCTCTAGCAGAATAGCAGGAACTGAGGTTAGGGCCCAAGAAGAGATGGTGTACAATTTTTTTTTTTTTGAAAGATCCAATATGAGTGAAAGTAGAGGATTTTATTTATTTGGGGGCCAACGAATTTGAGATATATATATATGTTTTAAGTTTTGCTCTTGAGTTGAGATTTTATTTATTTTCATTGTTTGGTTTTTTGAGGTAGAGTTTAACTCTAGCCCAGGCTGACCTGGAATTCACTATGTACTCTCAGGGTGGCCTTGAACTCATGGCAATCCTCCTAGCTCTGTCTCACCAGTGCTGGGATTAAAGGCGTGTGCCACCATGCCTGGCTTGAGATTTTATTTTTATTTTATAGTTTTTGTAGCAGAGAGGAGAGGTAAGTGAACAAACAAGATGTGGCGATTTGTATATTAATTACTTTTGCAGTTAATTTATCTTAACAATGAACTTTATTTTGTTTTAGTTTAAATTGTTTTTTTGGGGCCCTTTTTGGGCAGTTTTTTTTTGGGTGGGGAGAAATTTAAAACAATATTTTGTTTTATTTTTTGGATTTCAAGGTAGGGTGTCACTGTAGCCCAGGCTAACCTGGAATTCACTATGTAATCTCAGGGTGGCCTCGAACTCATGGTGACCCCAACTACCTCTGCCTCCTGAGTGCTGGGATTAAAGACGTGCATCACCACACCCAGTTTAACATTTTACTTTTCTTTATTTATTTGAGAGTGAGAGAAAGAGAGGAAGAACCAGAGAGAGAGAGAGAGAGAGAAAGATAGGATGAAAAAAAGAAGGAAAGAAAGGCCTGGTGTGGTGGCTCACACCTTAATCCCAGCACTCGGGAGGCAGAGGTAGGAGGATCACTGTGAGTTCAAGGCTACCCTGAGACTACATAGTGAATTCCAGGTCAGCCTGAGCTAGAGTGAGACCTTACCTTGGAAAACCAAAAAAAAAAAAAAAAAAAAAGAAAGAAAGAAAGGTCACACTAGGGCCTCCGGCCATTGTAAACAAACACCAGACACGTGCACCACCTTGTGCATCTAGCTTACATGGGTCCTGGAGAATTGAATCTTGGTCCTTTGGCTTTGCAGGCAAACACCTTAACCACGAAGCCATTTCTTCAGCCCAAGTTTAGCTTTTTTTTTTTTTTTTTTTTTAAGGTGGGGTCTCACTCTAGCCCAGGCTGACCTGGAATTCACTATGTCATCTCAGGGTGACCTTGAACTCACAGCAATCCTCCTACCTCTGCTTCCCAGGTGCTGGGATTAAAGGTGTGCACCACCACGCCTGGCATTTAAAGATATTTTAATTTTTTGGGAGAGAGACAGAGAGAATGGGCACACCATGGTCTCCAGCTTCTGAAATGAACTCTAGGCCCATGTGTCACACCTTATGCATCTGTCTTACATGGGTCCTGGGGAATCGAACCTGGGTCCTTTTGCTTTGCAGGCAAGTGCCTTAACTGCTAAGCCATTCCCTCAGCCTTTTTATTTATTTATTTTTATTTTATTTTTGGTGCTTTGAGGTAGGGTCTCACACTAGCCCAGGCTGACCTGGAATTCACTCAGTGGCCTTGAACTCCTTTTACCACTGCCTCTCAAGTGCTGGGATTAAAGATATGTGCCACCATGCCCAGCTCCAAGTTTGGCTTTTTAGTAATTAACTTTTATAGTAATTCAGTGAATCAGTCTAAATTTTAGGTTTTTGTTTGGTTTTTTGAGGTAGGGTCTTGCTCTAGCCCTGGCTGGTCTGGAATTCACTATGTAGTCTCAGGCTGAACTCACAGTGATCCTCCTAACTCCGCCTCCCAACTGCTGGAAATAAAGGGATGCATCACCATACCTGACTTAATTTTTAGTTTTTAAAAAAAAATATATCTTTTTTGTTTGTTTGTTTGTTTGTTTTTGTCTTTTGAGGTAGCTAGCTCAGGCTGACCTGTAATTCACTATGTAGTCTCAGGGTGGCCTTGAACTCATGACAGTTCTCCTACCTCTGCCTCCCAAGTGCTGGGATTAAAGGTGTGCACCACCACGCCCAGCTTTATTTTTTTTTTAATTTTTTTATTTTTTAAATATTTTTTGTTTATTTTTATTTATTTGAGAGTGACAGAGAGAGAGAGAGAGAGAGAATGGGTGCACCAGGGCCTCCAGCCACTGCAAATGAACTCCAGACGTGTGCGCCCCCTTGTGCATCTGGCTAACGTGGGTCCTGGGGAATCGAGCCTCGAACCATGGTCCTTAGGCTTCATAGGCAAGTGCTTAACCGCTAAGCCATCTCTCCAGCCCGCCCAGCTCTATTTTTAATCATATTTTTATTATCATAATACCTTATGATCTTGTAAAAAAAAAAGCCAATTTCCAGCTAGTGCCTTCTGTGTGTCTAGTGTTTATTATTATTATTATTATTATTATTATTATTATTATTATCTGTTTAAGGCAAGGTCTGTCCCTAGCCCAGGCTGACCTGGAAATCACTCTGTAGTCCCAAAGCTGGTCTCAAACTCAAAAGAATCCTTCTACCTCAGCCTCCCCAGTGCTGGGATTATAGAAGTGAGCCACCATGCCCACCTCAATATTTTATTTTGTTTTGCTTTGTTTTGTTTATGTATTTTTGGTGCTGGGGTCGAAACATCTAGCATTTTATATGGAGTATCTTGATTCACTTTATCACTTTACCTTTTTAATTCAAATTAAAATGTTTATCTTTCTTTTTCGGTGTTTTTTTTTGAGGTAGGATCTCACGCTAGCTCAAGCTGACCTGGAATTCACTATGTAATCTTAGGGTGGCCTCGAACTCATGGCAATCCTCCTACCTCTGCCTCCCAAGTGCTGGGATTAAAGGCATGTGCCACCACGCCAGGCAAATTTTAATTTTTGAAAAAAATATTTTATTTGTTTCTGGCGGGGAGAGACCTTAAGGGCTTGCCATGACCTCTAGCTACTGCAGTTGAACTCCAGATGCATATACCACCTTGTGCATCTGGCTTTACATGTGTACTGGGGAGTTGAACCTGGCTCCTAGGCATTGTAGACAAGTGCCTTAACGTGTGAGCCATCTCTCCAGCCCTTTATCTGAATTTTTAATAAACATTTTTATTTCCATACTAGCATGTGTTTTTTTGACACCTTGACATATGTAAAATAAGTCATAATTTCAGAGTGGTTAGGTATAATTTTACAAACAATTACATTCTTGTACCTAAATAATATTGTTAAGCCTATTCATTATTATTATTATTGTTTGTTTTTTTTTAACATAGGATCTCACTCTAGCCCAGAATGACTTGGAATTCACTATTAGTCTTAGGGTGGCCTCAAACTCACGGTGATCCTCCTACCACTGCTTCCCAAGTGCTGGGATTATAGGTGTGCGCCACCATGCCCAGCCTGATTTATTTTTATTTATTTATTAGAGACAGGGAGAGGAGATTAAAGGCATGCACCACCATGCCTGGCTCTATTCTTTTTTTTTTTTTTTTCCTGATTTATTTATTTATTTATTTTGGTTTTCCAAGGTAGGGTTTCACTCTGGCTCAGGCTGACCTGGAATTCACTATGGAGTCTCAGGGTGGCCTCGAACTCACAGCAATCCTCCTACCTCTGCCTCCCGAGTGCTGGGATTATAGACGTGCGCCACCACGCCCAGCCTGATTTATTTTTATTTATTTATTAGAGACAGAGAGAGGGAGAGAAAGAGAGAGTAAGAATGGGTGTGCCAGGACCTCTAGCCACTGCAAATGAGCTCCAGATGCATGCGCTACCATGTGCATCTGGTTTAAGTGGGACCTTGAGAATTGAACCTAGGTCCTTAGGCTTTGCAGGCAAGCACCTTAACTGTTAAGCCATCTCCAGCCCCCTTTTTTAAACACAGGTTCTAGGGATTGAGCTCATATCTTCAAAATGTAAGACAAGCACTTTTCTAAATGAGTTATCTTCATGCCTCCTTTCCTCCCTCCACTCACCCTGTAGCTCAGGTTTTACTGAAACTCCAGGCCAGGCTGGTCTTGAACCTCCTCCTCCTTCAGCCTCCTGAGTGCTAGGATTACAGACATGAGCCATGACACTTGGCTCTAATGTATCTTATTCTTTGATTTGTTGACTATTTCAGTGCCTACTGACTTCTGGTTACCCTTTTGTTCACATTTGACCTAAGATTGAAAATTATATTTGTGAATTAATACTTGTGTACATGTGTCGGGGTATATATACATTTGTGTGCATATGGGAGGGTGTAGCAGACAAACACACATTGCTGGGATGAACCTCCAAACCAAGCACAGTTTATGGGAGGAAGGGAATGGCATTTATTTGAAGCTTACAGATCCAGAAGAAATTCCATAATGGCCGAAGTTGGCACCCTTTTACAGGACCAAGCAGAGACAGAGAGAGAGAGAGAGGGCCATCACTAGTACACTAGCACCAGCAAGCACACTTCAGGAACTCTGGGCGAAGCTCAAGCACTTTGCATATCTTTAGACTGGAATTCCAAATTCAACCCACACCTTAAGGCAGGGCCCTGGGATCCACTCACAGTGATGCCTCCTGCAGCCAGGTGGCTGGAGATCTAAATTACAAGCTTTAATAAAATCCTGAATATATTGGGGGACAGCCATTCACACTACCACAGAGGGGTATATTCATATACAACTGTTCCATGAAGGATCTTTTTTTAAAAAAATTTACTTATTTATTTGAGAGAGCGAGAGGGAAAGAGGCAGACACACACACACACACACACACACACACACACACACAAAGATAGAGAGAGAGAGAGAATGGGCCCACTAGGGCCTCCAGCCACTGCAAACGAACTCCAGGTGCATGTGCCACCTTGGGCATCTGGCTTACGTGGTGGGTGGGACCTGGAGAATCGAACTGAGGTCCTTTGACTTTGTACGCAGACACCTTAACTGCTAAGCCATCTCTCCAGCCCACATAAAGGATCTTAGAAAGTGCAAGTGTCGGGCTGAGTTCGATTCCCCAGGTCCCACATAAGCCAGACGCCCAAGGTGGCAAATGCGTCTGTAGTAAGTTTGCAGTGACTGGAGGCCCGGGTGCGCCCATTCTCTCTCTCTCTCACTCTCTCTCTGTCTGTCTCAAATAAATAAATAAAATGTATTTTTTTTTTTAAAAAGGCAAGTGTCATTGGGCATGGTGACGCACACCTTTAATCCCAGCACTTGGGAGGCAGAGGTAGGAGGATTGCTGAGAGTTTGAGGCTGGTCTGAGACTACATAGTGAATTCCAGGTCAGCCTGGACTAGTGAGACCCTACCTTGAAAAACCAAAGAAAACAAAGTGTAAGCGTCTTGATACATACTAGATATATATCTATTTGAAAGCATAATTTACCCAATTTTAGTCATCATATGTGGAAATATATGTCCTATAAGGAAGGCATTATGTGTTTTATGTTATTTAGGTGCTAGGAATGGAACTCTGGTCCTCACATATGCTAAGCATGTACTCTATTTCTGAGTTATAGATATAACTTTTTGGGGAGGGGGTTTGAGGTAGGGTCTCCCTCCAGCCCAGGCTCACCTGAAATTCACTATGTAATCTGAGTCTGGTCTTGAACTCACAGCCATCCCTCTGCCTCTGCCTCCCGAGTGCTGGGAATAAAAGCGAGTGACACCATGCATGGCAACCATAACCTTTTTTATTTTTATTTTTTGTTTATTTTTTATTTATTTATTTGGGAGTGACAGACAGAGAAAGAGGCAGATAGAGAGAGAATGGGCGCGCCAGGGCCTGCAGCCACTGCAAACAAACTCCAGACACATGCGCCCCCTTGTGCATCTGGCTTACGTGGGTCCTGGGGAATCAAGACTTGAACCAAGGTCCTTAGCCTTCACAGGCAAGCACTTAACCTCTAAACCATCTCTCCAGCCCAACCATAACCTTTAAAAAAATAATTTTGGGGATGTGGGGGATGGAGAGAGATGGCTTAGCAGTTAAGGCATTTGTCTGCAAAGCCAAAGGATCCCTGTTCTACTCTCCAGGACCCATGTAAGCCAAATGCACAAGGGGGCGCATGCATCTGGAGTTCTTTTGCAGTGGCTGGAGGCCCTGGTACGCCCATTCTCTCTCACTGTGTCTGCCTCTTTTTCTCTCAAATAAATAAATAAAATATATTTTAAAAATATATTTAAAAAAATTAATTCCAGGCTGACCTGGAATTAACTATGTAGTCTCAGGGTGACCTCAAACTCATGGTGATCCTCTTACCTCTGCCTCCCAAGTGCTGGGATTAAAGGCCTACACCACCACGTCTGGCTTAAAAAAAAATTTTTTTTTTTTTATTTATTTGAAAGAGACAGAGGCAGAGAGAGAGAATGAGAGAGAGAGAGTGTGTGTGTGTATTGGTGCACCAGGACCTCTAGCCTCCGCAAACAAACTCTAGACACATGTGCTGCCTTGTGTATCTGGCTTTACATTGGTACTGGGGGATTGAACCTGGGTTCTTTAGCTTTGCCAACAAGTGCCTTAAACAACCACTAAAGCATCTCTCCAGCCCAACCATAACCTTTTCTTTAAAAATTATGAGGGCTGGGAGGGATGGCTCAGCAGGTAAGGTGCTTGCCTATGAAGCCTAAGGAACCAGGTCCGATTCCCCAGTGCCCACGTAAGCCACATGCACAAGGTACACAAGCATCTGGAGGTCATTTGCAGTGGCTAGAGGTCCTGGTGTACCCATTCTCTTTATATCTGCCTTTTTTTTTCTCTCTCTCCAATAAATAAAAAAATTATTGTTTTATTTGAGACAGCGAGAAAATTAATATGGGTATGCCAGGGCCTCTTCCTCTTGGCATTGCAAAATTCCAGATACATGCAGTATGTTGTGGATCTGGCTTTATGTGGTTACTGGAGAATCAAACCCAGACTGGCAGTCTTTGTCAGCAAGTACCCTTAACCAGAGCCATCTCCCTACCCCTGAGCCATGAAAAAATTCTACCTTTTAAAAATTATTATTATTATATTAAAACACATTTTTATTTACCTATTTGAGATAGAGGAGGCCAGAGAGAGAGAGAAAGAGAGAGAATGAACAGGCCAGGGCCTCTTGGCGTTGCATATGCATGTGCCACTTTGTGTATCTGGCTTTAAATGGGTACTGGGGAATCAAACCCCTGGCCAGTAGGGTCTATAAGCAAGTGGTTTAACCACTGAGCCAGCCCCTTCCTTTGTTTTTTGTTTTTGTTTTCTTATGTGTGGAAATTAGCTAAGTAATGCTGTCTTCCTGAAGTCCCTCCTTACATTTTAAGTGAAAAATCTTATGACAACCCCTGGGTTAGTTGCCTTTTTTTCCCCCTGTGTAATAGATGGAGAGGGCTGGACAGATGGCTCAGCAGTTAGAGGCACTTTGCTAGCAAAGCCTGACGGCCTGGCTTCAATTCCTCCATGTAAAGCCAGAGGTACAAAGTGGCTCATGTATCTGGAGTTTGTTGCAGTGTCTATAGGTCCTGGTGCACCCATTCTCTCTTTCTCTTTTACTCTCTTTGCCTATTTCTCTGTCTCTCAAATAAATAAACAAAATATTTTTTAAAATAGAAGGAAAGAAAGCCGGGTGTGGTGGTGCATGCCTTGAATCCCAGTATTTGGGAGGCAGAAGTAGGAGGATCACCGTGAGTTCAAGGCCACCCTGAGACTACATAGTAAATTCCAGGTCAGCCTGGGCTAGAGTGAGAACCTACCTCGAAAAACCAAAAAAGAAAAAACAAAACAAAAAAAAACAAAAAACAGAAATGCTAAGAGGCCCAAGGCACAGTGTGCAGCTCAGCTGGCATTTGAACCTTTGAGGTTTTTCTATAACTGCCACATGGTACCAGGGAGGCATGGCTCATCTACAGAAGCCACTGGGGCTGTGACTTCAGTTCTCTATCCCTTCTCTTATCTGCCTAGCAGATACCCTGAACGTGACTCAGTAAAATTAAGGCAGAGAAGTAGACATAATGGAAGGCTGGGCAAAGGAGAGGGTCTGTAGGCTCTAGCATGAGGCTCACCAACAGGTGGATCTCCTAGAAAACCTGACAGGAGGCCGGGGGTGGTTACACATGCCTTTTAGTCCCAGCACCAGGCTGAGTGGGATAAGAGGATCAGCATGAGTTCAAGACCAGCCTGAACTAGAGTGAGACTCTTTTATCTTGGTTTGAGGGGGGGGGCGGTGGCAGCAAGGATGGAAGGAAGGAAGAAAGGAGAGAGAGAGAAAAGAGAAGCTTAGGGGAGCCCACCTGTTCCAGGTGCCCCTTCCTTAGAGAAGGACCAACAGTGTGAAGATTTCAGCCCCAATCTCCAGCAAAGGCCAGGTATGCCCCCTGGTGGATGTGTACCTTCCTGATGCAAAAACAAAGCTGTTTTCCCTTGAAATGTGCCTCCCAGTCTGTATCTATTGGACTGCTAGCTGGTTACTGACAACTGAGATGGGTCAAGTCTGGGGCTTTTTTTTTTTTTTTTCCTGTTTATTCGAGGTAGGGTCTCACTCTAGCTCACGCTGACCTGGAATTCACTATGTAGTCTCAGGGTGGCCTTGAACTCATGGCGATCCTCCTATCTCTGCCTTCCAAGTGCTGGGATTAAAAGCGTGCACCACCACGCCCGGCATGGGGCTATTTTTTTTTTTTTTTATCCTTAACCTGTGATCAAAATACGCATTATTGCAGGAGGTGGCATAAGAGTCTGGGCCCTGACATTCTCTTGAACTGGCTTCAAGTTCTGGCTCTGCTACTTATTCACTAGGCATGCTTGGGCAAGTTGGTTTTACAAGTGCCCAGTTTTTCATCCATCCACTAGGAGTTCTTCCTGATGGAGCTGTGACCATGTGTGGGGAGGCTGTGCCTCTGCTGACAGCTCTGTAGATGCTGATGGCTGTAACTGGTAGACAGTATGTCCTAAGAAAACAAGCCAGTGAGTATGTATGGCAATGGTTTCCTTATTTATAAAGTAGAATCAGTCCTACCTAGCTACAGGATTGCCATTAAAATCAGATCTTGAGGCTAGAGAGATGGCTTAGCGGTCGAGGCATTTGCCTGCAAAGCTAGAGGACCCAGGTTCGATTCCTAGGACCCATGTAAAGCCAGGTACACAAGGTGGCACATATGTCTGGAGTTCATTCGCAGTGGCTAGAGGCCCTGGTGTTCACAATCTCTCTCTGTCTATCTGCCCCTCTCTCTCTCAAATAATACATACTATATATATTTGGTTTTTTGAGATACGGTCTTGCTCTAGCCCAGGCTGACCTGGAATTCACTATGTAGTCTCAGGCTGGCCTTGAACTCATGGCAATCCTGCTACCTCTGCCTCCCAAGTGTTGGGACTAAAGGCGTGCGCCACCACTCCTGGCCATAAATTTTTTATTTTATTTTTGTTTATTTGTTTGAGAAAGAGAGAGAGAGATAGAAAGAAGCAGAGCCTAATGACCCAAGTTAGATTCCCCAGTACCCACGTAAAAGCCAGTTGCACAAAGTGACACATACATCTGAAGTCCATTGGCAGTGGCAGGAGGCCATGATGTGCTCATTCTCTATTTGCCTCTCCCCCATCTCTAATAAAAATTTTTAAAGATTTTATTTTTATTTATTTATTAGAGACAGAGAGAGAGAGAATGGGCATTCTACTACAAACGAACTCCAGATGCACTGCCACCTTGTGTATCTGGCTTATGTGGGTCCTAGAGAATCAAACCTGGGTCCTTAGGCTTCACAGGCAAGTGCCTTAACAGCTAAGCCATCTCTCCAGCCCTCAACTAATAAATAAATGCAAGTTTTTAAACAAAATTCAGATCTTGAATCCAAAATATAAGAACATCCAAGTGTAGGAGACCTACTCTTAAGGCTTTTTTTTTTTTAATTTTTAAAAAATATTTTAGGCAGCCGGGTGTGGTGGCGCATGCCTTTAATTCCAGCACTCAGGAGGCAGAGGTAGGAGGATTGCTGTGAGTTTGAGGCTACCCTGAGACTACATAGTGAATTCCAGGTCAGCCTGGGCTAGAGTGAGACCCTACCTCAAACAAACAAATATATATATATATATATATATATATATATATATATATATATATTATTTCTACTTACTTATTTATTTGACAGAGAGAAAGAATGGGTGCGCCAGGGCCTCCAGCCACTGTAGACGAACTCTAGACGCGTGCGCCCCCTTGTGCATCTGGCTAATGTGGGTCCTGGGAAATTGAACCTGGGTCCTTTGACTTTGCAGGCAAATGCCTTAACTGCTAAAGGCTTTAATTTTCTTAATGCATGCATGCATGTGTAGGTTAACATGCATGTATGGGGAACTTGCACATTTGTGCATGTTCATGTAGAGGCCAGAGGACAACCTCAGATGTCATTCCTTAGGAATGCTATTCGCCTTTTCCTGAGGCCATCTTATTGGCCTGGAGCTTACCAATGAAGCCAGGCTGGCTGGCCAGTGAGTCCAAGAGATCGGCCTGTCTTTGCCTCCCCTGCTGTCGCGGGCAGCATTTTAACATCGATACTGGAGATTGAACTCGTGTCCTCATGCTTGCAAGGAAAGCAGTTTCCTGGTTGAGTTCTCTCCCAAGCCGTTAAGGGGTTGCTTTTATAACTCGGTTCCTGCTGTGTGAAGAGCACTGTGTTTATTTATTTAACACACATTCACCGTGGTCCTGTCCCAGGGCAAGTCCTGTTCCCAGACCTGGGTTATGTAGCAGGGAATGGGATGAGGCCATTAACCTCTATCAGCATCCAACTCCAGCAGGAGGTTTGTCTGGTGCAAGGGTCAGCAGACTTTCTTGGAAAGAGCTAGAGAGCAAACATTTCAGGCTTTTGTGAGCTACAAACTTTGTGTCCCAGCTGTTTAGCTGTGCCACTGTCGCCTCTGAGTGGCCCTAGATGCATGCCTGCGTGTGCTACGGAAACTTACGTACACCCGGGCCTTTACATTACATATAACTTTCACATTATGAAATATTCTTCTTTAAAAAAATTGTAATGTACTTTATTTATTAGAGAAAGACACACACACACACACATATGTATATATATATATATATAGAGAGAGAGAGAGAGAAGGAGGGAGAGAGAGAGAGAGAATGGGCACACCAGGGCCTCCAGCCACTGCAAACGAACTCCAGATGCATAAGCCAGATGTGCAAGATGGCCCATGCATCTGGAGTTCATTTGCAGTGGCTGGAGGCCCTGGCATACCCATTCTCTCTGTTTCTATCTGCCTCTCTCCCTCAAATAAATAAAATTAATTGATTAATTTAAAATATTATTTATTTATTTATTTATTTATGAATGAGAGAAGGAGGCAAATAGAGAGAAAGAAAATGGGCACACCATGTCCTTCAGCCACTGCAAACAAATGAACTCCAGTTGTATGTGCCACCTTGTACGTCTGGTTTACATGGGTCCTGGGGAATCGAACCTGGGTCCTTTGGCTTTGCAGGCAAGCACCTTGCCCCCTAAAACATCTCTAAACCAGCCCAGAAGATTTTTTTTTCACTTCATGCATTTTATTGATAGTCCCAGAAGATTTTTAAAAAGATTTTATTTATTTATTTATTTATTAGAGACAGAGAGAGGGAAAGAGAGAGAGAGAAAGATTGAGAGAAAGTGAGAATGGGCATGCCAGGGCCTCTAGGCCCTGCACATAAACTCCAGACGCATGTGCCACCATGCCCATCTGGCTTAATGTGGGACCTGGAGAATCGAACTTTGGTCCTTATGCTTTGTAGGCAAGCATCTTAACTGCTAAGCCATCTTTCCAGCCCTGTAGAAGACTTTCTTAAAAGTTTTTTGTTTGTTTTATTTTATTTTTATTTATTTATGAGAGAGAGGGGGGAGAGAATGGGCATGCAAGGGCCTCTAGCCACTGCAAACGAACTCCAGACACATGTGCCACCATATGCATTTGGCTTAAGTGGGTTCTGGGGAGTTGAACGTGGGTTCTTGGGCTTCATAGTCAAGCACCTTAGCCACTAGGCCATCTATCCAGCCCCCACTGGAGGTCTTAAGTAGAGAAGTATCCGTATCAGGTCTCTGTTTTGGGAAGCTCCCTCTGGCAGCACTGTAGAATGGGAGTGGGAAGGTTAGTCCAGAGGCTCCCGGGAAGCCATTGAGGTCATCTTAGAGAGCAGTGGCTGGGTGAGCAACACTGACTGTGCAGTCGTTGGAGTACCTAGATGACAGTAGGGATCCTTGTAGGAGGAGCAGCTGTGGATTCGGGAAGGCTCCCTAGTGCTCTGAGCTGTTCGGAGTGTGACCTCTGTGCACATTCTGCCCCCAGGAAGCCGGCGGTTGGTGGACGTGATGGACGTGAACACGCAGAAGGGCACAGAGATGAGCATGTCCCAGTTCGTACGTTACTACGAGACACCCGAGGCGCAGCGGGACAAGCTGTACAACGTCATCAGCCTTGAGTTCAGTCACACCAAGTTGGAACACCTGGTCAAGCGTCCCACTGTGGTAGGCCACAGCCTTCCTGGTCCTTCTGCATCTCTTGCCTGCCTCCCTGCACCCTGGCCCTCAGCTGCCTGTCCCTTGAGATGGGGTGCCTGGGTGGGCATAGCTGAGGCTGGTCCCCTTGGGGGTGGGGGAGATGAGGTGTAGGGTTTTGGCACCAGTGCTTGGAAGGGTGTTGTGGATGAGGGGGCCCCAGCTGAAGGCACCTATGGATTCCCCACAGACGGGTAGTTCTTTCGGGCCTGCCTGCAGGTAGGCTCAGAGCACTGATGGTGACCTGGATTTCAGGTGGACCTGGTGGACTGGGTGGACAACATGTGGCCCCAGCATCTGAAGGAAAAGCAGACAGAAGCCACGAATGCCATTGCAGAGATGAAGTACCCCAAAGTCAAGAAGTAAGAGTGCTCACTGGTTGTGGAGTGGGGAGGAGTGGACCCCAAACTTTGGGGGTATTGGCAGGGGAACTCCTGGCCCTCCTCCAAAAGCTCTGAGTGTTGTTTCATAGGTAAAGGATTGAGCCCCAGCTGGACTACAGCGGTGACCTGAGGGATGGGGCCCTGGATGAGGGCAAGCTGGCACCTTGCTTCTCTGCCATTCAGGGTTCTGGTTCTGTGTAGGGTCAGGACAGCTTCTCATTGCTGGCAGAAAACACCCAGTCAAGAGCAACTTGTAGGAGGAAAGGGTTTATTTTGGCTTACAGACTTGAGGGGGGGAAGCTCTATGATGGCAGGGAAAGTGATGGCATGAAGCCAGGCGTGGTGGCACATGCCTTTAATCCCAGTACTTGGGAGGCAGAGATAGGAGGATCACTGTGAATTCGAGGCCACCCTGAGACTACATAGTGAATTCCAGGTCAGCCTGAGCTACAGCGAGACCCTACCTAGAAAAACCAAAAATAAATAAATAAATAAAAATAAAATGATGGTATGAGCAGAGGGTGCACACCACCTCCTGGCCAACATCAGGACAATAGCAGCAGGAGAGTGTGCCAAACATTGGCAAGGGGAAGCTGGTTACAACACCCATAAGCCCACCCCTGACAATACATTCCCTCCAGCAGGCTCCAATCCCCAAATTGCCGCCAGCTGGGGACCTAGTGTTCAGAACACATAAGTTTATGGGAAACACTTGAATCAAACCACCACCTCCCCCACCCCACAGGGATTGGTGATCTAAAAGGAGGAGTGAAGGGAGCTGTCTTCCTGTGCCTCTATGTGTTTGTATGTAGGTATGTGTTTACATGTACATATAAACTTTGGTCTACTCCCTCCATGTGACAGCATGTCCTGGGAAAGGCCATTTCAGTGGGCTTTGCCCACAGTGGACACTGCTTTTGGCATGGAATGGGACTAAATCTAAGTCCAGTGTTTCTGTTTTCCTTGGTTGAGACCTGGAACCTCTGACCCAGAAGAACTTTTTCCAAGTAAAGCTCTCTGGGTCAATTTGGTCACCAGGCAGGAAGTTGGCACCGAGTGTGACGGTGGAGACTAACCATGGTCAAGAGCAGAGACCTCATTGCACGCATTATGTCCAGCGTGCCCAGAGACTGGCATTCAAAATGGCCTTTCGCATTCAGGGCCTTGAATAATGGGCCATCTGGAGGAGGAAGTCACAAGCCTTCTGTTTCCATGACTGAAAGGAGATACTGGCTTTCCAGGGCAGGGTTAGAGCTCTGGGCTTCCTGGAAGAGTTGGCACTGGCAGCCTGGATCCATTAGCATCTCTGCTCAACCCTGCTGCCAGAAATGCCCCCAGGAAATCCTGGCTGCGGACTTCTCATTCCCTCAGCCCTCCATTCAGTGCATAGTGAATGCAGACTGGGTGCCAGGCTTTGTGAGGGCGGCTGGCATGTCGGCTCTAGAGAACCCAAGGTCTGTCTCTCTCTTTCTCATTAATTTGTGGACATTTTTCTTCCTCTCCAAGCTGAAGCTCCATGTATTCCTTGGATCTGGGAGAGCTGGGCTGCATCAAAGGTTAAGAGAGTCTAGGTGCAGAGGGAAGGTAGTAGAGTTTATTTCCATTTCTGTTCTGTTCTGATTGTACAGCCCTAAAATGGGCAAGTGAAGAGATGAACAAGAAGAGTAGTGGGTAGATTTTCCTCACTGGATGAAGAGGACCAAGGAAAGGAAGGTGGCTGGTAGAGCAGGAATAGAGGGGAAGTAGGTGTGAGGTGGGAGTGGACTAGGCCTAAAATGGCCTGATGCTCATAATTTCCATAAGCACAGATCGTCAGGGTGGTATGGCCATAGACCTACATAATAGTAAACAACCACTCTAAAATATTTTTTCCTCCTTCTTCCCTCCCTCCTTCCCTCTTTTTATTAAAGATTTTTTTCAAAGATTTTTATTTATTTATTTATTAGAGACAGAGAGAGGGAATGAGAGAGAATGGGCACGCCAGGGCTTCTAGCCACTGCAAACGAACTCCAGATGCATGCACTACCATGTGCATCTATCTGGCTTACGTGGGACCTGGAGAAGCAAACCTGGGTCCTTAGGCTTTGCAAGCAAGCACCTTAATCACTAAGCCTTCTCTCCAACCCTTTGTTTGTTTGTTTTTGAGGTTGGATCTCACTCTAGCCCAGGCTGACCTAGAATTCATTATATAGTCTCAGGGTGGCCTTGAACTCACAGCGATCCTCCTACCTCTGCCTCCCGAGTGCTGGGATTAAAAGCGCATGCCACCACATACGGTTTACACCTGGTTTTTAAAACTTATATGTCTGGGGTGCATTGATGAGATTGTGTGTCACATACATTTACAGACTCCATCAGTGGTCATCAGAATTTGTTACAGGATTTCAACCTTGTTAGGAAGGACATTGTCACCTTGGAGATAGTTAATTTGTTTGACTGAAAAGAAGGCTGACTTCAAATGTTCATAAACAAGGGTAAAAAAAAAAAATCTCATCATGATGGAGTCCCCTGGGACCTTGGAATGGTTCTTTGGGATTTAATTCCAGTGACACTGTTTCTGGACTCCCATAGCTTCCTCGCTGGAGGTGCCTCCAGAGCCGTGACAGCTGATGGCCCTCCTGAGTGGAAGGAAGGTTCCCTGCATGGAGGAGGTTGTGTGATAAACACAACTTCTTTCTTCCTGGCTCTGGGATTTATCCAGATGTGGTGGTGAGAGATCTAGGAATTTTAATGGGATTCGTTTGAGATACTTAAGAAGACAAGGGAAAGTAACTGGAATCCAGGGGATGGCTGCAACTTTATAGGAGATGAAAGGT
This sequence comes from Dipus sagitta, assembly GCA_036346955.1. Taxonomy (NCBI): domain Eukaryota; kingdom Metazoa; phylum Chordata; class Mammalia; order Rodentia; family Dipodidae; genus Dipus; species Dipus sagitta. The sequence continues at coordinate 25,055,095 of CM070782.1, forward strand.
CTGTAAAGAGTGTGTTAATGTAATTGTTATTTTATGGCGCAAAAGGCTACTTTAAGTAGTCATCAGACTACAGTGAATAAAGCCAAATCCCCGTTCTCATTGAGCATACATTGTGCTGGGGAAAAGACATGCAAGAAAATAAGTGAATAATGTAATTTAATAATGGTCTCAAAAGAACATAAAGTAGCAGAGCATAAAGAGGAGCGAATGACAGGAGGTGGCCTGAGGCATATAGATGTCACCACATTTCTGCCACTGCCTCCTTTCTCATCTCATCTCATCACCTCATCTCTTCTCTTTTTTTTTTTTCTTTTTCCTGAAGTAGTGTCTTGCTCTAGCCCAGGCTGACCTGGAACTCACTCTGCAGTCCTAGGCTGTCCTCAAACTCCCAGTGATCCTTCTACCTCTGCCTCCCATGTTCGGGGATTAAATGAGTGTGCCCTCATACCTGGCTACACCTGATATATATATATATATATATATATATATATATATATATATATGAGAGGCAGAGAGGGAGAGAGAGAGAGAGAGGAAGGGAAAGAGAGAATGGGCACCAGGGCCTCCAGCCACTGCAAACGAACTCCAGATACATGTGCCATTATGCATCTGGCTTACATGGGTCCTGGGGAATCAAACCTGGGTCCTTTGGCTCTGCAGGTAAGCGCTTTAACTCCTAAGCCATTTTTCCAGCCCCTGTACCTGGTTTTTAAGGTTTATATATCTGGGCTGCCTTGATGAGATTGTATGTTACATAGATTTACAGACTCCATCAGTGGTCATAAGAACTTGTTACAGGATTTCAACCTTGTTAGGAAGGACACTGTCACCTTGGAGACATCTCTCCAGCTGGACCTTTGATGTTTTTTTTTTCCTTTGAGGCAAGTCTATAGACTGGCCATTTTTTTGTTTTTAATGCGAGAGAACTAGAAAGAGAGAGAAAAAAAAAATTGGCGCACCAAGGTCTCCAACCACTGTAATCGAACTCCACATGTGTGTGCCACCTAGTGCATATGTGCGACCTTGCGTACTTGGGTCACCTTGCGTCTGGCTTAGGTGGGACCTAGAGAGTTGAACAGGATCCTTAGGCATCACAGGCAAGCGCTTTAACCATTAAACCATCTCTCTAGCCCCTGACCTTTTTGATCCTCCTGCCTCAACTTACACACATTAGTGTGTGCTAGGATTACAGTCATGTGACATCACACCTGGTTTATGAGGTGTTGGGGTGTGGAACCCAGAGCTTTGTGCATGCTAGGCAAGTGCTCTATTACAAGTTGAGTTACATCCCCAGCCCTCTTCCTGTTTGTTTATTTTTTTCATAGTGCTGGGATGAAATCCAGGGCCTTGCACATGCCAAGCAAGAGCTCTACCATGGTGCTGTAGCCCCGGCTTAGCTCCGCCTCAGGAAGGAAGGAGCATCAAAGAATTTGTGGGTACATTTCAAAGTCTCCACCGTCTCCTAGGTTTATGACATGGATGTACCTTTTTCTTTAAGGAGGACTGGGTATTGTAATGCATTCCAGAACTGGACAGGCGAGTGTCTCCCCCGCTCAGCTCCTTTAGCACAGGGTTTGCAGAAATGAGGGTTATGGGCTGGGGAGGTGGATCATTGGATAAGGTGCTTACTGTGCAAGCGTAAGGGCTGGAGTTCAGATCTCCAGCACCCACGTAAATGTTGGGTGGGCATAGCGGCCTTCTGTAGTCCCTGTGCCCTGGAGGCAGAGACAGGGAATCCCCAGGGCAAGTTGGATAGCTAGCCTGGCTGAATTGGTGATCTCTGGGCTCAAGTCGGATACCTGCCTTAGTAAAGAGAGATGGTTGGGAGCTGGGTGTGGTGACGCACGCCTTTAATCCCAGCACTCAGGAGGCAGAGGTAGGAGGATCGCTGTGAGTTCGAGGCCACCCTGTGAATTCCAGGTCAGCCTGAGCTAGAGTGAGACCCTACCTTGATAAAAAGAGAGAGTGTGCAAGAGAGAGAAAGATGGTTGAGTGGTTAAAAGCATTTGCTTCCAAAGCCTGACAACCTGGGTTCAGTTCTCCAGTATCCACATAAGCCAGATACACAAAGTGGTGCACACGTCTGGAGTTCCTTGACAGTGGCAAGAGGCTGTGGTGTGTCCACTCTCTGTCTTCTCCCTCCTCCCTCTCAAATAAATGTTTGAAAAAAATATAAAGAACAATTGATGCCGGGCATGGTGGCACACACCGTTAATCCCAGCACTCAGGAGGCAGAGGTAGGAGGATCACCGCGAGTTCGAGGCCACCCTGAGACTCCATAGTGAATTCCAGGTCAGCCTGGGCTAGAGTGAGACTCTACCTCAGAAAAAAAAAAAAAAAAAAGAACAATTGAGGAAGACATCCTACATTGACCTGGCCTCCATATTTACACATACACGTACATACACACATGCACACACACTGAAGGAAAGAAAGGAAATGTGAGCTGCTGGTGTAATGAAGCTACACTGTGGGTCAACAAGCACTAAAGGAGCAGGAAAAGAGGACCTCGCACTAAAGCAAATGTTTGACCCACAGATAATTGCAAAGTCAATGCATTTCTCCCCCCCTTTTTTTAGTTTTTTTTTTTTTTTTTTTTTTTTTTTTTTTTTTTTGACAGAAAGAGGGAAAGAGAGAATGGGAACACCAGGGCCTCTAGCCCCTGCAAACAAACTCCAGACGCATGCGCCACTTTGTGCATCTGGCTAACATGGGTCCTGGGGAATCGAACCTGGGTCCTTTGGCTTTGCAGGCAAACACCTTAACCACTAAGCCATCCCTCCAGCCCTCCCCTTGTGTTTACTACTTCCTGGGGTGGGCCAGAAGAACTTGGTGAAAATTTGGGTGAGGGCCAGGCGTGGTGGCACACATCTTTAATCCCATCCCTTGGGAGGCAGAGGTAGGTAGATCACTATGAATTCGAGGCCACCCTGAGACTACATAGTGAATTCCAGGTCAGCCTGGGCTAGAGTAAGACCTACCTTGTACCTCCCCCCAAAAATTGGGGGGTGAGAAGCTGAGACACAAAGGATGGCAGCTGGACTGGGGTGAGTGCCAGATGCTGCCTCTGCCACCTCTAACTGGCAGGCCTTTCCTTCTGGAGACTCACTTTGGCCTTCTACAAAATGGGCGCTCTGCCCTCTTTTTTCCGCCTCTCCCTTATGCTAAGAAAGATGGCGGCTACAGTGGAGGTCATGTGGAGTGCCGTGCCCGGGTGGGATGAGATCTTTGTCCATTCGACCCATTGGGATTTGGCCTCCTCTGCTGTTCGGGTTGCCCTCCACCGCTCTTCCCTGCAGCCACGTCCCCTTTTTCACTTGAAAGCTTCCCCTGTATGTTTGCTGGCATCACAAATGGTCATCCCGTTTCTTACCAGGTGGTCGGTCCTGTGGGCAGGAAGCCATGGCCACACCCCGCTCTAGGCCTCTGGACTCCTGGCTTTTCCTCCTCACCTCTCTACCAGCTCCTTTGTCGCAGGGTCTGGACACAGGTGCTGTGCTGGACACTGGCACGCTCCTCTCAGCAATACCATGGGTGGCTGTACCATCCTCATTTCTCAGCAAATGAGATCGAAGCTTATAGTGGTTTGCTGAAGGTCGTGTAGTTGTTGCGTGTAAAAACAGCAGGGGCCAGAGGGGCTTGTGGATAGCTGGAGAGGCTGGCCTTTAGATATTTTTTTGTTTATTTGTGTCGTGTTCTTTTGGGGGGGGTGTAATATATATGTGTGTGTATGTAATATTGCATGTGTGCACGCAGATACAGGCGTATGGCACATGTGTGAGGAAGCCTAAGGTAAACATTGGGTGCCCTCCTCTTTTGCCTTACTTCCCTGAGACAGAGTTCATCACTGAACCTGGAGCTTACTGTTCTTTAGTTAGACTAGCTGACTGGAGAGTCCCAGCCATACTCCTGTTTCCACCTTCCTCGGGTCTGGGGTCATGCTTGTAGCCTATGTCTGGCTATTTATTTATTTATTGTATTTGGGAGAGATGGGGGAAGGGTGCGCCAGGGCCTCCCACCACTACCAGTGAACTCCAGACACATGTACTACTTTGGGCATATGGCTTTACATGGGTACTGGGAGGTGGGAGTTGAACTCAGGTCTCCTCATGCTTGTGCAGCAAAGTACTCTTATCTGCTGTACCATCTCCCTAGCTTTGTTCTTTTTTTGTTGTTGAGACAGTGTTTCATGTAGCCCAGGTTGGCCTTGAATTTATGCAGCTAAGAATGACCTTGAACTCTTTTTTTAAAATAATATTTTATTTATTTATTTATTTGAGAGAGAGATAGAGGTAGAGAGAGAGTGTGAGAGAGAGAATGGACGTGCCAGGGCCTCCAGCCACTGCAAAGGAACTCCAGATACATGCGCCCCCTTGTGCATCTGGCTTATGTGGGTCCTGGAGAATTGTACCAGGATCCTTTGGCTTTGCAGGCAAACGCCTTAACTGCTAAGCCATCTCTCCAGCCCCACCCCCTTTTTTTTTCTGAGGTAGGGTCTTACTCTAGCCCAGCCTGGCCTGGAATTCACTAGGTAGTCTCAGGGTGACCTTGAGCTCACAGTGATCCTCCTACCTCTGCCTCCCAAGTGCGTGGATTAAAGGCGTGCGTCACCACTCCTGGCTTGAACTCTTTTTAAAAAAATTTTTTTTCCTTTATTTATTTGAGGGAAGACAGAGAGAGAATGGGGATGCTAGGTCCTCTAGTCATTACAAATGAACTCCAGATGCATGCACCACCTTGTTCATCTGACTTTACCTGGGTACTGGGGAATGGAACCTGGGTCCTTTGGCTTCTCCAGCAAGCAGCTGACCTGAAAGTCACTACGTAGTCACAGGGTGGCCTCGAATTCATGGCGATCCTCTTTCCTCTGCCTCCCAAGTGCTGGGATTAAAGATGTGCGCCACTAGGCTTGGCATATGTATGTATGTATGTATGTATGTAATTTTTCATTTAAATAGGTACACACTTGCTAAAGGGTCCAACCCATCCCATGAAGACTGTATACTCCAAGCTCACTGACAGAGCACTGGAAAGTGTAGAGTGACCACTCAGAGTGTTGAGCACCTTGAATGGGCGTAGTGTGTGCACCCCTTAAGTGGGGATGATCCTATTGCAAGTGAAATGAGATCATGCTTGTAAACCCCCATTACTATCGACACTTGAATACTTATTGCTGGTTTGCTGTTGAGAGTGGGTTTGGCCAAACAATGGAGAAACATCATTTCTGTCCTGCAAGGGGCTAAGCAACCATCTCCTGCCCCGCTGTGTCTTTTATTTTATTTTATTTTCAGTTATTTTATTTGCAAGGAGAGAGAGAGTATGTATGTATGTATGTATGTATGTATGTATGTATGTATGTATGTATGTATGTATGTATGTATGTATGTATGTATGTATGTATGTATGTATGTATGTATGTATGTATGTATGTATGTATGTATGTATGTATGTATGTATGTATGTATGTATGTATGTATGTATGTATGTATGTATGTATGTATGTATGTATGTATGTATGTATGTATGTATGTATGTATGTATGTATGTATGTATGTATGTATGTATGTATGTATGTATGTATGTATGTATGTATGTATGTATGTATGTATGTATGTATGTATGTATGTATGTATGTATGTATGTATGTATGTATGTATGTATGTATGTATGTATGTATGTATGTATGTATGTATGTATGTATGTATGTATGTATGTATGTATGTATGTATGTATGTATGTATGTATGTATGTATGTATGTATGTATGTATGTATGTATGTATGTATGTATGTATGTATGTATGTATGTATGTATGTATGCTGGGATAGTCAGACCCTGCCCTCTCCCCCACCAAAAAAAAAATCCTAGCCAGATGTGGCGGATCACACGCCTTTAATGCCAAGCACTTCCAGAGGCAGAGGTAGGAGGATCTCTTTGAGTTCGAGGCCATCCTGAGAATACATGGTGAATTCCAGGTCATACTGGGCTAGGGTGAGACCTTACCTTGAAAAAACAAACAAACAAAAATCTTCTCAAGAGACCCTGCCTCAAATGAGGTTGAAAGCAAGGACTGACCTTTACACATGAACCATGGCACATGTACCCCCATGCTTACCTGAACATGCATGCACACACACACACACATCCTCTTATTTGATTTGCCTGGTCCAGATGTTAGTGTGGTCTCCTGCCCGCTGTATTTAACTCCACATCAATTTCTTCTTCTCCTCCTCCTCCTCTTCCTTCTTCTTTTTTTCTCTCTTTTTTTGTCTTTTGAGGTAGGGTTTCACTCTGGTCCAGGCTGACCTGGACTTCACTATGTAGTCTCAGGGTGGCCTCGAACTCATGGCGATCCTCCTACCTCTGCCTCCCTAGTGCTGGGATTAAAGGTGTGCGCCACCACGCCCAGCTTACATCAATTTCTTAAGGGAGACAAAATTCTTGCTCAAGGACCCCTGCCCAATGACTGGTACTCACATCCAAGATAAAGGACTGTTAATTTTTCATTTAAATAGGTACACACTTGCTAAAGGGTCCAACCCATCCCATGAAGACTGTATACTCCAAGCTCACTGACAGAGCACTGGAAAGTGTAGAGTGACCACTCAGAGTGTTGAGCACCTTGAATGGGCGTAGTGTGTGCACCCCTTAAGTGGGGATGATCCTATTGCAAGTGAAATGAGATCATGCTTGTAAACCCCCATTACTATCGACACTTGAATACTTATTGCTGGTTTGCTGTTGAGAGTGGGTTTGGCCAAACAATGGAGAAACATCATTTCTGTCCTGCAAGGGGCTAAGCAACCATCTCCTGCCCCGCTGTGTCTTTTATTTTATTTTATTTTCAGTTATTTATTTGCAAGGAGAGAGAGAGAAAGAGAAAGAAAGGGCGCTGCTGTAAAGAACTCTGGATGCACGCGCCACTTTGTGCATCTGTCTTTATGTGGGTGCTGGGGAATAGAACCCAGGCTGTCATAGCGTCTTAACCGCTGAGCCATCTACATAGCCCCCAACCGTGCTTTTTTGGGGGGAGGTGGCGGGCGGGGGAACGGTGTGGATCACTGTTCTGATGACTGGGAGGGTAGCACTTCTGATGTGAGTTGGGTCACCTCCAGGCAGTGGTTGAGTTTTAGAATTATTTAGGGATTTGCCAGGTAGACCTGAAGAGGACTTGGAGACCCCCAGATAGATGGTGCCGTGGCTAAGCACACCGCTTCTTATGGTACTGACCCGGATGGGGGGCTGTAACTCTGAACTCTGGTTACCTCTTCCGGAATACGTGAGGGCAATGCTGGAAATGACCTCAGGGTGGTTCAGTTTGGATGAAGCCCCCTAGTTTCTGGAATTCCTGGGTAGAGGAAGATAGTTGAACTTCGGGTTACCTCCCCATCCTGTTAGGTGAGACCAGAAAATCACCCGGAGAAGGGAAATAAGTGAGTTGCCCAGGGTCACGCAGCTTAGTCTCTTAGTGTCAGAGCCTCATCCTTCCTCTCCCTGGCTACCATACTTCCATCAGGTATGTCCCCAGAACCCTTGGCATCTGTGCCCAGAAGTGTGTGTTTGTTTATAAAGAAGGTGGCTTTGCTGGGTCACCCCAGACTAGGGTGGTGGCCCACCTAGCCCGAGGTGGGGGCCAGGGAAGAGAGAGAGAGGGGTCAGCTGCTGGTCCCCCACCACCACCCAGCCGGGGCCAGGGGTCCTGGGCGGGCGAGGGAGGACGCGTGCCCGGGCGCTGAGCGAGCGCACCTCGCCGTCCCCGCCGCGGCCTCCCTCCACCGCCGCGGCAGCCGCGCCGCCCCACGCCGCGCCAGTGCTCAGTTTCCGCGCGGGGATGAGCTCAGGCTGCGCGGGGTTCCCGGAGGAAGGAAGGTGGCGCGCGAGGGCCCGGGCCCAGGACGCCGGGGCCTGGCAGCGCGGCGGAGGGGACTGGGCGCCGCTGGGGCCTGGCGAGCGTCGAAGGGGACGTCCGGGAACCGCGCCGCCGCCGAGGGTAACCGGGGCTGGCGTCCCCGCGACACGCCCGCTCCTTTGCGGGGCGGGGACCGGGCGGCGTCCCGCGGGCCGGGGGGTCCCTCGGTGATAACCCCCCCCCCCCAGGCCGGGCAGCCGTGTGCAGCGTATGCGAGTGTTCCGCGCCCGCCTTCCTCCCGCCAGCTTGGCAGGGGCTCCCCGCCACCCCAGCACCAGATCTCCGCCCGCCCGCCCGAGGGGACGCGGGCTGGGGCGTGGGGGAGAGAGTTCTTCGAAGTTGGGAGAGCAAAGGGCGGGGCGGGGAGGCCCCACCTCCGCAGACCCCAGGCCGCGCCCCAAAGTTGGTGAGGCAGGTGCAGCGCCCCCCCCCACCACCACCCCCGACACACATTCTCGATCCGTGCACCTCTCTCCATCCCGGGGCCTTGGAGAAGGCAGGAACCCCCCTCAAGGACTTAGCTCTGGGGATCCCAGTTTGCAGCGATTTTCAGCTCGGAGGTTGCTCTCCTGCAGAGGAGCCACCTGACGGGGAGGCGGGGGTCGGGGGAAAGGAAGGGGGGGGGGTGTCGCGTGCGTGGCTTTCCAGACCCGCCTGCTGAGGCCGTTGCGGAAGCCAGGCGGGCTGGCTGGCGACAGGGAGAGCTTAGCGGCTGTGGCACCGAGCCGGGGTGCCCATGTGACTGCGGTGTGCTTGGGAAGAGGAAGCCGTAGAGGTCAGTGCAAAGGCGTCACGCCAGAGCGAGCAGAAGCGAGGTGGGGGTCCTGGGGGCGACCCGAGGGCCGCGGGGAACCCGGACAAAGACACCCTTCCATAGTCCCCTTGGTCTCCCTAATGCTTGCAGTCGCTGGGGTAGGAGCGCTGGCCCAAGCCTGGTGGCCAGGAAATAAAGGACACTGAGAGCAAGGGGCCCCTGGGGGCAGATGAGACACTGGGCTAACTTGGAGAACTTTGCCTGCACACATCAGCCAGGGATTCCTGTTTTTTTCCATGTATGGGGTAGGTTAGGGCAGGGGCTGGAAGATGGGCTAAGTGGCAGTGACCAGTTTGGCTAGGCAGCCAAGCCCCCTTCCTGTCCTCTCTGCTGTAGGTACCCAGTGGGCATCCAGCTGCAGACTGAAGGAAACACGTTCTCCAGGCTCTACCACACACTAAAATTGTTTGCCTAGACTGTTCAGCTGAGGCCCGGAGGGGGTGGAAACCAAGGTTAGATTAAAAAAAAGAAGGAGGAGAAGGAGGAGGAGGAGGAGGAAAAGAAGAAGAAGAGCTGGTTTTAGGGAAATGAGGACTAATATTTTGAAGTGGAGCTTACAGGGAAAGGGCCGGTGTGGTCCGAGAGGATGGGGTGGGTGAGGGCTTCAGGACCCCCATTCCTTGGAACATCTCCCAGGCCTTAGGGTCTGGGGCCCCACCTGGTCCTGAGGGGGCGGGCCGGCGGGGCGTGGAGTCCAGAGTCAGGACTTAAGCAGTCCTAGTGCTAGCTTCGTGACAGTCCTGGGCTGTCAACTACACCCCTCCGATGGGGTTGCTAGGCAGCGGGGCTCTGATGTACGGGCAGGCCTTCTGATTTGTCAGCCAACTGCAGACACATGGTTAAGGTTCCTTCCAGCCTATCCGGAGGAGGGACGCAGAGCACGCTGCCTGCATACTGCCGAGCCCCCGGTCCACCTGAACGCGAGGTGCAAAAGGCAGCCAGAAGGAGGGGGCTTCTGGAGCCCTCTCTTCTCCAAGCTATCTCAGCCCCACATCCCCCCCACCCCATTCTCTCCACTCTAGCTTGCTGCTGGTTCCTCCCTGCTGGTTCCCCACCCCAGCCCTTCTCTCTTCCCCAAATCACCGAAAAGCAAAGTGCAGCAGGGAAAAGAGGTCAGTGGGGTAAACGAGTGCACGCGCCTCTGGAGGCTCCAAGGTGGGCACGAGGGAGGGGAGATGCCCATCTGTGCTCCTGAGGCTTCCTTGGGAAGGTGTGAATGACATGGGGGCTGGCACTGTTGTCTGCCAGGCCTGGACTTGGAAGGGGCTCTCTGTCCCGTTGCCCTCAGGCTCTGCCCACGACTAGGGGAGGAAGCATGTTGGAGTGGGAGACCTTGTGTTCCTTCAAGGAAGGGCGGCTCTGTTGCTCATACTGGTGCCCTGGACGGGAGGAAGCTGCTGGCCAGAATTCTCTCTCTTCTTGATTGCACACCCTCCACCCCAAGCCTCTAACACAGGAGTTTCTCCTCCCCGGCCCCCTTTGCCCAGCCAACACCTCCAAGGACTTCCTTTAATTCCCTGAATTTTTTTTTTGGGGGGGGGAGACGAAAAAACAGCTTTGTTGAGATAAAATTCATATACCATTCACCTATGAAAAGTGTGCAACCCAATGGGTCTTTTAAAAATATATGTATTCTTATTTATTTGCAAGCAGAGAGAGAGAGAGAGAGATAGGGGTGAATGGGTGTGCCAGGGCCTTAGGCTACTGCAAACTCCAGATGCGTGTGCCCCTTTGTGCATCTGGCTTTATATGGATACTGGGGAATTGAACCTGGCTTTGCAGGCAAGCGCCTTAACCCCTGAGCTATCTCTCCAGCCCTCCAATGGCTCTTAATATATTGTTTACAGAGTTGTGCAAAGGCGGTCACTTTAAAACATCTCCATCACCCATAGGGGAACCCTGGACTCATTATCATCACTCCTCATCCCTCCCACCATGGCCGCTGGCCACCACTGACCTGTGTGCTTGGATTTGCTTACTTGGGACATTCCATGTAGCAGGAATCACATTGGTGGGCTTTTCTGGCCACATTGCTTACTTGGTCATCCATTGTGGTTGTCTTACCATTTTAATTGTTCCTGTATGTTGCTCCCTGGAGAAAGTCTCATCCACAAGGGTCTTCTGCATTCTTGCTCATTTCTCTCAGCGCCATGCCTCACTGAATTGAGTGAATGAGATGAGTGGGGACTGGTAATTGGCAAGTCTAGGGTGGTTTACAACTGAATTCTAGGGGCAGGCAGCTGCTACAAAGGGGGCTGGCAGCTTGGGAGAACTGCAGGTATCAGAGCTGGGAAGGAAAAGAAAGAAATTGAGTGGGGATGGGGTGGGGGGGGTTAACTGATGGTGGCCTGTGGTTGCCAGTTCTCTTGGGAACCTGCAAACAAAGATGCTATCCCCAGCCTGTGGGGTAGGTGGCCCATGATTAAGATTTGCCACCTGACCACAGGGGCATCCCCCAAAGGGGAAACTCCGTTTCAGATTTGGATTTTACCAAAAGAAAGAAGAAAAGTTCCCAGTGACAACCTTTAGCAAAGGGCAGCAGGTCAGGCTGCTCTGGAGATATCTGCTGGCCTCTGTGTTTGAGTGCTGAGTTGTTTTTTCCGCCCCATCCCTGCCTCTGTGCTGCAGGTACTGTCTGATGAGCGTGAAAGGCTGTTTCACTGACTTCCACATTGACTTTGGAGGCACTTCTGTGTGGTACCATGTTTTCCGTGGTGGGAAGGTGAGTTCCAGTCATCGCTGGCTCTTTGTGTTCCTTTTTTTCTTGCCCTTCAGGGCTACTCCATCCCCTACGCTGAATGAACCTCTTGGCTCTCTGCCTCCTTTACATCCACTTGTTCAGACCAGTGTTGTAAGCACCTTCCCCTAGTTTGCAGCTAACTTTGGCTGCCAAGACCCTTCAGCATGAACTCCCTCAGCTGACACTGGGACTTTTTTTTTTTTTTTTGTCTTTTGAGGTAAGGTCTCGTTCTAGCCCAGGCTGACCTGGAATTCACTATGCAGTCTCAGGGCGGCCTCAAGCTCACAGAGATCCTCCTACCTCTGCCTCCTGGGATTAAAGGCGTGCGCCACTTGGACTTTGAACTTCATAGTCTAGTTCATTGCCTGCACCACCTGCCTCCAACCAAGAACATTTAACAGTGGAGACAGATTGTCAGTGCCAGAAAGGAAGACAGGGGACACATTCAGGGTGCTCCTGCTTTGTCTGCTTTTATGTGCGAGATGACCGTGCAGCATCCCTGCATGGATGTGGGCGTTTCTTGAGAACACCCGCATGTGCCCAGCTCGGCTGGGTCTGCATGTGCATTTGCTTTAAACAAGGCTGTGTTGGAAGAGATTCTGGGAGGAAGTCAACTCACTTGATTCCAGATGTTTTCCCTCTTCCAAAATGAACACAGGCTGGGTTTATTTATTGGGCCATTTTATCATTCAACTTAGGAAATTCTCTCCCTTCCAGACAAGCTTGTGGCTCAGGAGGGGGAAAAAAAAAAAAAGCTTCACCAGAGTAGGAAGTATTTCTGCCTTGCTATTTCAGCTGAAATAGAGATTCCTTTGAAGTGGCCACAACCTTCCCTGCTTCCTCAGAGACCCTTTGGGCCCTTTTGGTGACGGGGCGTGGGGGGGATGGGTTGGGGAGGGGAGGCAGAGAGATGGATGTATCCCCCCTTTCTCCATAGGCAGGTGGGGCTGTATTTGATTGTGCCAGGGCCTGGAAGGAATCAGACACTTTGGCTTAACTGCCTCCTTTTCTTCCCAAGATCTTTTGGCTGATCCCTCCAACCCTGCACAATTTGGCACTGTATGAGGAGTGGGTGCTGTCAGGCAAACAGAGCGACATCTTTCTGGGAGACCGTGTGGAACGGTGCCAAAGAATTGAGCTGAAACAAGGCTACACGTTTTTCATCCCTTCTGGTAAGTTCATTAAGTTCATGTGGTTTGCAGAGATTCCGTCAACAACCACGAGCTCCCCTGGTGTTCAAAACAGTCTCCTGATGCCCTCTGGCCTCAGCCAGGGTTACAGGCCAAGTGAGGGTTTCTGTGGGCCTACTGGCTGGATGGGCCATTGATAGTCCCCGAGGAATGCAGGTCTCAGGCATCCCCATGCCTGTGGGCTACACTTCTGTCCCTTAGAAAAGCCACAGGCCCTCCTTTAAGGGGTTCAGAGGACCTTTGAATGCCTTTTCTGGGACTTCTGTACAAATTTCTTTGTGACATGATGACAAGGCCCTTATGTACTATGGATGAGTGTACCCCAAGGATTTGGGATGTAAACTCTGAGGAAGAACGGTGAAAGTCACTGGGATTTTTGGTTTTACTGCCTCAGTGTGTTCTCATGTGTAAAACTGAAATAAGATTTCCCAGGGTGGTGAGGGGCTGAGTGCGCCGCAGACCCACGGCCTGCATTTCCTTAGAGATGGACTGAGGGCCATATGGGCTGCTTATAGTCTGAGTAACTAGTGGATGTGGCCAGTGACCTAGGGGTTCAGAAGGTGGTTCTTATGCTGCATTGATGAAAACATTCTACATAGGGTAAGGGAGGGGATATCCACTGTAGAAGTGGAGAGGTTAAGCCACATGTGGGAGGTTGAGTACTCCTCCATCATCATACATTGGATGAGATGTCAACCTGAAGAGAGAGGAGTCTGAAAACCTCAACTGGTAAGAGTTTGAAGGAGGAATTGGGTTGTTAATCTAAGAGATGATAGCTGCAATTGGCCAGTTGAAAGAGGCTAGTTCTGCCGGGCATGGTGGTGTACGCCTTTAATCCCAGCACTCGGGAGGCAGAGGTAGGAGGATCGCCGTGAGTTTGATGCCACCCTGAGACTACATAGTGAATTCCAGGTCAGCCTGAGCTAGAGTGAGACCCTACCTCGAAAAACAAAAACAAGGGCTGGAGAGATGGCTTAGCGGTTAAGCGCTTGCCTGTGAAGCCTAAGGACCCCGGTTCGAGGCTCGATTCCCCAGGACCCACGTTAGCCAGATGCACAAGGGGGCGCACGCGTCTGGAGTTCGTTTGCAGTGGCTGGAGGCCCTGGCGCACCCATTCTATCTCTGTCTCTATCTGCCTCTTTCTCTCTCTGTCACTTTTGAATAAATAAAAATAATAAAAAAAACAAAAACAAAAACAAAAAAAGAAAGAAAGGCTAGTTCTAGCACTCTGTAGATACTAAAATCCATCGTTAGATCACTTATAATGTCTGACTCAATGTAAATGCTATGTAAGTAGTTGCTATATTATGTTGTTTAGGAAATAACAATAAGAAATGGGTCTGTATGTTCAGTACAGAAACAGTTTTTTTCTCCCAGCTGTTTTTGACCTGTGGTGGTTTGGATGCATAGATACAGTTTCTGTAGATGAGCAGAGGCAATAAGAACACATTTCAGAATAAAAAAAAAAAAAAGTACTCAGCTGGACGTGGTGGCACACACCTTTAATCCCAGCACTTGGGAGGCAGAGATAGGAGGATTGCTGTGAGTTTGAGGCCACCCTGAAACTACACAGTGAATTCCAGATCAGCTTGGGCTAGAGTGAGACCCTACCTTGAAAAAACAAACAAACAAACAAACAAACAAACAAATAAATAAATGTGGAGACAGATATAAGGAGCTTGCCAATTCACTTTTGAGCATCAGGGTTGTGGGTGAGACTCCTTGTGCCTTTGTTATCTGCGGCCCCCTGCAGGGCCCAGAGATCACCCGGCAGTGGGTTTTGTGGGTCAACCCATTCCTTCTGTGGCTACATCCATCCCTGGTCCGCTTGGCCTGAATTAGGCTGTGTGTTGATGGTGGCAGATGGCTAGCCTCTTGTGCCCAGTCACAGACTAAGATGACTGTTCCAGGCTTCCCAAGTGTCATCATGAATGAAGCCAATGGAAGCAAGTCTTGGGGAGGGACTCAGCAGCCACTCTGATCAGGGGAGGCTACTTAACCCACCTCTGTGGCTCTGGGGTGGGAAAGAATACCAGTAGTAGAAGCTTCTAGAATCCCTTAAATGTCTGGTCATCCCGATTGCCTCCTTGCTTCCTTGTCACAGCCTCTGTCTCCTGTTTTCCTCTTTGTACATATCAGGGTAATAGATAGAAGTCTGGTGTGTCTGTTTCCCCCTGCAGGAGAGAAGGGCAGGTCTAGGCTGATAAAATAAGAATTTATATGGACGATATCCTTTCCTAAACTAATGTTAACGTTAATTGAAATTGAGTTCTTCCTTGTCAGATTCCCCATACGGAAGGGACTATTTCCCTCTGGTGGGCGCACTGCAGCCAGGAGGGGGGACTGTCTGATGCTACCCCTTGTCACATGGGGATTGGCACTGAAGACAGCCTGGAAACCAGACTCCTGTGTTTGGTCTTGGATAGGAAGGTTGGTGGGTATATAAAGAAAGGTACGCTTGGGCGTGGTGGCGCACGCCTTTAATCCCAGCACTTGGGAAGCTGAGGTAGGAGGATCACTGTGAGTTTGAGGCCACCCTGAGACTACATAGTGAATTCCAGGTCAGCCTGGGCTAGAGTGAGACCCTACCTCGAAAAACATAAATAAAAAGAAAAGAAAAAGAAAGAAAGGCACAAAAGAGGATCTTGAGTCTCCTGCCATCCCCAGTCCCTCAGTTATACTGCCCATGGTGGTAATGACCATAGCAGACAGTGTATCTGTGCTTGGTGAAAACAGAAATGTTCCACGAGATCCGCCGGCGGGCAGCGGAGGTGGGGGATGCATGAATGTGGAAGCCTAGACTTTGAAGGCGGCAGCCATTGTCCTTCCGCACAGAAGGCGGGAAGGCCCAGCTGGTTCCATGGTCTCCTGCAATGGCACGCCGGTCACAGAGCAGCTGCTTCCAATGGCCCAAGCCAGAGACCTTGGGAGCAAAACGGAATGAGGTTAAATAAAGTAAAATCTCTGTTCCTGTGCCCGGTGGCATCTGGCCCTTGGTGACGGTGTCTCCTTTGCTTTCCATTAACAACTGTCAAGCTCTGCCTCCAGCAGGGACAGCCATCGTTGGCAGCCATGGTTCCAGCAGTAGTGGCTGACTGTGACTCTACGAGACTGGAGTTGCTTGGGCTAGTAGGGGTAGGTGGCTAGGTTCCCCCGAGATGTCCTTTGAAGTAATTAGCATGTGGTTGGGGGAGAAAAGGCTGAGTCTTAGGTCAGGCTCTCCGGCTGTCCCTCTTCTGACTTCTACTTGGAGTTTCCCTGTTCTGCCTGATCTTGTCTTTCCTTCTGTCTTTTTTGTTTGTTTTGTTTTTCAGGGTAGGATCTCACTCCAGTCCAGGCAGACCTGGAATTCACAGTGTATTCTCAGGGTAGCCTCGAACTCACAGTGATCCTCCTACCTCTGCCTTCCCAGTGCTGGCATTAAAGGCGTCTGGCTTTGCTTCTGTCTTTTATTTCTCCCTTGCTTCCCTGGTGTGTTCCTTTGCCCATCCCCTGGGATTCAGGAGCAATGCAGTCATACTGAAAATAGAGCTGCTTTCCTCGCCAGCTGTTACTTTGTTTACAAAGTGACTCTCCTTGTCTGAGCCTCAATTTTAGCATCTGCAAAATGGAGTACTATAGAGCTGTCTGTCCCCGAGCTGTGCATTCATCTGGTTCGCCAGGAGCCACATGTGGCCAGTCTGAATAAAGGCGCGCCAGTGATCTGTTGAATAAATTAGGTGACTGTCTTTTCCCTAGCCTTCACAGACCAGATAGAAGATAATTTCCTGGGTTTAAAAATCTGATACAAGGCCTGGAGTGATGGCTTAGCTCTTAAGATACTTGTCTGTGAAGCCCAAGGACCCAGGTTCAATTTCCCAGTACCCATCTTAGCCAGATGCACAAGGTGGCACGTGTCTGGATTTTGTTTGCAGTGGCTGGAGGCCCTGGTATGCCCATTTTCTCTCTCTATAGATCTGCCTCTCTCTCTTAAATAAATAAATAAAATATTAAAAATACATTTGGGGCTGGAGAGATGGTTCAGTGGCTAAGGCGCTTGCCTGCAAAGCCTAACAACCTGGGTCCGGTTTTCCTGTCCCACATAAAGCTAGATACACAAAGGGTCACATGTATCTGGAGTTCTTTTGCAGAGGCTAGAGGTTCTGACACACCCATACTCTCTTTGCTCTATCTCTCTCTCTCTGCTTGCAAGTCAATAAATAAAAATAAAAAGTAAATCTGATACAAGGCAGGGCATGGTGATGCACACCTTTAATCCCAGCACTTGGGAGGCAGAGGTAGGAGGATTTCCATGAGTTCAAGGCCACTCTGAGACTATATAGTGAATTTGAAGTCAGCCTGGGCAAGAATGAGACCTTACCTTGGAAAAAAAACAAAACAAGTTCGAGGCCACCCTGAGACTGCATAGTGAATTCCAGGTCAGCCTGAGCTACAGTGAAACCCTACCTCAAAAAAAAAAAAAAAAAAAAAAAAAGGAAGTACATTAAAGTACCTATTTATATTTAAAAGTATTTTATTTTTATTTATTTGAGAGATGGAGACACACAGAGACAGAGAATGGGCATTCTGGGCCTCTAGCCATTGCAAATGAACTCCAGACGCATGTGCCAACATGTATGTGCGTCTGGTTTATGTAGGTACTGGCGAATCAAACCTAGGTTCTTAGGCTTCACAGGCAAGTGATTTAACCCTTTAGCCATCTCTCCAGCCTATATCTATACCTATATATCTATATCTATATATATCTGATACATAACTTTTCCATGCCTTAGTATCTTCACCTGTAAATTGGGTGTAAAATAAATAGTACGTCCTTGGTAGGGTTTCTGTGAGAATTAATGAGCTGAAGCCTGGAAACCCTTGTAAAAGTCCGACCTTTTAACATTGCAGTATGACATTGTTATTTACAAACGCATTGGGTCATATTTGTAACTCTCCTGGGACCCATGTGGCCTGTGGACTGTAAATTGGGCTCACCTGGTAAAGTGTGCATGGGCTGTAGCCTGGGGAGCCTGGGGAGGTGACCAGCTGTGGGCCTACGGTGTTAAGAAAGTTGCATTCTGCAGGAGACGCGTCACCGCACTCAGCATGTGGGGCAGGGTAGAGAAGCAGAGCTGAGGTGGGGGTGCAGGTATCCTGGGGCTAAGGAGACCACCTGGAAATGGGCCTCAGTGGATTTGATCCCAACAAGGTAGACTGAAGGAAAAAAGAGTACGTGGGTCCTGCTGCTGTGGCAGGATGTCATCCCGTAGTTACAGCTCCGAGCTGTCGTGGGTCACCTCTCCCGACACTGTTGCCTCCAGGGTTGAGGAAAAGGCTCCAGGCAGATAGGCCGCCTGGGTGGAACCCTCCAGCTCTGGCTCAGCACAGAGGCCAGGGCCAGGGCTGCCTGTCTGTTGGCTACAGCTAGATCTCAGGAAGAAGCCTTTGTCATCAAGGTCCTTAAGGTGGAGGGGCTGGCACGCGGTTTCTAACCATCTGCCTTTGGCTGAGGTCCCTTGTGGCTGCTAGGCTGAGTCCCCAAGGCTGCCCAGGACCCTCGGTGATCTGTATCAGATGTAGCCAGGCGCCCCCCTGCTCATGCCCTCCTGTGTGCTGTCTTGTGAAGGCGATAGGGCTCATCCTCCGTTTGCCTCCCTCGCCCAGGTTGGATCCATGCAGTATACACCCCGGTTGACTCTTTGGTGTTTGGCGGGAACATCCTGCACAGTTTCAACGTGCCCATGCAGCTGCGGATCTACGAGATCGAGGACAGAACCCGGGTAAGGAGGTGCCTTTGTTCGTGGGGATGTGCCAACCTTTCTTAAGGCCTCTGCAGTTTCTGTTTCCCCTCCCACTCTCCATCTCAAGCCAGGCTTGGTCCTGGTTCTGCAGAGAACTGGCAGATCCCCACAAGAGCCCCTTCCCTCAAGCTCCTGGGGTTTCTGTTCAATTTCAGTCCCAAGGCAGCCAAAACCCCGGTGGAAAAGCTGGGCTTGGTGGTGTGTACTGAACATCCTAGCACTTGAGAGGTAGACATAAGAGATTCGGGAGTTCGAGGCCAGCCTTGGCTATAATAGAGAATTCGAGGCTAGCCGCAGCTACATGAAACACTGTCTAAAAACAAACGTCTCTTGTATCTGGAGAGAGCAGCATGGGATCCAGCCTTTCCCTTCCTGGTCCAGGTAGAAAGGAGTGCGAGAGGTTCAAGGATCTTATCGTTCTTATTGCCTGTGTTTGCAGAGAGTGGGGGCCTTGGGAAGAGGCCCAGCCTGGTCCAAGGGTCTAGTCTGTGCTGTGCATTCATTTCTTGGGGGACTGAAGTCTGAGGCGGAGGAAGCCCGTGTTTGTGAGCCCGTAGGTCCTTTCTCCGAGCTGGTCTCTGCGTCTGCGGGCCGTGCGTCAAGCCCTCGGGGCTGAGGCTTCCCTCTGCCCTCCGCAGTGACAACATGGGTGAGGGTTTCTCAGATATCAGGTCTCTCCCTCCCCGTGCCCCAAGACAAGGGTGAAATGTGCCCTCTGCTCCACAAGTTTTTCCTGAATACCTTTGATGACTGGGATTTTGCTCCCCTCTTTCTGGTGGTTAGCCATATGACCCCCACGCATCTGCTACAGGGCCAAGGGTCAGAAACTCAAGTCCTGAGGCAAAGAGTCCTATTTCTTCCTCCCCCTTTTTTTGTTTTATATGACTATTTAAATATTTATTTTAATTAAGATAAAATTCACATGCCATAAAATTCACCATTTGAATTACACACTTGTTTTTTAGTATGTAACCATCACCACTAATTCCAGAACATTTCCATCACCCCTGAATGAAACCTTATATCCATTAACAGTCACTCCCCACTCCCCTCTTCCTTCAACCCCAACAGCCCCTTCCTGTCTCTGTGGATTTGCTAGGTCTGGCATTTGATATAAATAGAATCTTATAATAAAATATGGACCCTTTGATGTCTGGCCTCCTTCACTCAGCAGGTTTTCTAAGTTCATCCATGTTGTAGCATGTGTCTGCACCTCATTTCTTCTTATGGCTGAACAGTTCTATTGTATGACCAGACCTATGCTATTTGTTCTTGGCATTTGTCTTGTAGGTGGCTTTTTGGCCCCAGAAAGGTGTTGATATACCTGGACCCCCAAAGAAACATGTCATACTGCTTTGGACCAAGTGTGTCTTTCCAGGCTTGTTGATGAATTCACGCACCTCAGTCAGTCTGCACCATTCTGTGTATCTCTCCCCATGAAAGGTCCCAGTGTGAGGAGAACTGGGTCCTCCCAGGGTGTGTCTGAGTTTTCCAATTAATGGAGGTCTGCAGGAACCCAGGGCTGGGCGAGGATCCTGTGAAAACCCCTTGTTTTGTGGACTTTTGCTTTCCCCTTTCTCTGTTGCCTACCTGCCATACTGTCTTGGCTAAGAATAGCTAGCTTAGCCTAGCTCTGGAGCCTCCTGTCTGTGCTATTCAGGAGAAAGGAACTTGAGTACAAATGATTGCCTTTCAATCTGAGTCAGGTGCCTTTGGGGCTCTAGCCAGCCATTCTTTGGTCTTTGGCTGACCCTGAAGAGCAGGCCAGTCGGCTGTGAGCTGACCAGCAGGTGTGGATGGAAACCTAGCTCTAAAGGGTGAAGTCAGGCTCAGACTTTCCAGGCAATTCCCGAAAGCCTCTCAGACTAGGATTTCTAAAGGCAACTTACTGGGCAGCTGTCCCCTCCCATGGGGATCTGATTGTGCATCTCAGAGCATCTGGGCCCCATCGTTCCCCCAGGAGCCTGGCTCCCCTCCCCCACTAGTGTCACTCAAGGCCAGAGGCAGGGTAATGGAGGGACCCAGCATCATGCTGTGCTCTGGTGAAATATCTCACCACATCAAGATGCATGTCAGAGCCCCTCCCCCAAGGTCCCTGGTCCCTGTTCTCTGAGTGGGCACTCCATCTGGCTTCTCTGAAGCAGGTTGCTGGCTGGAGCAGGGCGGGGGGGGGGGGGGGGGGCGGGGGTGAGGGACAGGCTGGGCTGGAAACAGCAGCAGGCTTTTTAATCTGCTTTGATTTCTGGTCTTTGGAGACAGGCTTGGCTACAAGGCCCAATTGTTTATGTCATAGGAGCCAAGGCAGACAAAAGGCACTGGGGGGAGAGTCCTGGAAGCCAGATAAAATGCCAGGTCTCCTTGTCAGCTCACTACAGCTTAATTCTTTGCATCTCTGTGAGCTCCCTTAAGGTTATGACCATTTAAAAATAGTTTCCTTCCAGAGTTCTAAAACATGACTTTGCTTGGAAACCAAACACAGAAGTTGGGGACGAAGAAACTGTCAGTGTGCAAGCCCCTCAGAGTGAGTTTGAGCTAGGAAAGGAATTTGCCTTTGTGGCTCAGGGTGGGGATCCCAGATTGAGTCCAGGGACCTCAGATTTCTCCCAGATTTAGGAAGCATTTTCGGTTTTCTGAGCTGGATGGTAGGTGACTTCACCCTGCCGTGTCATGGACCGTACAGCAGCATGAACGGGTGCAGGCCTTTGGGGACTGCTAGATTTCCATATCCTTCCTATGGGGACCAATCTCCCCAACTCTGAAGTTAAGAGGGATAGGAGAGCTGCACCAGAGTGGATTGCTGCCTGCTTCTTTTAAGATTATGTCACAACAATCCCCACATACTTTTAATACTCCTTAGGCTAATAAGGATAGGAATGGTCCAAATAACCACTCATCAAATTGCTGTCTTTCTTATGCTTATCTTTTTTTTCCTTAATGGCTCTAGTGAAAACAGCTTTCCCAGAAAAGGTAATGCCGGCACCCCTGTTTTGTACCCACTCCTTGCAGCCAATGAATCTGTTTGGAAATTGCAAATAATTTATCTTTCCTCTCCTCTTCCCCCAACCATTGGATTTTTTTTCCCCCATTGATTTTTTTTTTTTTCCAGGAGAAAAGCAAATTTTAAGATACTTCCACCCACCCTCATTTTAGTTTTTTCAGTTCCTTGAGATCTGAAAGATCTAGGCGCACTAAGACATCCTCAGTTCTCTCTAAAGGCCACTCAGTTCCTGGATGACTTGGGCCTCTGACGAAAGGCTCTGGCCAGGGCTACTCAAATGGGCCTTTGGAACTCAAACTCAGTCCACTAGTGATTGATTGTCCTCCAGGGAGCAGGGCATGCTTTCTCACTGCCTCGTCTTTTGTTTTGGACCGAGGTCACTTAACAACTCAATTTGGTGAGGCTCCAAGTTTGTCACCAAATAATATTGAGCAATCGTGTGTTTAATGTTCCCAGGCATGTGGCTGAAACCTTTTGAAGGCGAAGGGTGGAAGGCGACAACCCACTTGTAAGTCCATTTTTGCGAATTTTGTTTCCTGCAGACCTCTCTTGGAAAAAAAAAAAAATTTTTTTTTTAAATTTAAACAGCAAACTCAAATTCCTTCATCAGCATTTGTTCTTACCCAGCCTAGTTTCCCTTGGGTTCAGCAAAAAAAGAGGGGAAATTTGTCTTCCCCTCCTGAAATACAGCCTCCCTTCAATTTTTTTCACCCCAAATCTAGAAGGATTCTCAGGTGTCACAGTGCTCATCAATGGCATAGTGGCGTGGATTGTCCAAATTGTTTTTGAAAAGTCAAAAGACAAAGACTCACCTATCAAGTTTACTATCTCAGGAGATATGAGTGAGGGTCTTCTTCCTTAGCTTGCATTTTAGGGATTGGCAATTGTTTCAAAATCGTTTGGCCTTTGCTCTGGAATAGGAGTGGGGCTAAGCCCCCCCCCCAAAAAAAAAACCCTTGTCATAGGAGGTCAAGGTCTGTTCCATGCTCAAGTGTTCCTCTCTTTTTGTAAACTCCAGGGGGTGCTGATCCAGTAACAACAACCAAAAAAAAAAAAAAGATTTAAACTAACCCAGAAGTGAAACTGGGATTCTCAGAAAGTAGCTGGAGCCAAGGAAAACGCTAGATTATAATCCCAACTTCATGCATCTGCCCAAGGAGCTGCAAAGCATGCAATGACCATGTTCTCATTTATAAGTACGTTGTCCACCAGAGGCAGGGAGAGCAAACGCACCCAGTACACAGATGGAAGCAGGGAACCCCTGAACATGGGGAACGGGCCTTAAAGCTGAGAACCAAGTTAACAGGAGTAAACAACAAGTCGAGAACACAGGGTGGGGGGGGGGGTTCCAGGTGGACACTTGGATAATCACAGGAAAATATATTTTAGGGAAATCTAGGACTTGAATATTTGTCTTTATCCCAAAGCTATCATGCCACCCTATACTGTCAGCAAAGAGCTAGGGCAGCCGGGAGTGGGGGATGCTTGTCTCACTCCAAACTCCAGGTGTTCCCGAAGGAAGGGAAACCTGAAGAAGAGGTCTCTGACCCCCCCACACCCCCAGACACACACTTGGCAAAATGGCAAGGGAGCAGACTAGGCATGTGTGGGGGTATGCAAGACCCACTGTGCAGTGCCTGGAGGAGGAGAGTATTGTGTGGTGGAAGACCATGTCACCCTACAATACCCTTACTGTTCCCTTGCCCACTCAGGATACAGCTTCTAGAAAAGTTCCTCCATGCTGGGGCCATCAGTGGTGCTCCTTCTTCCCATCTTTCACTGCCAATTCCTCTGATAGGCTTGTCAGAATCCCCTTGGGGTCTAGATCTCTCTATAGTCCTACACACGGTCTCCACCTTTGCTTCCTCACTGGTAAGAAATAGCCAGAGAGGATCTCCATTCAGACTCTGCCTCCAGACTGGGTGTGTATCCCGTGGTGACAGAACGTCTCACTTTTGTCACGCTGGGGACTTGTGTCCTGGGGAACCCTTGGTGGAAATACAGGTGGGTAGTATAGATAGGTGTTGGAGAAGAGTGACAGGAGGTGAGCACTTCTGAGGCCTCACCCCTGAAGGTGGGTGAGCCACACCCCTCATCCTGACCAGTCCTCCCCTTTTGGCCTTCCTCCCAGTGAGCAGGAGGATGGTCTGTAGCCTGTCCGCTGATGGGTAAGGATTAGGGGTGGGTTTCTGCTGCTTAAGGGGGTGGGAGGGACAGCAGAGTTTGTGTAAGAATATTGTAAAACTAGGAGCTGCATCTGTTGTACCTGGAATCAGGCCAGGCTCCTACCTGCAGGTGATTGTAGTGCTGGCAGCAGGTCAAGGGAGAAGTCTCACAGACACACAAAGTGGACCCTGGCCACTTTCTGAGGCGGGTAGGTCAGGGACCAATGAGGTGATGCCTTCACTCAGGCCCCTTCCCCGCCTCATCTGTGCATGCGGCTGGCACCCTCCCCCTTCCAGCGCCTCCCTCTTGCCTCCCTGCCAGTGACACCTCCCATCTTTCCCTTCTGCCATGTGTGCTCTTGCTAAGATGATGACTTCTACCCCAGGGAGTATCCCCCCACGTCTGTTCCCATTTTCCTCAGAAACTGACCTCTGCCTTCCTCATCTTTGCTTTCAGGTCCAACCCAAGTTCCGTTACCCCTTCTATTATGAGATGTGCTGGTATGTCTTGGAGAGATATGTGTACTGCGTGACCCAGCGCTCCTACCTCACTCAGGAGTACCAGAGAGAATCCATGCTTATTGGTGAGTAGTCCACCTGGGCAGAGCCCAGAGTCAGCCACTCGGCCAGAACGGAAACCCTTTTTTTTTTTTTTTTTTTTGGTTTTTCAAGGTAGGGTCTCATTCTAGCCCAGGCTGACCTGGAATTCACTATGTAGTCTCAGGGTGGCCTTGAACTCATGACGATCCTCCTACCTCTGCCTCCAGAGTGTTGGGATTAAAGGCGTGCGCCACCACGCCCTGCGAGAAGCCCTTTCTTTAACAGAGTCCACAGAGAGTCTTGGGCCCCAGTGTTTTTGTTGTTGTTTGTTTGTTTTTAAAATATTTTACAAGACAGACAGACAAAATAGGTGCACCAGGGCCTCCAGCCACTGCAAACAAATTCCAGGTGAATGTGCCACTTTGTGCATCTAGCTTTACGTAGCTACTGGAGAATTGAACCTGGGTTATTTGGTTTTGCAAGCAAGCACCTTAACTGCTGAGCCATTTCTCCAGCCATGCTTATCTGCTTCCCACCTGGAATACACAGACCAAGAAAAGGAACTTGTGACCTCCAGCATCCCAGTCGCCCCCTCTAGCCAGTGACTCTACAAAGGCACGACGGAGCCGGCCTGGCATGGTTGCTGAGATAGGACACCCCGCAGAACAGAGAATCCTCACTTTCCTCTGTTCCCTGTGACTACCAGCAGAACTCCCCTTCACCACTCGCAGTTTGGTGTTTTGTCCCCATAGGAGCAGGCCTGTGTATTGTAGCCAGTTCCCGCAATCCAGGCCAGCCCTGCATCAGGACGGGTGGCCAGAGCTGGTGACATGGGCTTGGAGGAGCAGAGTGTGTATATGTGGAGGGAGAGGTCTCTTGACAGGTTTTTCCAGTTTTCAGTTGAAAAGCTCTATTTGGGGTGTTGAGAAGACAGCTTGGTGATTAAAGGCGCTTGCCTGAAATGCCTGCTAGCCAGGTTCAGCCCCCCAGTCCACACATGTAAAGCCAGATCCTCAAAGTGGTAGGTGTATCTGCAGTTCTCTTTCTGTCTGCTCACAAGAAATAAATAAAAGTTCTATTGAGGGCTGGAGGGATGACTTAGTGGTTAAGGTATTTGCCTACAAAGCCAAAGGACCCAGGTTCGATTCCCCAGGACCCACGTCAGCCAGATGCACAAGGGAGCACACGCATGTGGAGTTCGTTTGCAGTGGCTGGAGGCCCTGCTGTGCCCATTTTCACACACACACACTCTGTCTCTCTCTCCCTCTTTCTCTCTGTTAAATAAATAAACAAATAATAATATTTTTTTAAAAGTTCTATTGGGGGCTGGAGAGATAGCTTAACGGTTAAGGCGTTTGCCTGCAAAGCCAAAGGATCCCGGTTCAATGCTTCAGATCCACATAAGCCAGATGCACAAGGGGCACATGCATCTGGAGTTTGTTTACAGTGGCTGAAGGCCCTGGTGTGCCCATTCTCTCCCTCTCTCTTTCTCTCTCTCTCTCTGCCTGTTTTTCTGTATCAAATAAATAAATAAATATATATATATTTTTTAATGTTCTACTGGGTTAAAGTTCACACACCAGGTTGGAGGGATTGCTTAGCAGTTAAGGCATTTGCCTGCAAAGCCAAAGGACCCAGATTCTATTCCCCAGGACCCATGGTAGCCAGATACACAAGGAGGCACATATGTCTGGAGTTCATTTGCAGAGGCTGGAGGTCCTGGTGCACCCATTCTCTCTCTCTCTCTCCCCCTCTTTCTGTCAAATAAATAAATAAATAAATATTAAATTAAAAATAAAGTTCACACATCATATAATCCACCCATTTAAACTGTGTAATTCTGGCCGGGTGTGGTGGTGCATGCCTTTCATCTCAACACTTGGGAGGCAGAGATAGGAGGCTCCATGAGTTCGAGGCCAACCTTAGACTACATAGTGAATTCCAAGTCACCTGAGCTAGAGGGAGACCCTACCTCAAAAAACCAAATTAATAATAATAATAATAAAGTGAATAATTGCTGTCCAACATGATGGCTCATGCTTGTAAACCTAGCACTCGGGAGGCAGAGGCAGGTGAAAATCGGACGCCAAATTGGTCTACCTAGCCAGTGAGGGCTATATCTTATCTTAACAACCCCACTAAAAGTGGATTATTTAGTGTTTTTTAGTCTATTCTTAGGTTTATGCAATTATTACTGCATATATAAATATGACTCAAAAAAACCGGGCGTGGTGGCGCACGCCTTTGATCCCAGTACTCGGGAGACAGAGGTAAGAGGATCACTGTGAGTTCGAGGCCACCCTGAGACTCCATAGTGAATTTCAGGTCAGCCTGGGCTAGAGCGAGACCCTACCTCGATAAACAAAAACAAATATGACTCAAATATATATATATATAGAGAGAGAGGGGGGGGGAGAGAGAGGTAGAGTCTTGCTCTAGCCCAGGCTGACCCGGAACTTACTCTAATCCCAGGCTAGCCTCAAACTCACAGGGACCCTCCTACCTCTGCCTCCTGTGTGCTGGGATTAAAGGCAAGCTCCACCATGCCCAGCTATCATCATAGTTTTATCACTCCCAAAAGAAACCTATACCCCTAAACTATCATCTCCTCATGCTTGTAAACCTAGCACTCGGGAGGCAGAGGCAGGTGAAAATCGGACGCCAAATTGGTCTACCTAGCCAGTGAGGGCTATATCTTATCTTAACAACCCCACTAAAAGTGGATTATTTAGTGTTTTTTAGTCTATTCTTAGGTTTATGCAATTATTACTGCATATATAAATATGACTCAAAAAAACCGGGCGTGGTGGCGCACGCCTTTGATCCCAGTACTCGGGAGACAGAGGTAAGAGGATCACTGTGAGTTCGAGGCCACCCTGAGACTCCATAGTGAATTTCAGGTCAGCCTGGGCTAGAGTGAGACCCTACCTCAAAAAACCAAATTAATAATAATAATAAAGTGAATAATTGCTGTCCAACATGATGGCTCATGCTTGTAAACCTAGCACTCGGGAGGCAGAGGCAGGTGAAAATCGGACGCCAAATTGGTCTACCTAGCCAGTGAGGGCTATATCTTATCTTAACAACCCCACTAAAAGTGGATTATTTAGTGTTTTTTAGTCTATTCTTAGGTTTATGCAATTATTACTGCATATATAAATATGACTCAAAAAAACCGGGCGTGGTGGCGCACGCCTTTGATCCCAGTACTCGGGAGACAGAGGTAAGAGGATCACTGTGAGTTCGAGGCCACCCTGAGACTCCATAGTGAATTCCAGGTCAGCCTGGGCTAGAGTGAGACCCTACCTCAAAAAATCAAAAAAAAAAAAAAAGAAATAACTTTCTGAGCCAGGCGTGGTGGCACATGCCTTTAATCCCAGCACTTGGGAGGCAGAGGTAGGAGGATTGCCGTGAGTTCGAGGCCACCCTGAGACTCCATAGTGAATTTCAGGTCAGCCTGGGCTAGAGTGAGACCCTACCTCAAAAAATCAAAAAAAAAAAAAAAGAAATAACTTTCTGAGCCAGGCGTGGTGGCACATGCCTTTAATCCCAGCACTTGGGAGGCAGAGGTAGGAGGATTGCCGTGAGTTCGAGGCCACCCTGAGACTCCATAGTGAATTCCAGGTCAGCCTGGGCTAGAGTGAGACCCTACCTCAAAAAATCAAAAAAAAAAAAAAAAGAAATAACTTTCTTTAAATTTAAACTTTATTTATTTGTTTGAGAACAGACAGAGAGAGCGAGAGAATGGGCACACCAGGGCCTCCAGCCACTGCAAACAAATTCCATATACATGCGCCACCTTGTGCATCTGGCGTATGTGGGTACTGGGGAAACGAGCCTTGAACCAGGGTCCTGAGGCTTCACAGGCAAGCTCTTAGCCGCTAAGCCATCTCTCCAGCCCATCACCACAGGTTTTATGTGTGCAGTAGACAAACTTCTGCCTCTTAGTCAGACAGACTTGCTGTTTTGTGTTCGTTCCCTGGAGCGTGTGTCCGTGTCCTGTGAGCAGGTCATTCATACCTCCTTGTGGCCTTTGACTGTGGCCTTCGTCTCAGTTTGAGAGATTACTGTTGTCTGCATTTAGCCAGTGAGGAAGTGGGCTCAGAGAGTTCCCAGAGCAGGTGGATGGCCGAGGTGGGGTGAGCATTCAGAGGCAATGCCAGAGCTCCTACTGTGGATCGGAATGTACAGACCTGCTTCCTACAGTAGCAGGAAGACTGTGGAATGTTCTCTCTACTTCCTGCTACAGTGTCTGCCACCAGTAAAGCTAGCTGATTACTGGGGTGAGAAACTGGTCTCTTCCTAGGGAGTTGGTGGTTCATTTGTTTGTTAAAGAACCATTATGTCTGGTCCCAGGATTGAAAAATGTTATCCCCGCCCTGCTGTGAAGGTGCTTGGGAACCAGGGCCTTTAGTTCTTGAAAATCCAACAGAGAAGACCTGGGCCTCACTTCAGATAATCTGTCAGGAGACACCAGTAGAGGGAGCCATTAGACAAAATCACTAATCATGGTGGACCTCACTTACTTATTTTACTTTTCTTTTTGGTGATGGAGGGGGGGAGGAATCCAAGATCTCATGCATAATAAGCAGGTGCTTTATCACTGAGCACTGTATTTAGATGGGCGTGGTGATGCACAACTTTAATCCCAGCACTCGGGAGGCAGAGGTAGGAGGATTGCTGTGAGTTCAAGGCCAGCCTGAGACTACATAGTGAAATCCAGATAAACCTGGGCTATAGTCAGACCCTACCTCGAAAAAAAACAAAAATAAATAAATAAATAAAATTTATTTGTAGTGCATGTGTGTGTGTGTGTGTACACACATGCATAAACACTGGGTCTCTTGTAAACAAACACCAAATGCATGTATGTCACTTTGCCTTTCACTTTATGTAGATGCTAGGGAATTGAACCTCCGGCTGTCAGGCTTTGCAAGCAAGTACCTTTGACCACTGACCCATCTTCTATTTATTATTATTGTTATTATTATTATTATTATTTTGGTTTTTCGAGAAAGGGTCTCACTCTAGCTCAGGCTGACCTGGAATTCACTATGCAGTCTCAGGGTGGCCTCGAACTCAGGGCAATCCTCCTACCTCTGCCTCCCAAGTGCTGGGATTAAAGGTGTGCACCACCACACCTGTTGCTTTTTGTTTTTGTTTTTAAATATTTTATTACTTATTTGTTTATCTGGCAGAAAGAGATAGAGAGAATGGCACGCCAGGGCCTCCAGGCCTTTTTTTTTTTTTTTTTGTCTTTCGAGGTAGGGTTTCACTCTAGCTCATGCTGACTTGGAATTCATCATGTAGTCTCAGGGTGCCTTGGACTCACCTTCTGAGTGCTGGGATTAAAGGCGCGCGCCACCATACCCGGCTTGTTTTTGTTTTTTGAGGTAGAGTCTTACTCTAGCTCAG
Source organism: Dipus sagitta (assembly GCA_036346955.1). Lineage (NCBI taxonomy): Eukaryota > Metazoa > Chordata > Mammalia > Rodentia > Dipodidae > Dipus > Dipus sagitta. The sequence continues at coordinate 25,084,648 of CM070782.1, forward strand.
GCTAACCTGGAACTTACGATGTAGTTTCAGGGTGGCCTCAGACTCATGGCAAGACTCCTACCTCTGCCTCCCCTCCCCCCCAAGGTAGTGTCTTGCTCTAGCCCAGGCTGACCTGGAATTCACTTATGTACTTTCAAGGTGGCCTTGAACTTCCAGCAGGCGATCCTCCTACCTCTGCCTTCTAAGTGCTGGGCTTTAAAATATTTATTGATTTATTTTCTTTATTTATTATTTCTTTCTTTTTTTGGGGAGGGGTGCTTTCAAGATAGGGTCTCACTCTAGCCCAGGCTGACCTGGAACTCACTATGTAGTCTCAGGGTGGCCTTGAACTCATCAGCCATCCTCTTACCTCAGCCTCCCGAGTGCTAGGATTGAAGGTGCACAGCAGTACGCCTGGTGTATTTATTATAGAGAGGGGGGAAGAAAGGCATATATAGAGAGAATAGGCATTCCAGGGTCTCTAGCCCATGCAAATGAACTCTAGACGCATGTGCAACCTTGTACATCTGGACTTACATAAGTTCTGGAGAAGAGAATCAAACGTAGGTCTTTAGGCTTCACAGGCAGGTGCCTTAACCACTAAGCCATCTCTGCAGCCCTGTTTGTTTTCTTTTGTTGTTGTTGTTGTTGTTTTCTGCAAAAGGGTCTCAGTATAGCCCAGTCCAACCTGGAACTCACTTTGTAGCACAGGCTGGCCTCAAACTCATGACGACCCTCATCCTGTGAGTGCTGGAATTAAAGACGTGCACCACCACGCTCAGCTCAAGCACACTTTTGGAACTTAGCTGTCTTGGAGATATTTTACTTTAGAACCTTGTCTAAGCCTCCTCTTTCAAGATAAAGACTTATAAATGAGCTATAGGCCTCCTTAGAGCCCCCCACACCAGAAGTTCTGCTAATATCTCTGTGTGGCCAGGTGTCTATGTAGGGGTGTTGGGGTTAGTCTCTTTTGGAGCAGGGGTTCCAGAACTCCTTACTGATTCTCTGGTCAGGCCGTAGGGCCCCTACTATCTCTGGAAGCCCAGTCAGTGATGATTTTGAGCCCAGGATTTACCTGAGTGTGGGGGAGTGCGGTTACGGGTGGTAGGCAGCACCTGTTTCCCAGCTGTGTGGGGAGGATGTTGTCACCAATAGTGGGGGGTGTTGTCACAGGTACTGGGGTATAGTTATGGGTAGTAGGGTGTAGTTATGGGTAGTGGGGTGTAGTTATGGGTAGTGGACAGTATCTTCTTCCTAGCTGCTTGCTTGCTCTGGTCTTCTTTTTTTGGGGGGCGGGGTTATTTTCGAGGTAGGGTCTCACTCTAGCTCAGGCTGACCTGGAATTCACTATAGTCTCAGGGTGGCCTCTAACTCACGGCGATCCTCCTACCTCTGCCTCCCGAGTTCTGGGATTAAAGGCTTTAAAGGGTGTACCACCATGCCTGGCTTATTTTTTTTTATTTTAACGTTTTATTGAATAAATGATTTTAAAAGTAATAACAATAGTGTCAAAATTACTACAACATCTGGGCTGGGGAGATGGCTTAGGGGTTAAGGCACTTGCCCAAAAAGCCAAAGGACCCAGGTCTAATTCCCCAGGATTCACATAAGCCTGATGCACAAAGTGGTGCATGCATCTGTAGTTTGCAGTGGCTGGAGGCCCTGATGCACCACTCTCCCTCTCTTCTCTCTGTCTCTCTCTCTCTCTCTTTCTTTCTCTCTCAAATAAATCAAAATAAAAATAATTTTTTAAATACAGCAATATCTTTCCACAGCAATGCCTTACAAACCCATATAACCTCATATTTATTTTATTTTTGCTGATTTTTATATTTTAAAGCCATACATGTCATATAAAATGCCCCATTTCCAATTATTTCTTCAAATCATTAAGCAATTAAATGTGGAAGGAAGGAGGACCTAGTTATATTTGTAGAGATTTCAGGTAATGTATAACATCTTACTGTAATTTAAAACAGGTTATTGGGGCTGCAGAGATGGCTTAGTGGTTAAGGTGCTTGCCTGCAAAGCCGAAGGACCCTGGTTCAGTTCCTCAGTACCCACATAAACCAGATGCACAAGATGGCGCATGCATCTGGAATTTGTTTGCAGTGGCTAGAGACCCTGGCATGCCCATTCTCTCTATATATCTGCCTCTCTTCCCCTCTTTATAATAAATAAATTAATTAATTTAAAAAATACAGCAAAGGGCTGGAGAGATCGCTTAGCAGGTTAAGGCGTTTGCCTGCAAAGCCAAAGGACCCTGGTTTGATTCCCTAGGACCCACGTTAGCCAGATGCACAAGGGGGCGCATGCATCTGGAGTTCATATGCAGTGGCTGGCAGCCCTGGTGTGCCCATTCTCTCTCTCTCCCTGTTTCTCTGTCAAATATATAAATAAATAAAAATAAAATATTTAGAAAAAAACAAAAAGAAATTTAAAAAAAACCAGCAAAGCCCAGCACAGAAATAAACAAAAAATATTTTAATGATTTTTTTTTTTTTAAAGCACACACAAAAAATTTATAGCCCGGCATAGTGGCACACACCTTTAATCCTAGAATTCAAGAGGCAGAGGTAGGAGGATTGCTTTGAATTTGAGACCTTCCTGACACTACAGAGTGAATTCTAGGTCAGCCTGAGCTAGAGTGAAACCCTACCTCAAAACAAAAACAAACAAACAAAAAAGAGTAGATTATACCTGAAATCGCCATTTAATTTGATTTTGTTTACGAGAAGAAAGGAGATTGCCGCCCTTTGTAAGAGTCTATCTAGGGGGGGCTGGAGAGATGGCCTAGTGGTTAAGCACTTGCCTGTGAAGCCTAAGGACCCCGGTTCGAGGCTCCATTCCCCAGGACCGACGTTAGCCAGATGCACAAGAGGGGGCACGCGTCTGGAGTTCATTTGCAGTGGCTGGAAGCCCTGGCGCACCCATTCTCTCTCTCTCTCTCTCTCTCTCTCTCTCTCTCTGCCTCCTTCTCTCTGTCACTCTCAAATAAATAAATAAATAAATAAATAAATAAATAAATAAAAGAATAATCTAAAAAAAAAAAGAGTCTATCTAGGAAAGCCACTTTCTCCTCCAGGAAACTGACACTGGCTGCCTTGAGAGATGTGCTTCTGTAATGACACTTGTTTTGAGCGAGGCCCAGGAAATTGGCCTGTAAAAACCAGGAAGAGGAGGAAGACAAGACACAGGAGATCCTTGAGGTCAAGTGTGGTTTCTGCTCCTAGTTCCTTGCGGTGTGGCCCTGGGCACATCATTCCACCTTCCTGTGTACTTGTGACCAAGGACATTGGACAAGGTGTGCTTTGTCCTTCTGGGGATCAGATTTTGTGATCCCTGGAACATTTGAAAGTGATTAGGGACCCCAGTCAAAACAAATGACATGGGCTAAAGAGATGGCTTAGAGGTTGAGGCGGACCCAGGTTCTATTCCTCAGAGCCCACATAAAGCCAGATATACAAGGTGGTGCATGCATCAGGAGTTCGTTTGCAGTGGCTAGTAGGCCCTGGTGTGCCCATTCTCTCCCTCCCTCACGCTCTCTCTGTCTCTGCCTCTGCCCCCCTCAAATAAATAAAATATTTTTAAAAATGACACAAGGGACAAGAGAACTGTGTCATGGGATTATTTTGAGGAACACTGAGGTTATGAACACAATGTGCCCAGTAGCCATTCTCGGGGGACAGCCTGGGGGAAGTGTGTCAGATTGGCTTTGGCCGGGCCCGACTCCTCCCTGGCTCTTCCTCACCTTGATCCCTCCTTTAGGGTAAGAGTTATGGTCTGCATTCATTTCCTTGGACTTAGACCACAAAGTACCAGTACCTTAAATTAGGTGGCTTAAATATCAGAAGTTAATCCTCCGTGGGCTTGAGACCACAAGTCCGAAATCCTGATATCCACAGAGCCACGCTCCCTCCAAAGGCTGTAAGAGAGGACCTTCCTGGATTTCCTGCACTGGTGGCCACTAGCAGTCCTTGGAGTCCCTTGGCTTATAGCTGTGTCACCTCTACCTGTACTCATGGCTAAAATTATCAGTGGCTGTCTCTGTGTGTGATGTCAATGACACAAGTCACTGGACTCAGGCTCAACTTAATCTACCAAGCTTCATCTCAACTTGATTAAATTTGCAGACCCCCCCAGAGTCACATGCATGGTACATGTGAATTGGTAACAGTTGTGGAAGGATGCTTTGCAAGCTGTCCTTCTGAAATCATTTCTGCTTTTAAGTAGAACTCAGGGAGTGCTGTGGCTCCTGATGGAGTGAACGGTAGACATGAGCCCATTAGCCTATTTGAAAACTCTAGTCCTCAAATCAGTTCTATTTGTTTTAAAATATTGTGTTTATTTATTTGAGACAGAGCGGGCGAGACGGAGAGTGGGCGCACCAGAGTCTGCAAACGAACTCCAGACACATGCGCCACCTTGTGCATCTGGCTTTACGTGGGTACTGGGGGTCCTTTGGCTTTGCTGGCAAGTGCCTTAACTCTAAGCCATCTCTCCAGCTCTCTCAAATCAATTCTAAATGACTAAGAAACAACTGGGTAAGTGGCAAGGTTAAAATGGGCTTCCGTCCAATTGGTGAGAACACCAGGGCCGCATGGAGGTGACTGTACACAGTTACCTTCCTCAGCTATGAGGCCATGTGGGATGGTATGGGGCTGCACAGAATTAGGGGGCTACTAGGAATTATGGGGCCAAAAGACACGAGAGTTGAAGTTTTCTTGTTTTGAAGTGCCTTGTTTTGTTTGGATTTGATTTTTGGTGTGTTTTTTTTTTGGGGGGGGGGGAGGTTGGTTTTTCGAGGTAGGGTCGCTAGCCCAGGCTGACCTGGGATTCACTATGGAGTCTCAGGGTGGCCTCGAACTCACAGGGATCCTCCTACCTCTGCCTCCCAAGTGCTGGGATTAAAGGCATGCGCCACCACGCCCGGCTTGGATTTGATTTTTTTGTTTGTTTGTTTATTTATTTATTTGAAAGCGACAGAGAGAAGAAGACAGAGAGAGAGAGAGAGAGAGAATGGGCGTGCCAGAGCTTCCAGCCTCTGTAAACGAACTGCCAGATGCGTGCGCCCCCTTGTGCATCTGGCTAACGTGGGTCCTGGGGAATTGAGCCTCGAACCGGGGTCCTTAGGCTTCTCAGGCAAGCGCTTAACCACTAAGCCATCTCTCCAGCCCTTGGATTTGATTTTTTTTTTATTTTTTTGTTCATTTTTATTTATTTATTTGAGAGTGACAGAGAGAGAGAGAGAGAGAGAGAGAGAGAGAATGGGCACGCCAGGGCTTCCAGCCACTGCAAATGAACTCCAGATGCGTGTGCCCCCTTGTGCATCTGGCTAACAGGGGTCCTGGGGAATCGAGCCTTGAACCGGGGTCCTTAGGCTTCACAGGCAAGCGCTTAACCGCTAAGCCATCTCCCCAGCCCTTGGATTTGATTTCTGAATAGAAGGTCTCACTATGTAGCCTAGACTGGCATCAAACTCATAGTAATTAATACTCCTGCTTCAGTTTCCTGAATGCTGAAATTACAGATGTGAGGCACCATGCCTGGCCAAGTGCCTTTTCTTGACAACAAAGTAAGATCAACTGTGTTCTTCTGACATAAAAACAGACACAATAGGAAAGAAAAATCCTAATTTTAGAGTATATTGTCCAAACAGATGCTATTTGTCTTTGTTGTTTGTTTGTTTGTTTGAGGTAGCGTCTCGCTCTAGCCCAGACTGACCTGGAATTCGCTATGTTCACGGTGTATTCTCAGGCCTGCCTCAAACTCACCTCTACCTCCGGAGTCCAGGGATTAAAGACAAGTGCGCCACCACACCCAGCTATTTGTCTTTTAAGGGCAGAAATTGTGGAGTCAGGTTGGCTGCCCTGTGCTGTCTATTATCCAGCCGACTGGTCTTGGGGTATGTAGTAAAATGGGTCTAGGGACAAGCCATCCATCATGGTCAACATGTGTAAAGCCTCGGTAAACTAGAGCTGATATTATAATTACTGTTTCAGACACCTTGGAATGAGTGCAGGCCAGTTTCAGGTCAGATGCAAGAGCTTAGGAAACACATAAAGTAGAGCTATGCAGTTGTCCTCTCAGAGCTGCTTCAAGTCCCTACCCTGGAGTCCACCTGCTTTGTTTCTTTTTGGTGTGTGTGTGTATGTACACATGCGTATGTGTGGACGCAAAAGGTTGACCCATGGGTCCTCCTTGATGGCTCTCCCCCTTATTTGAAACAGGGTTTCTCATTTGGACCCAGAGCTCGCCCATTTGGCTAACCTAACTTGCCAGCTTGTTCCCTGTCTCTACCTCCTGCACTCTGGGATTATCTGTGGCCTACATGCCTGCCCTGAGTTTATTTTTATTTATTTATTATTTGCAAGCAGAGTGACGAGAGAGAATGAATGAATGAATATTGGCATGTCAGGGCCGTTAGCCACAGTAAATGAACTCCAGATAGATGCACCATTTTGTGCATCTGGCTTTACATGGGCACTGAGGAACTCATTCCGTGTCGTTAGACATTTGCAGACTCCCCAGCCTCCTGCCTCTATTTATGTGGGTGCTAGGGCTATGAAGTCAGATCCTCATGCTTGTGTCCACTGAGACAGACCCCACCTGCTTTAAAGTTGCCCCTCTCTAGTCTTACTAAATAGCAAAACTGATAGAGAGAGAGAGAGAGGGAGGGAGAACATCCAGACCCTCCCACTCTTGTAGTGCAGGGAGTTGAACACAGGACGTTGGGCATCATGAGTGCATGATCATTGAGCCCCACTTCTAGCCTCCTGTTGGCTTTTTGAAATCAGCACCCCCCTTGCTTCAGAGGAGTCCCAGGCAGGAAGTGAGTGTCAGCATGCTGGCCTCCAGTGTGACCACAGAAGAAGCTGTGTGTACACTGTGTCCCCTGTCTATACAACCTCCAGAGAATGAAGGAGCAACAGGAGGCTCAGTGGCAAACATCTAGGAAAAACCCCACCCGGTAAATATAGGTAGTCGTTGGATTGAGAGCCTACCTTATGTTTGCAAAGACACCCTTTCCAAGTATAGTTGGAAATCCCCATTCACGGGGACTGGAGATGAGGGTTAGGACCTGGACATATCTTTTGAGGGACGAATGTCACAATGCAATCCACGACAGATGGGTTTTTACAGGCACAGATGGTTGAGCTGGCATAGAGACCAGGTGCGCTGATGCTTGGCCGGAGTCCTTGCCTGCAGCACAAGGGTTCCCCTGGGACTTTCCGGGTCATTCGGGGTCCCAGTTGCAGCCTTGCTGCTCTCCCTTTTATCCACCTCACAGTTGGAGCTGCTTTCCTCGTGTCGCCTCTCTCCCTTGCCGTCACAATGGTGGTATTTTTAGTCACTGCATAGATGGAGTGTCTAATCATTAACACCGCACCATGGGAAGCAGTGGTGCCCAAATCCACTGTTGACTAATTAAGTTCTTAGGGAGAAGTTGGCATGAAGGGGAGCCAGGGCCCAGCCAACTGTCATCTGTGATTCTCATGGTAGGTCGCACATGGGGCAGTTTCCAAGGGCCTGGTGGCTTAATCCTCTGGATAAAGCATGTGCTGGAGCTTTCTGGGGCCACAGGCTTGTGGGGGCTGAGCTGATACGGGCATGTAGCCTTCTCCGGGCTTCTCAGAGTCCTGTGGAAGGGATAAATTCAGGAAGAGCCTAAGGAAGCCAGTGACATGACTTCTTCAAGCACCATTTATTTCTCTGAGACAAAAATCTCCCACCAAAAGCTGGGTGTGGTCGCTCATGCTTTTAATCCCAGCACTCGGGAGACAGACATAGGAGCATCACTGTGAGTTTGAGGCTAGCCTGAGACTACAGAATGAGTTCCAGGTCAGCGTGGGCTAGAACAAAAAAAAACAAAAAGGAAGCCAGGCATGGTAGCGCACACCTTTAATCCCAGCACTCGGGAGGCAGATAGGAGGATTGCAGTGAGTTCGAGACCACCCTGAGACTACATAGTGAATTCCAGGTGAGCCTGGACTAGAGCAAGACCCTACCTCGAAAACCAAAAATGAAAACTAAAAAACTGCAGTTAGGATATGCCTCCCTGCTTTGCCCCTTTACAAATGAAAATACTTCTTGGAAGGAGAGCGCCCCCTGGTGGACACAGAGGCCCACAGCAAAGAGGGGAGCTTGGCTTCCTGTAATAGTTGAGGTCCAAGACTCAGCACCTGGAGAAAACATTAAACTATAGTATTTAAATATGTATTTATCAGGCTGAAGAAGTGGCTTCATGGTTAAGGTGCTTGCGTACAAAGCCCAGAAATTCAGGTTCGATCCCCCAGTGCCCACGTAAGCCAGCTGCACAAGGTGGCACATGCATCTGGAATTTGTTTGCAGTGGCTAGAGGCCATAGCACACCCATTCTCTCTTTCTATCTGCCTCTCTCTCAAGTAAATAAACAAAATAATTATTTACTTCTGAGAGATAGAGATATGGAATTCTATATAAACACACCACTTTGTGCATGTGTCTGTGGACACTAGAACTTTGAACCCAGGCCATCAGGTTTTGTAAGCAAGTACTTTTAACCACTGAGCAATCTCCACAGCCCTCAAATATATTGTTTTACAAAAAGTAAAACTGGGTGGGCATGGTAGCACATGCCTTTAATCCCAGCACTCAGGAGGCTGAGGTAGGTGAGGTAGGTCAGATCACTGTGAGTTTGAGGCCAGTCTGAGACAGCACAGTGAATTTTAAGTCAGCCTGGGCTAGAGTGAGATCCTTGAAAAAACAAAAACAAAAAACAAACGATAAAACTATGTCAGCCCAGGTTCAAATCCCCAGAACGCATATAAAGCCACATACAAAGTGATGCATGTGTGACATGTATGTGCCCATTTACATATACACACATATGCACACAAATAAACACAAAATTTAATAAGATCATTGAATCATCATAATCACAACTTAGTGTCCCACTAAAATAAAGTGTTGCACATCACAGTATCCTTTAAAAAAAAATTAAAATAGAGGGCTGGAGAGATGGCTTAGCAATTAAGGTGCTTGCCTGCAAAGCCAAAGAACCCAGGTTCGATTCCCCAGGACCCACGTTGGCCAGATGCACAAGGTGATGCACATGTCTGGAGTTCATTTGCAGCTGCTGGATGCCTTGGCGCTCCCATTCTCTCTCCTTGTTTCTCTCTCTTTCTCTCTCTCTCTCTCTCTCTCTCCCTGTTTCTCTCTCTCTCAAATAAATAAATAAAAATAAAATATTTTTAAAAAATTAAAATAGAAGCTGGGTGTGGTGGCACACGCCTTTATTCCCAGCACTTGGGAGGCAGAGGTAGGAGAATCACCGTGAGTTCGAGACCACCCTGAGACTACATAGTGAATTCTAGGTCGGCCTGAGCTAGAGTGAAACCGTACCTCGAAAAAATAAAAAACAAAAAAATTAAAATAGAGATAATAATAATTTATATGTGCTGGAAAGATGGCTGAGCTGTTAATGGCACTTGGATGCAAAACCTGCCAGTCCTGGTTCAGTTCCCAAACCGCCCACATAAGCTGGACACAGAATGAGACTCAAGTCTCTGGTGTTCATATTCAGCAGCAAGAGGTGCTGGCTGATGCTCATGCTCGCATGCACACGTACACACGTGCAAATATTTTTTTTAAAAAAGTGTATAAACAGGCATAGTGACACATACTTGTAATTCAGCACTTTGGAGGTGGAAGTAGGTAGATCAGAAATTGAAGGTCATTCTCAGCTGCATAGTGAGACTCAAGCTCTTGATGAATTCCTGTCTCAAAAGTAAAGGGGCTGGAGGGTTAGCTTAATGGTTAAGGCGCTTGCCGGAGAAGCCTAAGGACCCGGGTTCGATTCTCCAGGTCCCACGTAAGCCAGATGCCACATGTGGCACATGCGTCTGGAGTTCGTTTGCAGTGGCTAGAGGCCCTGGCATGCCCGTTCTCTCTCTCTCTAATAAATAAATAAAAATAAAATTTAAAAATACATAAAAAAGTAAAAGGCTGAGCATGTGGCATATGCCTTTACTCCCAGAACTCCAGAGACTGAGACAGAAAGATTGCCATGAGTTCACGGCCAGCCTGGACTACAGAGTGAGTTCCTGGGCTAGAGTGAGACCGCACCTCAGGAAAGAAAGGAAGGCAGGAAGGAAAGACGGCAGAAAGGGAGAAAGAGAGGGAGGGGGAAGGAAGGAAGGAGAAGGAGAGAGAGAAAAGGGCTGGCAAGATGGCTTAGCAGTAAAGGCATTTGCCTGCAAAGCCTAAGGACCCAGGTTCATTCCCCATTACCCATGTAAGCCAGATGCACTTGATAGCACATGTGTCTGGTGTTTGTTTGCAGTAGCTAGAGGCCCTGGTATGCTCATTTTCTCTCGCTGTCGCTCTCTCTGTCTCTTTATCTGCTCATTTGGCCTGGCTGGCCAAATATAAGGCTTGCAGTGTCCACTGTCAAGTATCTTCACTGATGATATCTCTCTGTCCCATTGAACTGCATGCAGCGTGGCTTTTTCCAGCTTTCTGTCAGCTGGTCTACTTGGAGGAGGTTATCAGCTCAGTTCCAGCAGGATATCTCAGTGACCTTGCAGCCCAAGTAGGTGGAGTCTTAAGCAATAGGGTCTTACCATATATTCCTGGTGGGAAACCAAGGTTCTTGGCAATGGCCTGTAATGTTTTGGTGGCATCAGGGACCTCCCTGGCCAACAACTCACTGGAAGGTATCCCATCCCTGGCACTGAAAATTTTCTAGTAACAATCTATGGCTCCTGAGTGTTCCATTGTCCAAAAAAGTAGATGTCCATATGGCTTATTTATATCATCTTAGATTTTGATTAGCCCTCCCTCCACCTTTCCTTTACTCAATCTCTTCCTCTGACCTCACTTAGGCCTTTTCACCCCCATTAATCTGCTCTTCTACTTACATATATACAATACCATCCTATTAAGTCCCCCTACCTCCCTTTCCATTCCCTCTATATCCCCTTTCTAGCATACTGGCCTCTGCTACTGAGTTTTATTCCTACTCACATAGAAGTCCAATCATTGTAGCTAGGATCCACATATGAGAGAGAACATGTGATGTTTGGCTTTCTGGGCCTGGGTTACCTCACTAAATATAATACTTTCCAGATCCATCTATTTTCCTGCAAATTTCATAACTTCATTTTCCTTTACCTCTGAGTAGAACTCCATTGTGTAAATGTGCCACATCTTCATTATCCACTCATCAGTTGAGAGACATCTAGGCTGGTTCCATTTCCCAACTATTGTGAATAGAGCAGCAATAAACATGGTTGAGCAAGTATCTCTAAGGTAGTAAGACAAGTACTTAGGATATATGCCTAGGAGTGTTATAGCTGGGTCATATGGTAGATCTATTTTTAGCTGTCTCAGGAACCTCCACACTGATTTCCACAATGGCTGGACCAGATTGCATTCCCACCAAGAGTGTAGAAGGGGTCCTCTTTTTCCGCATCCCCACTAGAATTTATGGTCATTTGTTTTCATGATGGTAGCCAGTCTGACAGGAGTGAGATGGAATCTCAACGTAGTTTTAATCTGCATTTCCCTGATGACTAGGGATGTAGAACATTTTTTTTTAGATGTTTATATGCCATCTGTATTTCTTCTTTTGAGAACTCTATTTAGTTCCATAGTCCTTTTTTAAAAAAAATTTATTTTTATTTATTTATTTGAGAGCAGCAGACAGAGAGAGAAAGAGGCAGAAAGAGAGAGAGAATGGGCGCGCCAGGGCCTCTAGCCACTGCACACGAACTCCAGATGCATGCGCCCCCTTGTGCATCTGGCTAACGTGGGTCCTGGAGAATCAAGCCTCGAAGTGGGGTCCTTAGGCTTCACAGGCAAGCACTTAACCGCTAAGCCGTCTCTCCAGCCCCATAGCCCATTTCCTAATTGGGTTGTTTGGTTTCTTATTACTTAATTTTTTTGAGTTCTTTGCATATCCTAGACATTAATCCTCTATCAGATGTATAGCTGGCAAAGATTTTCTCCCATTCTGTCGGTTGTCTGCTTGCTCTATTCACAGTGTCCTTTGCCGTACAAAAGCTTGGTGAGGTCCCAGAGGTTGATCTGTGGTTTTATTTCCTGATCAATTGGGATTATATTCAGAAAGTCTTTGCCAATATGTTGAAGGGTTTCCCCTACTTTTTCCTCTAGCAGTTTCAGAGTTTTAGGTATTTGATCCATTTGGACTTAATTCTTGTGCATGGAGAGAAATAATGGTCTATTTTCATCCAGTTTTCCCAGCACCATTTGCTGAAGAGGCTGTCTTTTCTCCAATGAGTATTTTTGGCATTTTTGTTGTTTTTTTTTGAGGTTGGGTCTCACCCTAGCTCAGGCTGACCTGAAATTCACTATGTAGTCTCAAGGTGGCCTTGAACTCATGGTTATCCTCCTACCTCTGCCTCCCAAGTGCTGGGATTAAAGGCTTGTGCCACCATACCTGGCCTATTTTTTTTATTTTTCTTTATTTATTTGAGAGAGAAAAATATATAGGGAGAGAGAAAGAATGGGTGTGCCATGCCCTCCAGCCACTGCAAACGAACTCCAGATGCATGTGCCACCCCTTTGTGCATCTGGCCTACGTGGGTCCTGGGGAATTGAACCTGGGTCCTTTGACTTTGCAAGCAAGCACCTTAACCACTAAGCCATTTCTCCAGCCCCCTTTTTCTTGTTTTCTTGAGGCAGGATCTCACTCCAGCTTAAACTGAACTAGAACTCACTCTGTAGCTCAGGCTGGCCTTGAACTCACAACAGTTCTTCTATCTCAGCCTCCCAAGTGCTGAGATTAAAGGTATGAGCCACCATGCCCATCTATTTGTTCGTTTTTGTTTGCTTTGAAGTTTTAGTCAGTTGAAACATTTAAAAAACCAAAGGCCCAGCATGGTGGTGCACGCCTGTAATCCCAGCATTTGGGAGGTAGAGGTAGGAGGATCGCTGTGAGTTTGAGGGCACCCTAAGACTACATAGTGAATTCCAGGTCAGACTGGACTAGAGTTAAACCTTACCTAGGGGTGGGGGGGGTGATGCAGAGGTGGGTTGGGGAGATACATGGCTTAGGGGTGGAGTTAAATACATTTGCTTGCAGAATCTGATGGCCTGCGTTTGATTCCCCGGTACCCATATCAACCCCACCTGGGGTTTGTTTGTAGTGGCAGAAGGACCTGACATGTCCATTCTCTCTCTCTCTCTCTCTCTCTCTCTCTCTCTCTCTCTCTCTCTGTGTGTGTGTGTGTGTGTGTGTGTGTGTGTCTGCTTTTCTCTTTGTCTCTCTCAAATAAACAGAAATATTTTAAAAAGTAATAAATAGCTTGGTATGGTGACATGTGCCTTTAATCCATGCCTTAGGGAAGCCAAGGTAGGAGGATTGCTGTGAGTTTGAGGCCAGCCTGAGACTACATAGTGAATTCCAAGTCAGCCAGCCTGGGCTATAGGGAGACCCTACCTCAAAAAACCAAAAGGAAAAAAAAGAAACAAACAAACAAACAGCCAGCCATGGTGATGCACGCCTTTAATCCCAGCATTCAGGAGGCATAGGTAGGAGGATCGCCACAAGTTCCAGGCCACCCTGAGACCACATGGTGAATTCCAGGTCATCCTGAGCTAGCTCAAAAAACAGGGGAAAAGAAAGAAAGAAGGAAAGGAAGGAAGGAAGGAAGGAAGGAAGGAAGGAAGGAAGGAAGGAAGGAAGGAAGGAAGGAAAGAGACAAAGAGAGAGACGGAAAGGGAGGGAGGGAAGGTAGGTAGGTAGGCTGGTGGGCTGGTGGGCTGGAGGGATGGCATTCAGCGGTTAAGGCGCTCCCCTGTAAAGCCTGAGGACCAGAGTTCAGTTTCCCCAGTACCCATGTAAAGCCAGATGCACAAGGTGGCACATGTGTCTGGCATTCATTTGCAGTGCCTTGAATCCCTCGTGTGTCCATTCTCTGTATATATTTACCTCTTTCTCACTCTCTCTCAAATAAATAATTAACTTTTGTTCTTTTTTGTTTGTTTGTTTTGTTTTTCTAGGTAGGGTCTCCCTCTAGCTCAGGCTGACCTGGAATTCACTATGTAGTCTCAAAGTGGCCTCGAACTCAGTGATCCTCCAACTCGGCCCCCAAGCACTGGGATTAAATATATATATAATTTTTTTTAAATAAAGGTGCTTACTTGCAAAGCCTGCTTGCCTGGTGGGTTCAAGTCCCCAGTACCCATATAGAGCCAGATGTACAATGTGGTGCATGTGTCTGGAGTTCATTTACAGTGAGTGGCAAGAGGCCCTGGCATGCTCACTCACTTTTTCTTTGTATCTCTGACTCTGTCTGTCTCAAATAAAAAAATTTTTTTTGAGGTAGAGTCTCATTCTAGCTTAGGTTGAGCTGAAACTCAGTCTGTAGCCCCAGACTGCCTTCAAACTCATAGTGATCCTGATTGCTGAAATTAAAGGTGTGTGCCACTATGCCTGGCAAATAAAAATATTTTAAGAACATGAAAATGCAGAGATTTCAAGTCAAACTCTGTGTCTGATTTCATCTGCAAAACCAGAAATTGGAGGCTGGGGAAATGGCTCTGCTTTTAAAGACACTTACTTATAAAACCTGCCTAGCCAAGTTTGATTCCCTGTCTTGGGTTCAATTCCCAGTGCCCACTTAAAGCCAGATGTACAAAGTAGTACATATGTCTAGAGTCTGTTTACAGTGGCACTCCCATCTCTCTCTCTTGCTCTTAAATAAATAAATAAATAAATAAATAAAGTTAAGCACCAAACATGGTGGCACTTGTCTTGAACCTCAGTACTTGGGAGGCTAAGGTAGGAGGAACCCTGTAAGATCCAGGCCAGCCTGGGAATACAAAGTGAATTCCAGGTGAGCCTGGCCAAAAAATCCTACCTCAAAAACCACAACAGCCAGTCGTGGTGGCACACGTCTTTAGTCCTAGCACCTGGGAGGCAGAGGTAAGAGGATCACTGGAGTTCGAGGCCACCCTGAGATTACATAGTGTATTCCAGGTCAGCCTGGGCTAGAGCAAGACCCTACCTCAAAAAACAAACAAACAAAGCCGGGCGTGGTGGCGCACGCCTTTAATCCCAACACTCGGGAGGCAGAGGTAGGAGGATCGCCGTGAGTTCGAGGACACCCTGAGACTCCATAGTGAATTCCAGGTCAGCCTGGGCTAGAGTGAGACCCTACTTCAAAAAACCAAAACAAACAAACAAACAAACAAAAGAAAAGAATTAAAAACCAGAGATCTGGTGGGACTTTGCTTGCCAGAGGAAGTGAGTAGATTGATTGGGTAGCATATATCTTCTTTAAGGAGGCCTGGGTGGTCCCCAAGCCTCACCATTCCCTGTTACCTTGACCCATTTGCGTCTTTCACTCTACTGTGTCACAGATAACTCAAAAGGGTTGAATGAGGGAGCAGATCTGAAACATTACATTATAGTGCTTGGCACAGGGTAAGTACTCAGTACCTCTTATAAAGCCTTTCAACAAAAGGTGTTACGCCTGTCCCTCTGAGGTTTACTTTTCTGCCCCTCACTTGGCCAATCTAACTTTACCCTGAGTGGACAGCCAAGATGAAAAGGGAACATGGGACTGGCTTCTTGGGAGGCAAGTAATGAGGGTTATATTGTTTAGAATATATTCAAAAATAGTAATTAGGGCTGGAGAGATGGCTTAGTGGTTAAGATGATTACCTGTGAAACCTAAGGACCCAGGTTCGATTACCCAGAACCCATGTTAGCCAGATGCACATAGTGGCACATGTGTCTGAGTTCATTTGCAGTGGCTAGAGGCCCTGGCTTGCCAATTCTCTCTCTCTCTCTCTCTCTCTTTGTCTCCTTATAAATAAAAATAAAACATTTTAAAAAACAATAATTAGGTAAAGGATGTCACTCAGTGGTAGAGAGTGTGCTTATTTTTTAATAAGATATATTTTTAATTTATTTATTAGAATCAGAGAGGGGTGAAGGACGGAGGGAGAGAGAAAGTGAGAGTGGGTGCTCCAGGGTCTCTATCCACTGCAAATGAACTCTAGACACATGTGCCACTATGTGCATCTGGCTTATGTGGGATTTGGAGAATCAAACCTGGGTCCTTAGGCTTCACAGGCAATGTACCTTAACCACTAAACCATCTCTCTAGCCTGAGAGTGTGTATATTATTAGCATGTGTGAAGCCTTGGATTCAATTCTTCAACACCAAAAAACAAGCAAAAGGATTAAAATTAAAAACCAAGCCTGGAAGTCTCGTAGTCATGGCCAAGTGGTTAAGGCGATGGACTGGAAAAACCAAGCCGGACATGGTGACACACGCTTCTAATCCCAGCACCTGGGAGGCAGAAGTAGGAGGATCGCTATAAGTTCGTGACCACACTGAGACTACATAGTGAATTCCAGGTCAGCCTGGGCTAGAGCAAGACCCTAACTTGAAAAAAAAAAAAAAAAAAAAAAAAAAAAAAAAAAAAAAAAAAAAAAAAAAGGGGGGGCCTGGAGGGGTTTGGTCAGCACCCTTAAAAAACTTGCCTGCAAAACCTATGGACTTCGGGTTTCAAATTTCCCCAGTACCCATTTAAGCCAGATGCAAAAGGGCCCGGCCCCCCATGTCTGGAGTTTGTTTGAAATTTGACTGGGGGCCCCGGATCCCCCATTCTCCTATTAAAGGGAAAAAAAAATAAAAAAAAAAGTCACCCGGGTTTGGGGGGGGGGGCCACATGCTTTTTTTTCCCAGAACTTGAAAAGGCAGAGGGGGGAAGGATGCTTTTAAATTTGGGAAAAACCAAAACCGGGGGACCCCAAGGGTTTAATTTCCCAGGTTAGCCTGGCAAAAAGGGGCCCCCCTGAAAAAAAAAAAAAAAAAAAAAAAAAAAAAAAACCAAAAATGGGTGGGGGGTTTTTGGGTTTTAAAAAGGGGCTTTTTAAAAGGGCCAAAGGCCGGGATTCAATTCCCAAGTGCCCACGTAAGCCTGATGCACAAAGTGTTACATGTGTCTGGAGTTTGTTTGCAGTGACAAAGACCCTGGAGCACCCATTGCCGCCCCCCTGCAATTAAATAAATAAATAAATAATTAAAAAAAAAAACAAAGCCAGCCTGGAGGGATGGATTAGAGGTTGAGGCGTTTGCCTGCAAAGCCAAAGGACCCAGGTTCAATTCCCAAGGACCCACGTTAGCCAGATGCACAAGGGGGCACACACATCTGGAGTTTGTTTGCAGTGGCTGGAGACCCTGGTGCGCCCATTCTCTCTCTCTCTCTCTCTCTCTCTCTCTCTGTCTCTGTCTCCCTTTTTCTCTGTCAAATAAATAAAAATAAATAAATAAAATAATAAAAATTAAAACCAAAGCCAATTAGAAGTTGATCTGCTCTTTGTCATCCCCATGGGCTGGCAGTGGTAACCATGTTGTAATGAAATACTTCTCTCCCCAGAGGTGGGGTGCTCCCATGGCGCCTTTATTAGCCTTTCTTATACAGTATGTGAAGACCAGCCTCAAACTGCATCATGTCCTCTTTGTTTTTCTCCATTGTACAATTCGTCCTCTGTTGGTGTTGTTTTTTTTGTTTTGTTTTGTTTTGTTTTTTGTTTTGTTTTTGGCTTTTCGAGGTAGGGTCTCACTCTAGCTCAGGCTGACCTGGAATTCACTATGTAGTCTCAGGTGGCCTCGAACTCACAGCCATCCTCCTACTTCTGCCTCCCGAGTGCTGGGATTAAAGGCGTGCGCTACCACGCCTGGCTCCCATCCTCTGTTTTTTTTTTTTTTTTTTTTTTTTTTTTTTTTTTGCTTTGGTTTTTTGGTTTTTTTGTTTGTTTGTTAGTTTTTGGTTTTTCAAGGTAGGGTCTCACTCTAGCCCAAGCTGACCTGGAGCTCACTATGTAGTCTCAGGGTGGCCTCGAACTCATGGCGATCCTCCCACCTCTGCCTCCCGAGTGCCGGGATTAAAGGCGTGCACCACCACACCCGGCTTCAATTCGTCTTCTGTGTCTATGAGTTCAGGCTCCTGCAACTGTGGACTCAATCAATTTCAAATCGATAGTTCTCAAGTGGGAGTGGACAATAAAAAATAGCAACATAATAGCAAAACATCATTCTCACAAAAATACAGCATAACAACTATTTACTGTTATTAAATATTACAGCATTTACATTGAATTAGGTATTACAAGTAATCTAGACGTGTTTTAAAACGTATGGGTTGTGATAGCGCACACCTTTAATCCCAGCACTCGGGAGGCAGAGGTAGGAGGATCGCCACAAGTTCAAGGCCATCCTGAGACTACATACTGAACTCCTCAAAAAAAAAAAAACACACATATGGGTTATATGAAAACACTATGTACATTTTTGTGAGAGAGTAGAACACATGTGGATTTTGGTGTTTGTGGAAGGCTTGGGAACCAGTTCTCCATGGATACCGAGGGACAGTTGTGCTGCATGCATGTGAGAAAACTTGACAGCCTCAAAATCCTGTTACTTTGCTATATCTGTTATTACTGTCTAAGTGAAATATGAAAAAAAAAATTTTAAACTGTATTATTTGCAAGCAGGAGAGGGAGAGATAGAAAGTTAGTTGTGTGTGTGTGCTTCTTTTTTCTTTCTTTCTTTTTTTTTTTTTTTTTTTTTGAGGTAGTTTCTCGTTCTAGCCCAGGCTGACCTGGAATTCACTATGTAGTCTCAGGGTGTCCCTAAACTCACAGCGATCCTCTAACCTCTGCCTCCCAAGTGCTGGGATTAAAGGCGTGTGCCACCATGGCTGGCTTTTTTTTTTTTTTTAAGAGAGAAAGCGGCAGAGGGGGCACGATTGGGCCTCCAGCCATTGCAAA
Organism: Dipus sagitta; assembly: GCA_036346955.1. NCBI lineage: Eukaryota > Metazoa > Chordata > Mammalia > Rodentia > Dipodidae > Dipus > Dipus sagitta. The sequence continues at coordinate 25,103,420 of CM070782.1, forward strand.
CATGCAAACGAACTCCAAATGTATGTGCCACCTTGTGCATCTGGCTGATGTGGGTCCTGGAGAACCGAAAGTGGGCAAATAAGCACCGTAACAGCTAAGCTATCTCTCCAGCCTGTTTTTCTATTTTGTTTTGTTTTGTTTTTGGGTTTTTTTTTTTTTTTTTTTTTTTTTGGTGTGTGTTTCGAGGTATGGTCTCACTCTAGCTAAGGCTGACATGGAATTCACTATGCAGTCTCACGGTGGCCTTGAACTCACTGCGACCCTCCTACCTGGTTTTTTTTGTTCATTTTTATTTATTTATTTAAGAGTGACAGAGAGAGAGAGAGAGAGTGAGAGAGAGAGAATGGGCACACCAGGGCCTCCAGCCACTGCAAACGAACTCCAGACGCATGCGCCCCCTTGTCCATCTGGCTAACGTGGGTCCTGGGGAATCAAGCCTTGAACCGGGGTCCTTAGGCTTCACAGGCAGGCGCTTAACCAGTAAGCCATCTCTCCAGCCCCTGTTTTGTTTTTTAAGATAGGGTCTTGCTCTAGCCCAAGCTGACCTGGAACTCACTTTGTAGTTTCAGGCTGGCCTCCTACCTCTGCCTCCCAAGTACTGGGATTAAAGGCATGTTGAACTCCAGACCCATGTGCCACCTTCTACATCTGTCTTTACGTGGGTACTGGGCAATTGAACCCAGACCATCAGGCTTTTCAAGCAAGCATCTTTAACCACTGAGCCATCTCTCTAGCCCCTTAATTAAAATTTTAAAAAAAGCGCGCACACACATTATTTATTTATTTATTTGAAAGGGGGAGAGTATGGGTATGCCAGGGCCCCCTGCCACTGCAAACAAACTGCAGACACATACACCAAATTTAACTATGTGCTCTTTCACATAGGTCAAAATGTAGCTTCATGCCCTGTTTAGAGACCCGCCCCCTTTCACCCTGGGCTAATGTGGCTCCTTTGTTTGGCGACAGAACGTGCTGAAGGAACACGCAGATGACGACCCCAGTCTGGCTATTACTGGAGTCCCTGTGGTCAGCTGGCCTAAGAAGACACCAAAGGTAAGATGTGGACTGCCCACAGCCAGAAGCCCACTTCCCGCTTCCTCCCGCCTCTCCTCCAGAATGTGTGTCAGAAAAGCCTCCTTTTCAGGACAGCTTCTGGAAGAGGGAACCCCTAGCGAGCTTGAATGATTTGGGTGATAGATTCATTGTGAATGTTTTTGCTTCACAAGCTGTGGGAAATTTGAGATGTGCCCCCTGGTGGTCACCTGTTAACCATGAGTGATAATTTCCTTTCTGTCAGGTGGATTCTCTTTGCCTCACTCCTTTACTTCTTTTCTTCCTTTCTTCCCTTTTCCACCATGGCTGCCTGTCTCCCTCCTTGTTCACAAAAGCCTGATGGCTAGAGTTCGATTCCCCAGTACTCACATAAAACCAGATGCACAAAGTGGAACATGAATCCAAAGTTTATGTGCAGTGGCAGGAGGCCCTGGTATGCCCATTCTCTCTTCTATTTCCTTCTCTCTGAAATAAATAAATACATAAATTAAAATAATTGCCAGGCATGGTGGCGCATGCCTTTAATCCCAGCACTCGGGAGGCAGAGGTAACAGGACTGCCATGAGTTCGAGGCCACCCTGAGACTACATATTGAGTCCAGGTCAGCCTGGGCTAGAGTGAGACTCTACCTCAAGTAAACCAACAACAACAAAAAAGGTTAAAAAAATATTTTCATGCCTAGCGTGGTGGCACATGGCTTCAGTCCCAGCACTCGGGAGGCAGAGGTAGGAGGATCGCTGTGATTTTGAGACCAGCCTCAGACTACATAGTGAATTCCAGGTCAGCCTGGGCTACAGTGGAAAAACCAAAAAAAAAAAACCAAAAAAAAAAACATTTTTATTAATTTATTTATTTGTAAGCAGAGAGGGAGAGAATGGGTATGCCAGGGCCTCCAGCCACTGCACATGAACTCCAGACACGTGTGCCACTGGCTTTACATGGGTCCTGTGGAATCGAACCTGAATGTTAGGCTTTGCAGGCAAATGTCTTAACCTCTGAGCCATCTCTCCAGCCCCAAGTTTCCTTCCTCTTTGATAGTGACTTCTCCACCCACACACCTGAGGTAGGGTCTCACTCTAGCCCAAGCTGACCTGGAATTCACTATGTAGTCTCAGGCTGGTCTCGAACTCACAGCAATCCTCTTACCTTTCTTCCTGTGTTCTGGGATTAAAGAAGTGAGCCACCACACCCAGCCTGTTCTGTACTTTTCTTATAAACGAAATCATAGATGTGTGGCATTCTCTAAATTTTTTTGGGGGGGGGCAGCTTTTGAGGCAGGGTCTCACTCTAGCCCTGGCTGACCTGACCTGGAACTCACTCTGTACTCCCAGCCTGGCCTCAAACTTACAGAGATCCTCCTACCTCTACCAAGTCCTGGGATTAAAAGCGTGCACAACCATGCCTGCTTTATTATTTTGTTTATTTATTTATTTACAAGCAGAGGAGGGGGAGGGAGAAAGATAATGGGTGTACTAGGGCTTCTTGCCACTGCAAACAAAACCCGGATGCATGTGCCACTTTGTGCATATGGCTTTACATGGTGTGGTGGTTTGATTCAGGTGTCCCCCATAAATTTATGTATTCTGAATGCTAGGTCCTCAGCTGGTGGCAGTTTGGGAATTGGAGCCTCCTGGAGGCAGTGTATTGTTGGGAGGAAGGCTTGCGATTGTTATAGCCAGCTTCCCCTTGCCAGTGTATCATAGAGCTTCCTCTCAAGTCTGTAACCAAAATAGACCTTCCTCTCAGAAGCTGCTCTTGGTCAGGTGTTTTCTGCCAACAACATGAAGCTGACTGCAACACATGGGTACTGGGGATTTGAACCCAGACCATCAGACATTGCAAGCAAGTGCTGTTAACCACTGAGCTGTCTCTAGCTCTGCCCCCCCACCCCCCCCACCCCCCACCCCCCACCGAGGTAGGGTTTCACTCTAGTCCAGGCTGACCTGGAATTCACTATGTAGTCTCAGGGTGGCCTCAAACTCACGGTGATCCTCCCACCTCTGCCTCCTGAGTGCTGGGATTAAAGGCATGCGCCACCAGGCCCGGTTAAAAATTTTTTTCAAGTATTTTCCTTTTTTTCATTTTACACATTCTGTTTATTAGTCATCCATTGATGGACTGCTTCTACCCTTTTGGGCTGTTGTGAATAAAATAATGCTATGGATATTGGTCTACAGGGCTTTTGTTTTTTCCAGTGCTCAGCATGAAGTGTAGGGCCTCTCGTATGCTAAGCAACTGCTGTGCTCTCAGCATTGCACTCACTTTTTTTTTTTTTTGGTTTTTCGAGGTAAGGTCTCACTGTAGGCTGACCTGGAATTCACTATGTAGTCTCAGGGTGGCCTTGAACTCATGGAGATCCTCCTACCTCAGCCTCCTGTGTTCTGGGATTAAAGGTGTGCGCTACCATGCCCAGTACACTTTTTTTTTAATTTTTAAAGATTTTATTCTTATGTATTTATTAGAGAGAGAGTGAGAATGGGCACACCAGGGCTTCTAGCCACTGCAAATGAACTCCAGACGCATGTGCCACCATGTGCATCTGGCTTATATGGAACCTGGAGAATTGAACCTGGGTCCTTAGGCTTCACAAGCATTTGCCTTAACCGCTAAGCCATCTGTCCGGCCCTCAGCATTGCACTTTTACATGAGCTTTTTATTTTATTTTTCTTGCTGGTACTGTGGGTGGAACCCAGTGTCCTGCTCATTCTAGGCAAGTACTCTTACCAGTGAGCTACTCCCCCGGCTCTTAAAATAAATATGCGTGTATATTTATTTATTTAGAGACAAGCCCTCAGGCTCCAAAGAGTTGGGATTACCCAACCATGAGCTACCTTACCTGGCCAATTTTTTTAAAGCAGTTTTTTCTACCTATGGAATTTTAGATATTTCTTTGTCTGTACAATAAAGCTAGGAGGTGGATCTCTTTATGCCCACGGTGCAGTTGAGGAGACTAATGGCTCAGAGAAATATATAACACATCACAGGCCACACAGCTTATGAGCATCAAGGTGTCTGTCCCCAGATGTGCTTGCTTCCGTCATGAATTTTTGTGAAAGCCCAGTAATCTGTGACAGAGGGAAGGGGGAGGGGAGGCTGGTAGCGCCACACTTAAGTTAAGCATTTCCTGGCTGGTAGGGTTAAAAAGTTAACAGGAAAGGAAGGAATCGCTGAATGACTGGCTGCCTGGGCCACCCCGGGTCTCTGGGTTCCCAGGTTTGCAATGGACCTCCTCCCAGTTTAATGCCCGTGGGGTTGAAAGATCAAGGGTGCTCACTAAAGGCCGGCAGGATGTGAGGTGAGGAGCGAGGTCTGCTCTGGGTCCAGTTACCCTACAAGTAATTAATACTCAATGGTGATTAGTAAGAAATGCTTTGATCTGCCACCTTGCTTCCAGGAGAACAGATTAGGTGATGCCAGGTCACTTCTGATGTGGTGGCCTTCAGATCCAGGATGCTGCTGGTCACCATCTGTCACCATTCTCCCAGTTGGCTGTTTCCATGAGTGGTATTGGACTTGTTTTGATCTCTCTACACCTTGGCTGCTTCCTTTTATGGCTAAGTAGCAGGTTGGGGGCTGGGGGGATGAGGGATGGTCTGTGACCTTAGAGGCAAGGCAAGGAAACTGAATTTACTTGAAGCCCAACCTCTGACCTTGGCCTCATTAGTAAACTGACCTTTTGTTCACTGGCCAGACGTCTGCCATTGGCAATGGAGGCAACTGAGGAAGAAGGGGAGACTGAGGCATGGCTGCCCCTGACAGGGGGATCTGTTCAAGCATATTGCTTCTTAATCCATAATCTCTAGTGGCCAAGCCAGGGACTGTTTGAAATTTCATTATCGCCAGTTTTTCTAGAACCCAGAAACTGAGAGCCTGGCCTGTATAGGTTGAGTATTCTGACAGGGAACTTTGGGACAGTCCGTATAAGTAGTTACTGGATCAGCTTTCTTACAGGGATGTCACAGGGTGCAGGAGGAAGCAGCACATGTCCCATGTCACCTGCGGTTTTGCTTTGTTTCTCTTCCCCTTCCTCTGCCGTTGAGCAAATAGATTAGATCTGGGAGGCCTGATCAGTCTGGGGTCCCTCTCATGTGACACGGAGCCTGTCATCATTCAGTAAAAGGGCCCCAGGACTTCCTGTGTGGTGATCACCCTCCTCTCAATTCCTGTGCGCCAAAGATGAGTAATGAAGTGGACGATGTGCAGTTGATGGGGGTGGGGGCAGGCAGCTGGTGGCATTGGCTGCCTGTTACTATGTCCTGCTTAGTTAGAGCCCTGGCACTTCCAAGGAACTAATGTGGTACAATCAGAGCCAGTCCTCAGGCTGGGACACAGAGACTCCCCTGGGGAACTTGTTAAAAAAAAAAAAAAAAAGTTTTGGAGTCAGGCATGGTGGTGCACGCCTTTAATCCCAGCACTCTTTAATCCCAGCACTCGGGAGGCAGAGGTAGGAAGATCGCCTTGAGTTCAAGGCCACCCTGAGACTACATAGTGAATTCCAAGTCAGCCTGGGCCAGAGTGAGACCCTACCTCGAAAAAAAAAAAAAAATTGGGGCTGGAAAGATGGTTTAGTGGTTAAGGTGTTTGCCTGCAAAGCCAAAGAACCCAGGTTAAATTCCCCAGGACCCAAATAAGCCAGACACACAAGGTGGTGCGTGCATCTGGAGTTCTCTTGCAGTGGCTAGAGGCCCTGGCACGCCTATTCTCTCTATCTGTCTCTTTCTCCCTCTCTTTTCAAATAAATTAAAAATATAAAATATTTTTTAAAAATAGTTTTGCACATGGTGTGGCGGCGCACACCTTTAGTCCCAGCACTGGGAGGCAGAGGTAGGAGGATCACTAGGAGATCAAGGCCACATTGAGACTACATGGTGAATTCCAGGTCAGTTTGCTCTACAGGGAGACAATACCTCAAAAAAACAAACAAAAGTCTCCTGGGCCCCACCTTGGACACTCAAGGGAATCTGCACTTTCCAAAAGCTTCCACACTCAGACATACTTGGGCATTGACACCAGGTTTTGCCACTCACTGGCTGTGCAGTCTTGGGCAAGTCTAAGCCTCAGTTTGCTCATCTATAAAAGGGACTAACAGACTGGAGAGATGGCTCAGAGGTTAATGGCACTTGCTTGCAAAGCCTGCTAGCCTGGGTTCAAGATGTGCACCATCATGCCCAGCCTGGCTGTGTTCCTCCCTCCCTTCTTCTCTCTCTCTCTTTTTCTTTTCTTTCTTTTTTTTTTTTTTTTCTTTTTCAGACACGGTTTTATGTAGCCTGGGCTGGCTTAGAACTTGATGTGTATAGGTCTGGTCTTGAACTCATGATCTTCCTACCTCCACCTCCCAAGCCCTGCCTGGGATTACAGGTATGCACCACTATGCCTGGCCAGAGCGACTTAATTTTTATGAAATAGTTAAGGCTGTGCCGAAATGGACTGGCGTTTCCTAGGGGGAGGAGACTGGTTTAAAACATTCTTCCTCCTTCACTCCTTCCTCTTACTACCCTAATGGAGAGAAGCCCAGGTTCTTCCAGAGGGAGGGTATCAGTTTTGTGGAATGTGCCCCAGGGGGCTGAAGGCAGCTGCGGCCACATGTTCCATTACCACTGGGTCAGAGTCTGAGGAGACTGTCAAAGGCTGAGGTGTCCTCTGTCCAATCCTTACAGGTTTTCTGGGAGCTGGACAGGCCTTGTGAAAGCCTTGTGGGAGAGCAGCCCGCCCCCCGCCGCCCCCCGCCCCAGAGGGCACTGGGTAGCTCAGTGTGCACCAGCAAGGAGGCAGGTGACGGGAACCACTGGGTCAGAACAAGGAGTCCAGGCGGCAAAGAAAGGCAAGGGAAGGGAGCACACCTGGAGGGTGCTCTGGGCCACTCCTGATCTAGAGTCCATAGGGCTTTACTAAAAGGTGGCTAGGAGCTTGGAATCCTGCAGGTTCTCAGGAGTATAATGAAGACTTCTGGCCAAGGAAGGCCCAAAAAGGTGTTCTGTGTGTTCTGAATCGTGTGTAAAATGTCACCAGAGGCACAGTCTATTGGGAGAAAAAGATGGCTAGTTAAAGGAAGCCCCATGTGTTAGCTTCCTGTGACTGTAGCACATGCCCAAGATAATTAACCTAAAGGCAGAAGAGTCTTATTTAGTCCCAAGTGTTTGGGGTTTTCAGTCTTGTGGTAGGGCCTAATAATCCCGTCAAGGACATGCCTTCAGTGACCAGAAGACCTTCTACCAGGCTCCACTTGTTCTTTTTTTGAGGCAGCATCTTGCTCTTTAGAGGCTATCAGTTGTACACTTATTCATGTATCTATGTATGTATATATGTACATACTCATGCATGTATATGCGTATTTTTTTTTTTTTTTGATTTTTCGAGGTAGGGTCTCACTCTAGCCCAGGCTGACCTGGAATTCACTATGGAGTCTCAGGGTGGCCTTGAACTCACAGTGATCCTCCTACCTCTGCCTCCCGAGTGCTGGGATTAAAGGCGTGCACTACCGTGCCCAGTTTACATATATATTTTTTGTTTTCTTTTGTTTTGTTTTGTTTTGTTTTTCGAGGTAGGGTCTCACTCTAGCTCAGGCTGACCTGGAATTCACTCTGTATTCTCAGGGTGGCCTCGAACTCATGGCGATCCTCCTACCTCTGCCTCCCGAGTGCTGGGATTAAAGGCATGCGCCACCACACCCGGCTGTATTTTTATTTTGAGACAAGATCTTGCTGTGTTGCCCCAGATGGCCTCAAACTTAAAGCAGTCCTCCTTCTGTCTCCCAAGTACTTGGAGAATGGCATGTTGCCATCATGCCTGGTTTAGGCCCCACCTCTTACAGTTCCTACCACCTCCTAATAGTGCTGAGATGGGGACTAATCCTTTAACACATCAACTTGGTGTGTGGAGGGGCATTGAAGAGCCAAGTTGTAGCATACCAATGTCTTAGGAGCTATGACTCAAGTCCCTGACCCGTGTATGTGGCTTGGAATCTATATTTGTGTGTAGTGGAACAGTTATTTTGTACTCTGGTAAGCCTAGTTAGTTGCAAGAGTCCCCGCAAAACTGGCACGGTGCACACCTTTAATCCCAGCACTTGGCAGGCAGAGGTTGGAGGATCACTGCAGAGTGAGTTCCAGGTCAGCCTGGGCTAGAGCGAAACCCTCCCTTGGGGAAAAAGAAAATCAAATCAAAACCTTTTCTACAGCCCTCTAGTTTGATAAATAATGAAACAGTGCTGCTTTTTCTTTTTCTTTTCTTTTCTTTTTCTTTTCTTTTTTTTTTTTTGAGGTAGGGTTTCACTGTGGCCCAGGCTGACCTGGAATTCACCCTGTATTCTCAGGGTGGTCTACTTCTGCCTCCTGAGTGCTGGGATTAAAGGCATGCGCCACCACGTCTGGTTGTGGAAGCAGTGTTTTTTGGGTTTTTTGTTGTTGTTGTTGTTGTTGTTTTAGGTTAGGGTTTTGCTCTAGTCTAGGCTGACCTGGAATTCACTATGCAGTCTCAGGGTGGCCTAGAACTCACAGTGATCCTCCTACCTCTGCCTCCTAAATGCTGGGAGTAAAGGCATGCGCCACCACACCTAGTTTAGATATTTTCTTTTTTCTTTTATCCTTGACTAATAGTAGCTTTACCTGCCTGCTCGTGCAAGTAAGTATTTGTACTGTGAATGTGACCTTGGAATAAATAAAGGGTGGGACTTCAAGTGTAGTTAAGCTTTTGTATTTGTGAATTTTTCCTGCTTGATTAAATTTTTTTAATTCTTAATTTTTTTGAGGTAGGGTCTCACTCTAGCCCAGGCTGACCTGGAACTCACTCTGTAGCCACATGTGGACTCATGGTGATCCTCCTACCCCTCTGCCTCCCAAATGCTAGGATTAAAGACTTGTGCCACCACACTTGGCAATAAAATTTTTATTTTTAGCTCCCAAAACAATATTTACAGTGTTGTTGCAGTCATTTGCAGACATGTGCACAAGTATTATAGAAGGAAGAGGGAAGTTTGAGTCACCTGACTGTACACTCCCGGATGAGGTCTGACAGGCAATGCTTGCTGCCTTGCTGCCTCTTCTAGTTTCAGTTCTTATACAGGAAGTGTATTATCATTAGTATACTTTTTGGGTTTTGTTTTTGACATAGGGTCTTGCTCTCTGGCCCAGGCTGACCTGGAATTCACTATGTAGTCTCAGGGTGACCTTGAACTGACAGCAATCCCTGGGATTAAAGGCGTGACACCATGCCTGGCTTTTTGTTTGTTTGTTTGTTTTTTGAGGTAGGGTCTCACTGTAGCCCAGGTTGACTTGGAATAAACTATGTAGTCTCAGAATGGCCTCTAACTTCTTGGCAATACTCCTACCTCTGCCTCCCAAGTCCTAGGACTAAATGTGTGCACCACCACACTTGACGTGATTATTATTATGTTTTAGACAGGGTGTCATTCAGTCCAGGATGCCCTGGAACTCACTATGTAGCCAAGGATGATCTTGAATTCCTGCACCACCACACCTGATTTATGCAGGACTGAGGATCCAAGCCCTGGGTCTTATGCATCTAGGCCGGCACTCTCCCAGCTGAGTTACACACATGCACACACACGTTTACACACCTTCTTTGGTTTTTTTTTTTTTTTTTTTTTTTTTTGTGGTAGGGTCTCACTCTGGCCCAGGCTGACCTGGAATTCACTATGTAGTCTCCAGGTAGCCTCGAACTCACTGTGATCATCCTGCCTCTGTCGTGCGCCACCACTCCCGGTTCCCACACACCTTTTTTTTTTTTAATATATTTTATTTATTTGTTTATTCATTTATTTGAGAAAGAAAGAGGCAGACAGTGAAAGAGAGAGAGAGAGAGAAAATGGGCACAGCCAGCCACTGCAAATGAACTGCAGATGCATGCGCCCCCTTGTGCATCTGGCTTACGTGGGTCCTAGAGAATTGAACTGAGATCCTTTGACTTTGCAGGCAAACACTTTAACCACTAAGCCATCTCTCCAGCCCACACACCTTTTTTTTTTTTTTTTTTTCCCCAGGCTGGAATTCACTCGATAGCCTAAGCTTTCCTTGAATTCACAATAATTCTTCTACCTTAACTTCCCGAGTGCTATAGATAATGAACCACCATGCCGGGCAGATATTTTCTGTTTTATTTATGAAAATTGTTTTCAGTTTTATGAAATTTGTGTGTGTTTGTACGTGCATACAAGTGGGCTTGTGGAGACCAAAGCTTGATGTCAGTCAGGTGCCTTCCTGCTCCTCTTCCTGCTAATATTATTAGTAAAACAAAGTTAGGTATTGATTGAGAAAAGTGTGACCAGAGTCCTGTTCCCTGTCTGGGAGCAGGTGACTAGAGTCTGTGTCCCCCGTGCTAGCTTATGAATGTAGAAGAAACAGATTTATTCCTTGTGTGTGGAGCGTATAGTTCACGCAGATACACAGTGAATTAGCCAGGGTGGCAAGTACCATGTGGGGGAAAGAATGAGTGCTGAGGGCAGTGTGCAGGGCTGGGCCGAGGCGGTGGATAGGCCTCAACAAGGAAGGGAACCGGGAGACTAGAGGGACTGGCCTGTGGCTGATCCTCATGTGACAGAGTTGGGAGAGTTCTGGAGAGGAGGAGGCGGGGTGTGCCAGTGAATATTGCAGGTCAATGAAAAGGACTTAGATTTGATGTTGAGAGCCAGGAGTCATCGAAAGATTCCTTTTGGAGTTTTGCTTTTTTTGTTTTGTTTTTTTTTTAAACTAAGTGTGGTAAAAATACATGTTGTATAAAAGTTATCATTTAAGCCCGGTGTGGTGGCGCACGCCTTTAATCCCAGCACTCCAGAGGCAGAGGTAGGAGGATCATCTTGAGTTCAAGGCCAGCCTGAGACTACATGGTGAATTCCAGGTCAGCCTGGGCTAGAGTGAGATTTCACCTCAGGAGGAAAGAAAAATTATGTGTTAGCTTGCTTTTTTTGTTGTTGTTGTTATGAATTTTTGTGCTAGGGCTTGAGTGCAGGGCCTTGTGCATGCTAGGCAGATGTTCTACCACTGAGCTAGGTCCCCAGCTTTTGGTTTCTTTTTCTTTTTTTTTTTTTTTTTAGGTAGGGCCTCACTTTAGTTTAGGCTGACCTGGAATTCTGGAATTTACTATGTAATCTCAGGGTGGCCTTGAACTCATGGTGATCCTCCTACCTCTGCCCCCCAAGTGCTGGTATTAAAGATGTGTGCTGCCACGCCCGGCATTATTTTATTATTTATTTATTTATTTATTTATTTGCAAATAGAGAGATATAGAGAAGATAGGCACACCAGGGCTGCCAACCACTGTAAGTGAACTCCAGGTGCATGCACAACTTTGTGCATCTGGCTTTATGTGGGTACTGGGGAATCAAATCTGGGTTGTTAGGCTTTGCAGGCAAGTGCATTAACCACTGAGCATCTCTCTGGGCCCAGCGTTTGGTTTCTGAAGATAGGGTCTTAGGGGTGGAGAGATGGCTTAGCGGTTAAGGAGGTTGCCTGCAAAGCCAAAGGACCTAAGTTCGATTCCCCAGGACCCACATAAGCCAGATGCACAAGGTGGTGCATGCATCTAGAGTTCATTTGCAGCGGCTGGAAACCCTGATGTGCCCGTTCTCTCTTTATCTGCCCCCACCTCTCTCTCAAATAAAAAAAGAAAAAACAAAAACGAGAGAGTCTTAGTCTTACCCTTCATTAAACGAGGAAAGATGACATCAAAATAAAAGAGATCAGCCAGGTGTGGTGGTACACGCCTTTAATTTCAGCACTTGGGAGGCAGAGGTAGGAGGATTGCCATGAGTTCGAGGCTACCCTGAGACTACATAGTGAGTTCCAGGTCAGCCTGGACCAGAATGAGACCCTGCCTCGGAAAAAAAAAAAAAAATGCTAATAATAAATAATAAATAAATAAATAAAAGAGATCAGCAGGGCTGGAAAGATGGCTTACGGTTAAGGTGCTTAAGAACCCAGGTTTAATTCCCCAGGACCCACATAAGCCAGATGCACAAGGTGGGGCATGCATTTAGAGTTTGTTTGCAGCGGCTGGAGGCCCTGTGCGCCCATTCATATTCTCTCTCTCTCTCTCAAATAATAAATAAATAAATAAATAAATAAAATATTAGAGAGAGGCATGTGCACAGGCTCTCATGTCCATCCAGACCAAGCTGTAGATGCACAAAGTGGCGCATTCATCAGGAGCATGCCCTGGTGTGCCCATTCTCTCTGTCTCTTTCTCTCTTTGTCTCTGTCTGCTTAGAAATAAATTAGAAAAGGAAGCCAGGCATGGTGGCTCGTGCCTTCAATCCCACCACTTGGGAGGCAGAGGTAGGAGGGTGACTGTGAGTTCAAGGCCAGCCTTGATACTACAGAGTTCCAGGTCAGCCTGGGCTAGAGTGAGACCCTACCAAAAAAAAAAAAAAAAAGGATAGGAGCCAAACAGCCAGGCATGGTGGTACATGCCTTTAATCCCAGCACTCAGAGAGGCAGAGATAGGGGGATCACCATGAGTTCAAGGCTACCTGCGACTACATAGTGAATTTCAGGTCAGCCTGGGCTAGAATGATACCCCCTACCTCGAAAAACCAAAAAATTTAATTTAATTTTTAATTTTTTTTTTTAAAAAAGGATATGGCCTTGCTATCATCTGCCTTAGACTGTTGAGATTGCAAGCATGTGTCGCCATGCCAGGCCTCATTTGAACTGTTTCTTTTCTTTTTTTGTTTGTTTGTTGTTTTTTTTTGAAGTCTGGCAAAGATTTATTAGGAAGGTTAGTCACAGTGAACAAAAGCCATGAACAGAAGAATGAATTCTGGCACTGGGCTTATGCTTGTTTGTAGAGTTTCACTCAAGTCCAGGCTGACCTGGAATTCACTATGTATTCTCAGGGTGGCCTCGAACTCAAAGCAATACTTCTACCTCTGCCTCATGAGTGCTGGGATTAAAGGCATGCGCCACCACACCTGGCTTGCTTGAACTGTTTTTAAGTGTCCAATTATGTACTATTACATATGCTCACATTGTGCAGCCATTACCACCATCCATCTCTAGAACTTTCTCATTACCCAAGACAGAAACTCTTTGCTCTTTATTTTTACATATTTTATATTTATTTATTTAATATTTTATATTCATTCATTTATTGATTTATGAATGAGAGAATGGCGTGCCAGGGCCTCTAACCACTGTGAATGAACTCTAGATGCATTCGCCATCACGTGTGTCTGGATTATGTGGGTTCTGGAGAATCGAGCCTGGTTCCTTAAGCTTCCCAGGCAAGTGCCTAAATTGCTAAGCCATCTCTCCAGCCCCCTGTACTCTTTAAAGAAAAAAAAAAAAAAAAAAAAAAAACCTTTTGGGCTGAAGAGATAGCTCAGCAGTTAATGTCTGCAAAGCCTAATGATAAGGGTTTAGTTTCCCAGTACCCTTGGAAAATCACATACACAAAGTAGCACATGCATCTGGAGTTTGTTTGCAATGGCTAGAGGTTCTGGCATTTCCCTCCACCCACCCTTGTCTCTCTCTCTCTCTCTCTCTCTGCTTGCAAATAAATAAATACAAGTGTAAAAAAATAAGAACCTTCTTCCTGACAACTTCCATAAATAAAGACAATATACCACAATCATAATCCCCTCCCTTTTCCCCTTCTGAAATCCTTCCTCCACAGAATACCATTTTCTTTCCAACTCATCTCTCCCCCCCGCCCTTTTTTTGTTTGTTTGTTTTTCAAGGTAGGGTCTTGCTGTAGCTCAGGCTGACCTGGAATTCACTATGTAGTCTCAGGGTAGTCTTGAACTCTTGGTGATCCTCCTGCCTCTGCCTCCCAAGTGCTGGCATTAAAGGCGTGAGCCACCACGCCTGGCTTCTGTTTTGATGTCATCATTCCCACCCCCCTCATACTATGCAGGTCTTGTAAGTAGTGTCAGCTTCTGTGAGGTCATGAATATCAAAGCCACTTTGTTTCTGGAAGACACTGTTGTAAGCACTCCTCCTCTTCCTTTGGCTCTAGGATTCTTTCCCCCACCTCTTCCACAATGGTCTGTAAGCCTTGGAGGGTGTGATAGAGATGGCTCACTTAGGGCTGAACATAACACAGTCCCAGAGAGAGAGAGTATGTGTATGGGTGCACCAGGGCCTGCTGCCACTGCAAACAAACTCCAGACACATGCAGCCACTTTGTGCATCTGGCTTTGCATGGATACTGGAGAATTGAACCCAGGTTGTTAGGCTTTCAGGCTTTAGTAAGCAAGCACTTTTAATTGCTGAGCTATCTCTCCAGCGCTCTACTGTCCCTCCTTGTCAGCACTTCAGCAAGTTTTGAGTCACCCCAGTGGATACTGCTATCTGAAAAGAGAAGCTTCTCCAACCAAAAGGGAGAGTAGGGCTGGAGAGATGGATTTAGCAGTTAAGGTGCTTGCTAGCAAAGCCAAAGGACCCAGGTTTGATTCCCCAATAATCATGGAAAGCCAGATGCACAAGGTGGCACATGTATCTGAAGTTTGTTTGAAGAGATAGAGGTTCATTCTTTCTCTCTATTTGCCCCTTTCTCTCTCAAATAAATAAATAAAATTTAAAAATATTGCAGGGTTGGAGAGATGGCTTAATAGTTAGGGTGCTTCCCTGCAAAGCCAAAGGACCTAGGTTCGATTCCCCAGGACCCATGTAAGCCAGATGCACAAGGTGACACAAGTGTCGGGAGGTCATTTACAGTGGCTGGAGGCCTGGCGTTCTCTCTCTCTCTCTCTTCCTCCCTCCTTCCCTCGCAAGTAAATAAATAAATTGAAAATACTAGCCAGATCCAGATATGATGGTGCAAGCCTTTAATCCCAGCACTTGGGAGGCAGAGGTAGAAGGACAACTGCAAGTTTGAGGCTACCCTGAGATTACATAGTGAATTGCAGGTCAACCTGAGCTAGAGCAAGATCCTACCTTGAAAAACCAAAATAAATAAATAAATATTTCAGGGCTGTACAGATTGCTTAATGGTTAAGGTGCTTGCCTATGAAGCCACAGGACCCAGGTTCAATTCTCTATGACCGACATACACAAGATGGCACATGCCATTTGTAGTGGATGAAGGCCCTGGTGCACCCATTCTCTCTCTGTCTGCCTGCTCCCCCCCCCCCCCGCCCGCTCAATAAATAAATAAATAAATAAATTTTAAACAAAGTGAGAGTAACATTATTAATATATGGGCATAAACATAACTATTTAGAGGCAGAGTTTGGTGGCATAATATATCCATTTAGCCAGACAACAGTAGTAGCTTCCCCTTAGAGCTTATGACCTCCCCAGTCATAGGCTTTCTTTCTTTCTTTTTGTTTTTCAAATTATAGGCTTTCTTTTAACTTATTTTTTTTTATTTCATATACATTATGACAGGTTATACTCTTTTATCCCCTTGCCCTAACTCCTGCTATTCTGGGACCCTCCTTCACTGTGGGGTAGCAGGAGGACTGTGTGTCTGGGTATTCCTGCCCACTCTGTGGCTCTTACAATCTTTCTGCCCGCCTCTTCTGCAATGTTCCCTGAGCTGTGACAGGCCTGTTGGCAGTTTGATTTGGTGTTGAGTTCTTTGTAGATTCTCGATTTCTGCTCTGATAGGTTTTGATTGATCACTGTACCTGTCGCCATCACACTGGAACTGGTTGTCAGGCTAGTAGTAAGAGAAGTATTCATGTTGCCACTTCCTCTGGAATTTCTCCTGGGCCCTGGCAGTTGTGGCAGAGATGGTTCGTCTGATGGTGCGCCATCGGCTATCTTCTTGTCTAATTGATGGATTTTGGTTCTTCTCTATTTTCTCTGCCATCTGTAAAATAAAATAAAGCAGTTTCTCCTAAAAAGAGTGAGAACAGTTTGGGTTAAAGGGATATGCAGATTTATTGAGAAAGATTTGTGGTGTGCAAGTGCACTTTTCTTCTCTAGAAATCAGTGAGGCTTCTTTCTGAAGTCTGAGTTTCCAGACCATGAGATTCTGACTTTGTTTCCAGTACCAGATACGAGTTCTCTCCCACTGAGTAGGCCTCATATCCAATCAGAGAACAGTTGATTACCCACAGAGGCTGCATGCCACTATTGCACAAGTGTTTACTTGTATTTTTAAAGTTCTATTTATTTATTTGAGAGAGAGAGAGAATATGCATACCAGGGTCTTCAGCCACTGTGATCGAACTCCAGATGTCTGTGTATTTTTAGCTTACATGGGTCCTAGGGAATTGAACCTTTGGCTTTGCAGGCAAGCACCTTAACTGTTAAGCCATCCCTCCAGCCCCATATATATGTAAATATATATATTATATATATAAATATATTTTTTATAATTTTATTTTATATATATTTTATAATTATATATAAAAATATTTTTTTATTTTTTTTGAGAGTGAGAAAGAAACAGGTAGATAGAGAGAAAATGAGTGCACTAAGGACTCTAGTCACTGTAAACAAACTCCAGATACATGTGCCACATTGTGTATCTAGCTTTCCATGGGTACTGGGAAATTGAACCTGGATCCTTGGGCTTTGCAGGCAAGCACCTTAACCGCTAAGTCATCTCTCCAGCCCAAGTGTGTACTTGGTTTTGTAGTCCACAGGATCCCTTGCTTATTCATGCTTTTGGTGACCATTGTCCTTCGGCGGCTCCCAGAGGGCTCTCCAGCACTATGAATGCTAGCCAGGCAGGAGCTAGTTTCCCTTTTGGTTCCAGCATCGTATTCCAATGTACTGTGACTGCAGCCTGTGGTGTCTTCAGCAATAGAATCTTACCTTTGAGCTCTGGTAGGTAATCAAGTGTTTTGGCAGTGGCCTGTATTGTTTTGGGATCTTACGGGTCTCCCTGGCCATCATCTCACTGTGGGGGCAACACAATTCTTTATTTTTTATTTTTTATTTTTTTTGGGGGGGGCAACCCAATTCTGGGTCTGGGATTTACCAGACCAACTCAGTGGTGATAAGGTTAAGTTTTTTCTACCTTCTGTCCAGACTGACCCTCTCCCCTTTACCCATAGGCTTTTGACTTGGTTTTCAGTACCAGACAAGAATTCCCTCCCATGGAGGGAGTCCAATCAGAGAGCATTTGGGTTTCTCTGTAATAGACACTCCACCATTGCACCAGTTGGTACATTTGGCCTGGCCGGTCAGTCATGAAGCTTATAGGGTCTGCTGCTGATTAAGACCACTGATGACTTTTCTTCCCCAACAAGCTGCATAGCTCTTTCCAGCTTCCTGACAGCTAGTCAGACAGGGAGGAGGCTTCCAGCTCAGCTCCAGCTTGATTTCTCAGTGACCTGCAGCCCAAACATGTAGATTCCTTGGCAGTAGGATCTTACCATCTAGTTCTGGTGGGAAATCAAGAACCCTGGCAATAGCCTATAATGTTTCAGGAGCATCAGGGACCTCCCAGGCCAACAACTCACTGGAAGGTAAACCATCCCTGGCACTGAAAATTTTCTAATAACAATCTATGGCTTCTTGGTCCAATGTTATCTACGTCCACAAGATACTTGTGCCCAAAATCATCTCTGTCTCTGTCTCTGTCTCTCTCTCTCTCTCTCTCTCTCTCTTTTTTTTTTTTTTTTTTTTTTTGCTTTTTGAGGTAGGGTTTCACTCTAGCCCAGGTTGACCTGGAATTCACTATGTAGTCTCAGGGTGGCCTTGGAACTCACAGTGATCCACCTACCTCTCCTTCTGAAGTGCTGGGATTAAAGGCATGGGCAACCACACCTGACTTCCACAGCCCCCCCTTCTCCCTTGCCTCCCACTCTGGTGCAGCACGCACTCCCACTCTGAAACTTCTTAGACATTGAGACTAGTTTGAAGTTGGACAACAGTAAGCAAAGCTGTCAGTTAGGAGGCCATGGCTGGTATCCGTGCCAATTAAGAGAATAGGTCCTAGGTGTGTTTATGAGGGAGGGAGCAGTATGGGCAGGACCAGAAGTGATTTATGGCTGGGGAAAGGAAGTGTCAGAGATGGCTCCCAGGTACTCCATTTACTGAGACAGGAGGACTTGGACTTAATAGCCTTGCTTCTCCCTGGGGATTCCCAATGCCTCAAACCCATTCTGCCTTTTGCTTCCAGGTTTAGTCCCTACTGGCTTCTCTTTTTCCCATGTACAAATCTTTCTAGTCCAGGCCAAGACTGGCTCCAGCACATGAGGGAGCTTCCTGGTCCCTGTTGCCTCTCCAGTCCTGCTACACGCTGCACCGTAGGTCTCTCCCACCCTTTGCTTCTGATTAGGCTCACCCCATGGGTGTCACTGGCAAGAAATGGGAAGGTGAGAGGAGATGGAGGTAGGGGTATTTGTTTCCCTAGCTCCCTCCCCCGGGGTTCACTACTACTGTGCTATTGACTGCAGCCACATTTTATGTGACCTCCCAGTTCTTCTTGTGGTAACAGCTTGTACAGGGGAGATAATAGCATGTGTGTACCCCTAGGTGATCTTGATTCCAGAGAGCTAGGGCAATATTCATCTCCCTTAGGGTTTTTTGTTTTGTTTTGTTTTGAGTTAGGGTCTCACTCTGGACCAGGCTGACCTGGAATTCACTATATAGTCATAGGGTGGCCTCAAACTCCTGGCAGTCCTCCTACCTCTGCCTCCTGAGTGTTGGGATTAAAGGCATGTGCCACCATGCCCAGCTTTTTTTGTTTTTTAATATTTATATTCATTTACTTGACAGAGAAAGGGGGAGAGAGAGAGAGAGAATGGGCATGCCAGGGCCTCCAGCCACTGCAAACAAACTCCAGACCGTGCACCCCTTGTGCATCTGGCTAACGTGGGGCCTGGGGAATTGAACCTGGGTCCTTTGGCTTTGTGGGCAAACACCTTAACCACTAAGCCATCCCTCTAGCCTTTTTAAAAAAAAAAATTGTTTATTTTTATTCATTTATTTTGACAGTAACAGAGAGAGAAAGAGGCAGAAAGAGAGAAAGAATGGGCGTGCCAGGGCCACCAGCCACTGCAAACGAACTCCAAACACGTGCACCCCCTTGTGCATCTGGCTAACGTGGGTCCTGGGGAATTGCGCCTTGAACCGGGGTCCTTAGGGTTCATTGGCAAGCGCTTAACCGCTAAGCCATCTCTCCAGCCCCCCCCCCTTTTTTGAGGTAGGGTCTCACTCTAGCCCAGTGAGGTACTCCACTGATTTGAAATATGAGTAAACACACAGATGGTGATAAGCCTGCCTCCCTCAAACTACCACACCAAGCTGCCACTATCTTTTTTTTTTTTTTGAGGTTTCACTCTAGTCCAGGTTGACCTGGAATTCACTATGTAGTAATGATCCTTCTACCTCTGCCTCCCAAGTGCTGGGATTAAAGGCGTGCTCTACCACGCCCGGCTGTTTTTATTTGATAGTGGGAACTAGGCTTATCTTCAGCTCTGTTGGATATAATTTTTTGGCTCCATTTTGACCTAGGGAAAATATGGCTGATGAAAACAACATATATGGGGCTGGAGAGATGGCTTAGCAGTTAAGGCACTTTGCCTGTGAAGCCTAAGAACCCAGGTCGATTCTCCAGTGCTCACATAAACCAGCTGCACAAGGTTGCGCATGTATCTGGAGTTGTTTGCGGTGGCTAAAAGCCCTGGTGCGCCCATTCTCTCTCTATCTGCCTCTCTCTCTCTCAAATAAATACCTTTTTTTTTTTTTTTTTTTTTTTCAGCTTTTTTCTGGAGGGGGATTCGAGGTAGTCTCAGAGTGGCCTCAAACTCAAGGCGATCCAACTACCTCAGCCTTCCAAGTGCTGGGATTAAAGGTGTGCACTACCACGTCTCATTCATATATATTTATTTATATGTATATATAATAAAATTTATTTATTTGAGAGAGAGAAAGAGAATGGGTGCACCGGAGCCTCCAGCCATTGCAAACGAACTCAGCTGCGTGCACCACCTTGTGCCTCTGGCTTACATGGGTCCTGGGGAATCAAACCGAGGTCCTTTGGCTTTTGCAAGTAAATGCTGTAACTGCTAAGCCATCTCTCCAGCCCTTATATATGTTTTTTGAAGTGAAAAAAAAAAAAGTACAGTATGAGGAGGGAACCCAGGGCCTTCGGCGTGTGCTCTACCACTCATTATCAGCCCTGAAATAAAATTTACTCAACGTGAAATTAATCCTTTTATTATTCTTTTTGTTGTTGTCCTTTTTTCGAGATAGGGTCTTACTTTTAGTCCAAGCTGACTTTGAATTCACAATGTAGTCTCAGGCTCACCTCAAACTCATGGAGATCATCTCCCCTTCCCTCCACCTCTGGAGTTCTGGGATTAAAAGTGTGTTCAGATGGGTGTGGTGGTGCACACCTTTAATCCCAGCACTCGGGAGGCAGAGGTAGGAGGATCACTGTGAGTTCAACGCCACCCTGAGACTGTATAGTGAATTCCAAGTCAACCTGGGCTAGAGTGAGACCCTACCTTGGAAAGATGAAACAAAACAAACAAAAAAAAAAAGGGTGTGCTGTTAAAGTGTGTGTAGAATTTTTGTTTTGTTTAATATATTTTATTTATTTATTTGAGAGAGAGAAAGAGGCAGAGAGAGAAAAGAGAGGGAGAGAATAGGCGCGCCAGGACCTCTGGCCGCTGCAAACGAACTCCAGATACTTGCGCCCCCCTTGTGCATCTGGTTTAGGTGAGACCTGGAGAATCTAACTGGGGTCCTTTGGCTTTGCAGGTAAATGCTGAGCCATCTCTCCAGACCTGTTTGTTTTTTTGAGGTAGAGTTTTACTCTAGCCCAGGCTGAGTTGGAATTCACTCTGTAGTCTAAAGGTGGCGTCAAACTCACGGTGATCCTCCTACCTCTGCCTCCAGAGTGTGCCACCAGGCCCAGGTTTTTTGTTTTTTTTAAGTAGGGTCTCACTCTAACCCAGGCTGACCAGGAATTCATTATGTAGACTCAGGCTGGCCTCAAATTCAGAGATCCCCCTACCTCTGCCTCCCAAGTGCAGGGATTAAAGGGCGTGTGCCACCATGCCTATCTTGAAAATATTTTTAAATCACAAAAGTTGTGGTTGTAGCCCTGGGGGTGCTGGCATTTTTTTGTATACAAGTGGGAGGAGCGTTAAGGTGTGGTCTGAGCTACATCTCCAGCCCTGGGAGAACCTACTTTTTCCTATCCAAATTGTAGGAGTGTTTCTATTTATCGTGGTTGGGTAGAGAGATAAATAACCCCAGCACTCCAGAAGCTGAGGCAGGAAGAGTTCAAGGGCAGCCTGGGATAGCCAGTTTTGAGCAACAAAGTGAAACTCTACTTCAGAAAGGAGTTGAAGATGGGCTGGAGGGATGGCTTAGCAATTAAGGCATTTTCCTGTAAATCAAAGGATCCAGGTTCGATTCCCCAGGACCCAGGTTAGCCAGATGCACAAGGGGGTGCAAGCGTCTGGAGTTTGTTTACAGTGGCTGGAAGCCCTGGTGCACCCAATCTCTCTCTTTCTATGATAAATAAATATTTTAAAAGTTTTAATAATGTTTAAATAAAAAAATGTTTAAATTAAAAAAAATAAGAGAAAGAAAAGGGGGAGAGCCAGGCGTGGTGGCGCATGCCTTTGATCTCAGCCCTCTGGAGGCAGAGGTAGAAGGATCACTGTGAGTTTGAGGCCACCCTGAGACTACATAGTGAATTACAGGTCAGCTTGTGCTAGAGTGAGACCCCACACGGTGATCCTCCACTGCCTCCTCAATAGTGCTGGGATTAAAGGTGTCAGCCACCACGCCTGGTCCAGTATATATAAATATTTATGGGTTGATTTTGGTAATGTAAAGAAACATAATTAGGAGAGGAACCTTTGTTTTACAGAAAGCTCCCTCTCTTTAGAGCACTCTTACCACAAATGTGTGGTTTTTACATGCTTGTGGAATTCCCCAGGTGAGAAATTAAACAACTAAGTAGCATTAGTAATCTTACCTAAAATCACTACAACCCTTGGTCTGTCCTTTGTTCTGTAACCAATTGTATCTGGTTAACCCTGGACTCCTAACTGAAATGTGACAAGATGAGATTCACAAATTCTTTTACTTCTATTATATTTGAACAATAATTCTCCACAAAACCATTGCTAGTTGGGCATTGGTGGTGCAGGCTTGTTATCCCAGCAAAACGAAAGGCTCAGGCAGGGTAATCATGAGTTTGAGGCTGGCCTGCCCTACTTAGTAAAACCTTGTCCTCAAAAACAAAACCCTGGAGGCAGAGGTAGGAGGATCACCATGAGTTCGACGCCACCCTGAGACTACATAGTGAATTCCAGGTCAGCCCGGGCTAGAGTGGGACCCTAACTCAGGGGTTGGGGGACAAAACCTTTGGCTTTTTAAGCCAGTGAAGGTCTGCTGAGAGACAAATGGTAAAATAACTGAATCACGAACATTTTATATAAAGCTGTTAAGCATACATTATATTTTGTATCAGGAAGTCACCCTGTGCAGGCGTGCTTTGTCATTTCTGTCCCTTTCTTAGAGTTGTGTCCGTTGGCTCAGGGAGAATACCAGCCATTGCACTTGGCCCAAAAAGAATCTGTACTCAGGGCTGGAGAGATGGCTCTGCTGTTAAGGCATTTGCCTGCAATGCCTAGGGACTTCGGTTTGATGCACACCTTCATTCCCAGCACTTGAGAGGCAGAGGTAGGTGGATCACCATGATTTCAAGGCCACCCTGAGATTACATAGTGAATTCCAGGTCAGCCTGAGCTAGAGTGAGACCTTACCTTGAAAAACAAAAACAGCCGGGCATGGTGGCGCACACCTTTAATCCCAGCGCTCGGGAGGCAGAGGTAGGAGGATCTCCGAGAGTTCGAGGCCACCCTGAGATTACCTAGTGAATTCCAGGTCAGCCTGGACCAGAGTGAGACTCTACCTCGGAAAAAGAAAAAGAAAAACAAAAACAAAAAGGACTGGAGAGATGGCCCAGCAGTTAAGGTACTTGCCTGCAAAGCCTAAGGACCCAAGTTTATTCCCCAGTACCCACATAAAGCCAGATGCACAAAGTGGCACATGCATGTGGCGTTTGTTTGCAATGGCTAGAGGCCCTGGCATGCCTATTCTCTCTCTATCTGCCTTTCTCTCTGAAATAAATAAGTAAATAAAATAATTAAAAAAAAAAAAAAAGAATCTGTACTCTCTCCCTGTCCTGAACTTTTAGAAAATAAATGTTCCCAAGTTTTACCTGTGGTCTTTGGGATATGTACAAGGAAAGGGGACTCGTGCTGGAGAGAACCTCCCCTCTTAGAGTTAGCACAGAGTTAAAGTGAAAACTGGAGAATTCTCTGTTCTGCTTTCCCTATAGCCATTTCCAGAAATGAGCCTAGGAGAGGGTAATAGTTGAGAATAGGCACTGGGGCTGGAGTGTGGCCATACTTACCAAGCATGGGTGAGGCCCTGGGTTCTGTCTCAGCACTGAGAGAACAACACAAAGTGAGCACCATGCATTGTGTGTTAAGTTTTTATTGACACCTTTGTACATATAGACAACATGCCATGATCATAATCTCCCCCTCCACTAAATACCTTCTCCTTTCCAACTAGTCTACTACTTTTTTTTTTTTTCTGGGACAAGGTCTCTCTCTAGCCCAGGTGGACCTGGAATTTACTATCCAGGATGGCCTTGAACTCACACCTCAGCTTCCTGAATGCTGGAGACCCTACCTTGAAAAACAAAAACAAACAAACATATATATAATCATTTATTTTTGGAGGTAGGGTTTCACTCTAGTTCAGGCTAACCTGAAATTCACTGTGTAGTCTCAGGCTGACCTTGAACTCATGGTGATCCTCTTACCTCTGCCTCTCAAGTGCTGGGATTAAAGGCATGTGCCACCATACCTGGCTTTAAACTATTTTATTTTATTTATTTATTTGAGAGAGCTAGAGAGAAAGAGGCATGGAGAGAGAGAATGGGCAAGATAGGGCCTCCAGCCACTGCAAACGAACTCCAGACGCATGTGCACCCTTGTGCATCTGGCTTATGCAGGTTCTGGGGAATTGAGCCGAGGTCCTTTGGCTTTGCAGGCAAATGCCATAACCGCTAAGCCATCTCTCCAGCACCCCCCCCCTTTTTTTTTAAACTTATTTGAACGTGTTTGTCTATATGGGCACACCAGGGCCTCCTTGCATCTGGTGTGTGCCACCAGGCTGGGCTTTTTTCTTTTCCCTCTCTTCCTCTCTTCCTTCATTCCTTTTCTTTCATTCTTAGGGTCTTGTAACATAGGTAAGATTGGCCTGGGACAATGTAGCCCAGGCTGGCCTTGATCTCATAATTCTCTTGTCTCATACCTTTCAGTACCTTGTTTTTGTTGTTGTTGTTGTTGTTTTTTAAGTACAGTAATAAATCTTAGACATGCAGGTCCTGCTACTGCATTGAATTCTACATTATGCATTTATGGATGTACTATTGTTCATGTACAGTTGCCTCCCCTTTTGGGCATCATCCTTCTCTTCCGTCCTTTCATTTCAGCACTTTGTCTATTCTCCACCCTGGAATGAAGCTAAGCCTGGGCAGAAACCTCTGAGCCACCAGGGAACATTCCTGAGGTCCCACAATCTGATAGGCAGCCTAGAAAATTCAGTGACACCCAGAGAGAATGCAGGGAAGTGGGTGGCGCCTGTGACTAAGGACAACTTGGCTTCCATGTGTTTTTGTTTATTTCCTGACCACCACGTGGTGAAAGTTCCAGATCCTTTTGGCTCTAGGCAAGCACCAGCCTCCTGGGTGGCACCAGCTTTGGGAGCTTTCTAGGAACACAAGGCAGTTCTGACTGTGTGGAGCAGGGAGAGTGTTCAGTTTTGAGGATCATGATGAGGCTAAAATAGCCTAAGAGCAGCCAAAGGCACCATGTAGGCAACACAGTCTAAGGTGGTTGTTCTACTGGGCAAAGGGTGGCATAATTTTTATTTTATATACAGCTTGGCACCTCATCAATACACAATAGACAATAGATGCTGGATAATTATGCGCCAGTTAACTAAAGGAAATTTGGTTGAGGGAGATAGAGGAGGGACAGGTCTTTGCAAGTGTCAGAAGAAAAGGGTAGTGGCTGGCAGGTACCTTGGTGTTTGGAGAACGCCCAGAACACTAGTTTCTTGGTTCCTCAGTTGCCCCAGACAAATCAGACAACAGGCTGGCTATCCTAGCCACATCTATCCTCCTTTCCTGGAATTGGATTAGAACTGAGAACACAGATTTATCTAGTAAGAAGCCAGGTGTTGGGCTGGAGAGATGGCTTAGCGGTTAAGCGCTTGCCTGTGAAGCCTAAGGACCCCGGTTCGAGGCTCAATTCCCCAGGACCCACGTTAGCCAGATGCACAAGGGGGCGCACGCATCTGGAGTTCGTTTACAGAGGCTGGAAGCTCTGGCGCGCCCATTCTCTCTCTCTCTGCCTCCTTCTCTCTGTCGCTCTCAAATAAATAAATAAACAAAAAAAAGAAGCCAGGTGTAGTGGCACATGTCTTTAATCCCAGCACTTGAGATGCTGAATGTAGGAAGATCACATTAAGTTTGAGGCCAGCCTCAAACTAGGGCTACAGAGTGAGTTCTAGGTTAGCCTGGGCTAGTGTGAGACCCTACTTGGAAAAAATAAATAAATCAAAAACTCTAGGTGGATATGATAGCACATGCGTTTTATCCCAGCACTCAGGAGAGGCCAAGGTAGGAGGATTGCTGTGAGTTGGAGGCCAGCCTGAGACTATATCGTGAATTCCAGGTCATGGGCTAGAGTGAGACCCTACCTTGAAAAACTAACAACAACAACAACAAAAAGTGCCACAAACTAGTGACTGGAAAAATGGCTCAGCAGTTAAAGGCACTTGCTTGCAAAGCCTGACTATACAAGTTTAGTTATCACATAAGGCCAGATGTACAAGGTGGCACATGTGTCTGGACTTCATGTGCAGTGGTGAGGCCCTGATGTGCCCCTACTGTTACTGTCACTCTCTCTCTGCTCTGTTCACAAATAAATAATTTTTTTTGTTTTTGTTTTTCGAGGTAGGGTCTCACTGTTGCCCAGCCTGACCTGGAATTCACTAGTAGTCTCAGGGTGGCGTTGAACTCATGGTGATCCTCAGACCTCTGCCTCCCAAGTGCTGGGATTAAAGGCGTGCACCACCATGCCCGGCTATAAATAAGTAATTTTTTTAAATGTCGTAAGGGGCTGGAGAGATGGCTAGCGGTTAAGGCTCTTGTTTGTGAAACCTAAGGACTCAGATGTGATTCCCCAGAACCCAAATAAGCCAAGTGCACATGGTAGGTAGTACATACATCTGGAGTTCAGTTCATTTGCAGTGGCTAGAGGCCCTGACACACCCATTCTCTCCCCACCCCGCAATAAATAAATAAATAATTAAAAAAAAAAAAAAAACGTAGTAAGAACTGGGCATAGTGGTACACACCTTTAATCTCAGCACTTGGGTTGCTGAGGCAGGAGGACTGTTGTGAGTTTGAGGCCAGCCTGGTACTACAGAGTTGAGTTCCAGGTCAGCCTGGGCTAGAGTGAGATACTACTTCAAAAAACAAAAACAAGCCAGACGTGGTGGCGCACGCCTTTAATCCCAGCACTCGGGAGGCAGAGGTAGGAGGATCGCCATGAGTTCGAGGCCACCCTGAGACTACAGAGTGAATTCCAGGTCAGCCTGAGCTAGAGTGAGACCCTACCTCGAAAAACCAAAAAAAAAAAAAAAAAAAAAAACAAGCCGGGTGTGGTGGCGCATGCCTTTAATCCCAGCACTTGGGAGGCAGAGGTAGGAGGATCACTGTGAGTTCGAGGCCACCCTGAGACTACATAGTGAGTTCCAGGTCAGCCTGGACTAGAGTGAAACCTTACCTGGGGGGGAAAAAAAAACAAGGCTGGGTGTAGTGGCACACGCCTTTTATCCCAGCACTTGGGAGGCAGAGGTAGGAGCATGCCTGCGAGTTTGAGGCCACCCAGAGACTACATAGTGAATTCCAAGTCAGCCTGAGCTAGATGAAACCCTACCTTGAAAAAAAAAAAATCTAGTAAGAGCCAGTGGTTGATGCAGGAGAATTACCATGAGTTCAAGACCAGCCTGTTGACATAGCTAATACTGGGCTAGCCAGGGGTATATAATAAGATCCTATCTCAAAACAAAGGAAAAGGCAAGAGAAGGAAAAGGCAAGAGACAGTTGCTTTTTTTTTTTTTTTGTTGCTGTGTAAATCACCATGTCACCTGAATATACCAGTCTGACTTGGCATCCTGCAGTTGCCTACAGGATCAGATTGAGTTCCTTTCACTTGCTAGCAGCAACTTACCTCTGTTTTCTCATCTGTAAATTTGGTGAATAGTGGTTCATACCTTATGGGATGGCTTCAGCCCTGTCTGTTTTAGATTCTTTTTCAAATTTTTTTTATTAACAACTTCCATGATTATAAAACATATCCCATGGTAATACCCTCCCTACCCCAACTTTCCCCTTTGAAACTCCACTCTCCATGATATCCCCTTCCCCTTCTCAATCAGTCTCTCTCTTATTTTGATGTCATGGTCTTTTCTTCCTATTATGATGGTCTTGTGTAGGTAGTGTCAGGCACTGTGAGTCATGGATATCCAGGCCATTTTGTGTCTGGAGGGAGCACGTTGTAAGAAGTCCTACCCTTCCTTTGGCTCTTACATTCTTTCCACCACCTCTTCCGCAATAGACCCTGAGCCTTGGAAGGTAGAGATATTGCAGTGCTGAGCACTCTGCTATCACTTCTTCCCAGTGCCATGATTCCTTCTGAGTCATCCCAAGGTCACTGCCATCTGAAAAGAGAAGATTCTCTACCAAAAGCGAGAGTAGCATTAATATAAGGGTATGAACATTAAGAAAAGTGCTAACTGGGCAGTTTGATAAGCATAGTATATACATTTAGCCAGACAGCAGCAGTCGTTACACCCCTAGAGCTCATGACTACCCCTATTTTAAGTTTTCAGTATCAGGGATGTATTCCCTCCCATGGAGCGGGCCTCTAGTCCAATTAGAAGGCAGTTTGTTTCCACCATGACAGACGTGCTACTATTGCACCCATTGGCTCATTTGGCCTGGCTGGCCAAATATAAGTGCTTTAGATTTTAAGTGAAACCATGATAATAGCGTACTCAGTACTGGGCTTGACCCTTCAAATATATGCAGTAAAAGTTAGCTATCATTACTGTCTCGACCCCAGGTGGAGGAATCTTGTTGGATGGTGTTGCATAAGAGATTCTGGCTTGGCATGGAGACACACACCTTTAGTCCCAGCACTCCAGAAGCCAAAATAGGAGGATCACTGTGAGTTTGTGGCCAACCTGGGACTACAGAGTGAATTCCAGGCCAACCTGGGCTAGAGCAAGGTCTTACCTCGGTGCCGAGTTTGGGGGGGGGGGAGATTCTGGCTTTACGAATTACTCCTTAGTTTTCTTTGATCCTTCATTTAGTCACTCCTGAGTGGGGAGTGGGGATGGTGGCCTGGAAGACTCTTTCCAGCTCTGAAACGGTGTAATGAAAGGAATGATTTCTTTTTCTTTTTTTGTTTTGTTTTGTTTTGTTTTTTGTTTTTCCAAGGTAGGGTCTCAGTCTAGCCCATGCTGACCTGGAATTCACTATGTCGTCACTATTCACTATGTAGGGTGACCTTGAACTCTCAGAGATCCTCCTACCTCTGCCTCCCAAGTGCTGGGATTAAAGGTGTTCATCACCATGCCTGGCTAGGAATGATTTCTTTATTATTATTATTCAAGAAAGGGTTTTGCTGTAGCCCAGACTGACTTGGAATTCACTATGTCACCTCAGGTTGGCCTCAAACTCACAAGGATTCCCCTACTTTGGCCTCCTGAGTGCTGAGATTAAAGGCATGCACCACCACGCCCAGCTTTTTTTGGCGGGGGGGGGGGGGGTGGTTCAAGGTAGAGTCTTGCTTTAGTCAGGCTGACCTGGAATTCGCTGTGTAGTCTCAGGGTGGCCTTGAACTCACAGCAATCCTCCTACCTCTGCCTCCTGAGTGCTGGGATTAAAGGCATGTGTCACCACGCCGTATTTGGCTATTTTTCATTTATTTGAGAGAGGAAAATAGAGACAGAGTATATGGGCACCTCAGGGCTTCCTTCCACCGCAGACTCCGTTGGCATGCACCATTTTATCCATCTGGCTTTACGTGGTTACTGAGGAATCAAACCTCAGCCGGTACCCAGGAATGATTTTTTTGTTTTTTTGATTTCTTGTTTTGTTTTTTTGAGGTAGGGTCCCACTGTAGTCCAGGCTGACCTGGAATTCACTAAGAAGTCTCAGGGTGGCCTAGAACTCACAGCAATCCTCCTACCTCTGCCTCCTGAGTGCTGGGATTAAAGGTGTGCACACCACGCCCGTTTTTTTTTTTTTTTTTTTTGACAGAGAAAGAGCGAGAGCGAGAGCGAGCGAGAGAGAGAGAGAGAGAGAGAGAGAGAGAGGGAGGGAGGGAGAGAATGGGCGTGCCAGGGGCCTTCAGCCACTGCAAACAAACTCCAGACATGTGCACCCCTTGGTGCATATGGCTAACGTGAGTCCTGGGAATTGAACCTGGGTCCTTTGGCTTTGCAGGCAAACACCTTAACCGCTAAGCCATCTCTCCAGCACCAAGAATGATTTTTGTGTTCACTCTAGCCTGTTTGTTCACACTTTCCGTTTCTCTTCTATGACCCATGATAATTGAGAACTGTGTCATTTTACTTCTTCTTTAAGTACAGAAGTGAGCTTTTGAGGATCCTCTAAGGAAATCAGGGCAAAGACAATTCTATTAAATAGACCTGTACTCCTCATTCTTAATGGGAGAGACCCATGAGAGGAAAAATAAAATTCTGCTTCCAGACTTTTTTTTTTTTTATTACATTAGGATATCTCTGTACCTTTGTAGTTTGACCAATTGCAGAGAAACCATTAGCTATGTGTGTGTTTGTGGTGCAGGAAATGAAAGCCAGGGCCTCTAGCATCCTAGACAAGGGCTAGCACTGAGCTATAGCCCAAGCCTCATGGTCACTATTTTATTACCACTTCCAATTCCTTTAGATGGCTTTCTCCTGGGCAGGAGTGTTCCCCAAGAACTTAGAGACAGACGTCAGACCTTATATGGTGATATTGAAAACTCTGGTACATTTGTGGGTGGAGGTGTGTGTGTAACAGGACCTTCTTTGGCTGTGTTTGTGTGTGTGTGTGTGTGTGTGTGTGTGTGTGTATTTATTTATTTATTTATTTATGTATTTATTTGAGAGAAAGAGAGAATGGGTATATCAGGGCCTCCAGCCACTGCAAAGGAACTCCAGACACATGCGCCCCCTTGTGCATCTGGCTTATGTGGGTCCTGGAGAATGAGCCAGGGTCCTTAGGCTTCGCAGGTAAACAAACACCTTAACTGCTAAACCATCTCTCCAGCCCTGGCTGTTGTTTTTGTTGTAACCTTGAATAGCCGGTAAAAAATATTAGAGAGAGGAAGGAAATTCAGGAAAGATGTGTGTCTTAAGAGCAAGTCAGCTGTTTTTTTTTTTTTTTTCCTCATAGTCTTAGTGGGTATATAAATTTCAAACAGACTTTAAAATCTATTCAGTAAAACTGACATCCCTATCTACTCCTCCTGGCTCAGCTTGAAGCCTCTTAAGTTTTATCTACCCAGGTCTCCACCACACATCCTTCCTTCTTTGACTGCGCAGGACATGGACAGCCTGCCAGTCCCTCCTGTCCCACTGTGGATGTCTTGGCCAGTGGCCTGGACACGAAAAGCTGTTGGATGACTTCATAGTTTGTGGGTTTATTTTTGAGAAAGCCTCTGACCTCTTACAGGTTACCCATCCTCCTATAAATCCTTACCATTTTATAGCCAGAGTAACTGATGCGCATACAACTGATATGCAGATATGCTTAGTGGCACCTTGAATAGATGCATGGTGTGTGTGCAAACTGTTCAGCTAAGTCATCTTCTCCATGGCTCAGGTTTAAGCAGCACCCCCCACCCCCAGGTAGTGTGTCATTCTGGCCCAGAGTGACCTGGAACTCACTCTCTAGTCCCAGGCTGGCCTTGAATGCTCCTCTTATCTCTGCCTCCTGAGCGCTGGAATTAAGCGTGTGCCTCCATGCCCAGTGACATTAAGTAGTTTCTTTTTGTTAATCTTTTAAAAAATATTTTATTTTTATTTATTTGAAAGAGAGAAAGAGGTAGACAGAGGGAGGGAGAGATTGGGCATGCCATGGCCTCTAGCTGCTGCAAACAAACTCTAGATGCATGCACCACCTTGTGCATTTATTTGCCTCTACATGTATCCTGGGGAATTGAACCTGTGTCCTTTGGCTTTGCAGGTAAGTGCCTTAACCCCTAAGTCATCTCTCCAGCCCAGACTTTAAGTAGTTTTTAAAAATACACTTTAATTATTTGCACATGTGTATGGGTTCACCAGGGTCTCTTGCCACTGTGAATGAATGCCAGATGCTTGTGTTATGTTTTGCATCTGGCTTTTCAAGTGTGTTGGGGAACAGAACCCCTGGCCAGCAGGCTTTGCAAGCAGGTGCCTTTTAACCACGGTGCTCTCCATCCCTTATGTACAGTTTTGTTTGTTTGTTTTTTCTGAGATAGGCTCTCGCTCTAACCCAGGCTTAAATACAGTTTTGATGCCCAGAACAACATTAGCTCCTCTTTTGGAGGAAGATTTATGACAGAAGTATCTCATAGACTTTTTTTTTTTTTTTGGAATAAAGATCGGTCTGAATTTCTAGCAACAACTCGGGCAGCTTTTGGATTTAAGTACTAGGAACATTTACAGTTGAGGAATTCAGAAACCCACATCTTCCTGGCCTGTAGCACCCCGTTTCTGAGGTCATCTCGTGGGCACTACAGGAAGGCGATGTGGGGTGTGGTGAAGGGTCGGTCCAAGAGGGTGGAGCGCCCACCTCCGGGCAGAGTCCAGGGTTTTCTGACATCCGAGTCCAATGGCCTGAGCCTGCACCACTCCAGGTTGATGCTGAATCTTGACCTGGAAAGGCAAACGGAGAAACCAGCGCCCTGGGTCTTATCTGGCGATGGGCCTGCATACTCTGGGTAGGTGGGCTCCCGGACTCCGGGCATCCTGATGTCTGACGGAATGCTAATCGCCCGTGTGCCAGCTGATGAGGATCCAGGGACCTGTGCCTGGCGTCGCGTGCAGGGCGGCCCCTCGGTGACCCGTGCATCCCGGGGTTCCCTCGAGACACCCCGAAGGACCCAACAAAAGACCCCACCCCAGGGCCGGGAGTGCATTTCCTGTTGCAGCGGCGGCGGCGGCGCCGTGCAGCCACCCATGTGCATCGTTCCGCGCGCGGACAGAGCCGGGCGGGGCGGGAGGCACGCCCCCACGCAGTCCCAGTCCCCGCGCTCCGGCCGCCAGGGGCTCCCCTGGGCGGGTCCGCCCCCGTGTCACCGGCGGCTCGGCTCCCTTTGTGTGCGGCCCGAACGCAGCGGCCGCGCCATTGGCCCGCCCGCCCGGGGGGCCAGCCCCTTCCTGGCTGGCCTCATGCATATGCATGAGCGCCCGGGCCCTCCCCGCGCGCGGCGGCCCCGCCCTGCTCCCTCCCGCGCGGGCGTGCGAGGCGCGCGGCGGCTCCCTCCTGGCGGCGCGGGAGCCGGAGCCCGAGCCAGGGCGAGCCGAGCCTGCTCCCGGCGGGCGGGCGGCGGCGGCGGCGGCGGCGGCAGCGCCGCTCCAGCCATGTCAGCGCGCGCGAGCCTGGGCCCACCATGAGCCATGGCCATGTCCGTGAGCGCCGAGGACGACGACTATGAATCGGAGCCGGACCAGGTCAGCGGCCCTGGCTGGGACTGAGGGAGGGACCCGACCTCCCGACCGCCTGCCTGACGCGCCGAGGGCGGCCGCGACGCCGCCGCCGCCGCCGCGACGCGGAGGAGAAAGTTTTGCAGCCGCCGGCGGGGCCGAGCCCGAGCGAGCGGGGCAGGCCGGCGGGCCCGCAGCCGGCGCGGCACGGGCAGGGGGCGTGTGCGGGCGGCGTCCGCGCGGGTGGCCCGGGGCGCCGCGGGGACAATGTGGGCCTTCGGGCCTCGCCGTCGGGCGGCCCTGGCCGGCGCGGGCCATACAGCCCGCGGGGCAAGTTGCGGGCGGCCCCGGCTGGGTACCTCGCCTTCCTCGGCGCCGTGGCCCGCGGCCCACGCGCGTGCCGGGCGCACCCGGACCCGCGCCACCGGCACCTCCTGCTTTTCTGTCGGCAAAGTTGCGCCGGGACCCTCGGGCCTCCGGGCTGGAGGACGCCCGCGGCCCGTGGGCCCGACGGCCCGAGCTTTTGTCTGGGCGCCGCGCGCTCGCCGCCCGCCCGCCGGCCGGCTGGCCCGCCGTGGGTAGCGGAGACAGGAAGGGGTGCGAGCTGCGGCCGGCGCGGGCCATCCGGAACCCGGCCAGTGCGCTCCGCGGCAGCGGTGGCGGCGGCCCTGACCCCGGCGGCCTCGGCGTCTTTAGAAGGAAGAAGACCTCTCGGGACCAGGGGGAGAGATCTAGGTGTATACAAAGCTCTGGGTGTGTTTACAACATGAACTGTCTCCGTGTTTAGGACATCAGGGAAGAAAGTTGAGGTTTTACCAAGCATAATGTGTAAATTAACGTGTGCAAAGAGACATAGGCCAGGTAGACCTGTCCAAGGAATTAACGATTGGGATGAGTTCAGTTATCGTGTGGGCACTGGCCGGATTGAATGAATAAGATGCTTATTTATAATCCTGGTGCATTTCCTTAGTGGAATAAACACGTCTTGGAATGTTGAGGAGAAAATGTAGGATTTTTTTTCCCCTCGTAATATTAGGTGTCAATGAAGAAGTAGTCGATAGGCTGCTCTTAAGTGATATTGTGTGCTGCTTAACAAAAAGTTCACTTTTTTGATTCCTTGGTTCTACTGCACATTTTTAGGCATGTGCACCTGCGGGGAGTGTTCCTGAATCACACTGGTGTTCTGGTTGGATGAGCACCGGGACAATTCAAGAGGTTTAGCTTAGAAATTTAGCACCTCAGAGGCTCCCCGTGTGTGAATGGCTCTCAAATTCTTCTTAGTTCACACCTCCACTCTTGGTCTGAACATTTGCTGTTAAGTTTGGGCCTACCTAACCATTCCAACAGCTTACCATTACCATGGCATATGGTCATTCAGTGGATGTTGGTATTCGGTGTAAAGGGGTCTTTGGTTTGTCTGGATTGAGGTCTTCCTACCTGTGGAAGGGAGGAATGGATGGATGGATGCATGTATGGAATGAATCACCCCTTATAGTCTGTGGTAGATACAACCTTTGACATAGGACATGACACAATTTACCTGTCTCAGAGCTGTTATTTGTTGTTGTTTTCAGAGAGGGTCTAGCTGTTGATACTCACTAGGTAGTTAAGAGAGGCCTTGAACTCACAGCAATCCTCCTGCCTCATATTCCCAAATTCTGGAGTTACAGGCATGAGTCACCATGGTACATTGGTCTCTGGGCTTCAGGTCCTCCCACTCCTGAAGGAAACTGCCCTTAGGAGGGTTTGGCAATCCTGTAGCCAGCTAGTTTGTCCTCCTCACATGGGTCACCGTGGATGTTTTGCTTCTGGAGGTGTTATCAGCAGAAATTCTCTACAGCTTTCCATGTGCCTTTTTTGTTAGTATTTTTGCTTTTTTCCCAGGTAGGGTCTAACTTTAGCCCAGCTGGCCTGGAACTCACTCTGTAGTCCAAGGCTGGCCTCAAATTTACTATGGTTCTCCTACCTATGCCTCTCTAGTGCTGGGATTACAGATCATTTTTCCCCCGTTCAGGTTCATTGAGACAATATCTAAGCTAGGGTACTGAGCAGCAATTTTCTTCCTAGTCCTAGCAGAAATGATGACAGCTTAGGTGTCCTCCATATTGTGACACTCTAGGCTGCACCTTGCTGCCCTTTGCCTAACCTTCATCCTACCACCATCTCTTCCTCAGAAGTTTTGTTAGCTCAGAGATTGGACCTGAGATGAGTGGCTTTTTTCCTGAGGACCTTGAAGGCATCTGTGGCTTCCAAACTTGCAGACTCCATGGTCTGGCTCTTCTCTTGAGTTTCTCCCTCCACCCCACCCTGCTTGCTGAATGGGTTTGGCACCAAAGGTGGAGGCCCTTCACCAGGATGGAGTACAAGTCATGGAGTGTAGATATGCAGAGATAGTTGGCCACCTGCTAAATGGAAGGCTTCCATGCTGGGGGCCCTTGCTGGGAAGGTTCATTGCTCCACTGGGCATCACTCACCTCATCAGAGTTCTGACAGTCTCACCATCAAAGTCTCTGCTAATCATCTCTACCCCCGAGACTGTTTTCCATACCTGGGCAGAATCAGACTTTCTTAAGTCTGTCCTGCCAGGCGGATTGGCCTGTCTTACTAGGACAGCCACCTGGTCACTTTTCTATCAGACACCTGTGTTTCCCCAGATGTCACAGTCCATGGCACAACCAGGGAATGACAACCAGAGCCACATTATCAGCTCTTGGCTTAGTTTTCATTTTATTTTGAGAGAAAGAGAATGGGCATGCCAGGACTTTCAGCCTGCTGCGAGCAAACTCGACATGTGCGCCCCCTTGTGCACATGAGTGACATTGCATGCTTGTGTTACTGTGTCTGGCTACATGGGACTTGGAGATTTGGATATGAGTTCTTAGGCTAAGCCATCTCTTCAGCCCTGAGCCTTTTTTGTTTTGTTTTGTTTTGTTTTGTTTTGTTTTGTTTTGTTTTGTTTTGTTTTTCAAGGTAGGGTCTCACTCTAGCCTAGGCTGACCTGGAATTTTCTCTGTAGTCCCAGGCTGGCCTTGAACTCAGTGATCCTCCCACCTTTGCCTCCCAAGTGGGATTGAAGGCCATGGGCCACCATACCCAGCTCCTGAGCCTTTTTTTAAAAAAATAAATTTTCTGGAGATATACACACGCACACTACTTATTTGACAGAGAAAGAGGGAAAGAGAGAGAGAGGATGGGCACGCCAGGGTTTCCAACCACTGCAAACAAACTGCAGACGCGTTTGCCCCCTTGTGCATCTGGCTAACATTGGTCCTAAGGAATGGAACCTGGGTCCTTTGGCTTTGCAGGCAAATGCCTTAACCACTAAGCAATTCCTCCAGCCTCCTGAGCCTTTAAAAAAATTTTTTTTAATTTTTTATTTATTTGAGAGAGAGAGAGAGAAAGAAGCAGAGAAAGAAAGAGAATGGGCACATCAGGGCCTCCAGCCACTGCAAACGAACTCCAGATGCATGTGCCCCCTTGTGCATCTGGCTTACATGGGTCCTGGGGTATTGAGCCTCGAACTAGTGTCCTTAGGCTTCACAGGCAAGTGCTTAACCGCTAAGTCATCTCTCTAGCCCAGGCTGACCTGGAATTCACTATGTAGTCTCAGGGTGGCCTCAAACTCACGGTGATCCTCCTACCTGTGCTGGGATTAAAGGCGTGCGCCACCACGCCCAGCTCCTGAGCCTTTTTAATTTTTATTTATTTATTTATTTATTTATTTATTTATTTTCTGAGGTAGGGTCTCACTCTAGCCCAGGCTGACCTGGAATTCACTATGTAGTCTCAGGGTGGCCTTGAACTCACGGTGATCCTCCTACCTCTGCCTCCTGAGAGCTGGGATTAAAGGCGTGCGCCACCACGCCTGGCTTCCTGAGCCTTTTTTAAAGGCAGGGTCTCACTATATAGCCCAGGTTGGCCTCAAACTCACAGCAACCCTCCTATCTCAGCCTCCCAAGTTCTGGAATTAAAAGTGTCCATCACTATGCCCAACTCACAAAATTCTTTAGATCTCCAGTTTGAGGAGGTGCTGCAGGAGCTTTAGGAGATGGCTTAGTGGTTAAAGGTGCTTGCTTGCAAAGCCTGCTGGTCTAGGTTCAATTCCCTCATGCTCCTGTAAAGCCAGATGCAAAAAGTGGTGCATGTGACAAGTTCATTTGCTATGGCAAGAGGCCCTGGTGTACCCATTCACATTCTCTTTTTCTTTCTCTCTCTCTCATTTTCTCTCTCTTGCATACATGCAAATAAAAAAAAAAGTTTTGTAAAAAGAAGCCGGTGGCGCACACCTTTAATCCCAGCACTCAGGAGGCAGAGGTAGGAGGATTGCAGTGAGTTCAAGGCCACCCTGAGACTACATAGTGAATTCCAAGTCAGTCTGGGCTAGAGTGAGACCCTCCCTCAAAAAACAAGCTGGCCATGGTGATGCACACCTTTAATCCTAGCACTTGGGAGGCAGAGATAGAAGGATTGCTGTCAGTTCGAGGCCACCCTGAGCCCACATAATGAATTCCAGGTCAGCCTGAACTAGAGTGAGACCCTACCTCAGAAAACCAAAAAACGAAACAAATAAAGAAAACCCCAACTACGTATTATTACTATTATTTTGTAAAAAGGTTTGCTGGGCCTAGAGAGATGGCTTGGCTGTTAAGACACTTGGATGTGAAGCCTAAAGACCAAGGTTCCCTAGTTCCTGTGTAAGCCAGATTCACAAAATGGCACATGCATCTGGAGCTTGCAGTGGCTGGAGACCCTGGCATGCCCATACTCTGATCCCCTCTCAAATAAATAAAGTTTTTTAAAGATTTGCCCTCGGGGCCTGGGATATGGCTCAAGCAGTTTAAAGCACTTGCTTGCAAAACCTGCCAGCCACAGGATAACTTCCCCAGTAGGTAGAGCCAGATGCACAAAGTGGCACATGCACCTGTCCTTCATTTATAGGAGCAAGAGGCCCTGGTGTACCTCCCCCCCCCCTGCAAGTAAAAAAAATATGTCTATCTATCTATCTATCTATCTATATATATATATATTATATTTATATTTGTTATATATTTTAATAATATATGTAATATATATTTATATATAATATGTGTATTATATATATATATAAATATTATAATAAAAATTTTTTTTTTCACGAGGTAGGATTTCACTCTAGTTTAGGCTGACCTGGAATTCATTATGTAGTTTCAGGGTGGCCTCGAACTCAGGGTGATCCTCCTACCTCTGCCTCCCAAATGCTGGGATTAAAGGCATGCGCCACCACGCCCAGTTAGTAAAAATGTTTTTTAAAAAGTAACTACAATTGGGTTGGAGAGATGACTTAGTGGTTAAGGTACTTGTCTGCAAAGCCTAAGGACCCAGGTTCAATTCTCCAGGTCCCACTTAAGCCAGATGCACAAGGTGGCACGATCCGTTTTCTTCCCAATAAAATGACTTCAACTTGTTGAAATAATAGAAAAGTATAGAGGAAAACTCTCAGAAGCTTACATCGTCATACCACTGTGTCACCCATTGTATTTTTTTTATTGGGGAGGGAGTGGTTTCAAGGTAGGGTCTCACTCTAGCCCAGGCTGACCTGGAATTCACTATGAGGTCTCAGGGTGGCCTTGAACTCCTCCTACCTTTGCCTCCCACATGGTGGGATTAAAGGCTGTATGACACCACACCCTGCACCATTGTACTTTCTCTCTGTCTCTGTCTCTGTCTCTCTTGCTCTCTCTCTTTTTTAATTTGTTTGTTTGTTTGTTTGTTTGTTTGTTTTTCAAGGTAGGGTCTCGCTCTAGCCCAGGCTGACCTGGAATTCACTGTATAGTCTCAGGGTGGCCTCAAACTCTGGGTAATTCTCCTACCTCTGCCTCCCAAGTGCTGGGTTTAAAGGCGTGCACCACCGCGCCTGGCCCATTGTGCTTTTTTAAAAACATATTTATTTGCAAGCAGATAGAGCCAGAAAGGAGAAAGAGAGAGGGAATAGGTGCACTGGCTAATGAACTCCGTATGTGTGCACCATTTTGCATCTGTTGTTTTTATTTTTTTAAACTTGTTTTTATTAATTTATTTATTTTAGAGAGATCAAGAGGGAGAATGGGCACGCCAGGGCCTCTAACCACTGCAGACTAACTCCAGATGCATGCGCCCCCTTGTGCATGTGGCTTTCGTGGGTCCTGGAGAATTGAACCCTTTGGCTTTGCAGGCAAATGCCTTAACCGCTAAGCCATCTCTCCAGCCCTGTTTATATTGCTTGGGTTTTTTGAAGTAGAGTCTTGGTCTAGTCCAGACTGACCTGGAATTTACTATGTAGTCTCAGACTGGCTTTGAACTCACAGCGATGCTCCTACTTCTGTCTCCCAGGTGCTGGGATTAAAGATGTGTGCCACCATGCCCAGCTTGAACTCTTGAGGGCTGGGATTAAAGGCCTGTATCACCACGCCCTGCCCAAAGGCTTCTTAAGTAGTGAAAATTACTTTTCTTTTTTATTTTCAAATAAGATCTTATGGAGACCAGGTTGTCCTTAAACCCACTATGTAGCTAAGGATGACCTTGTTCTTCCTGTGTCAGCCTCCTGAGTGCCAACATGACAGTTAGAGCCACAGCATCCACATTAATAATGAAACTTAAAGATGGGGTCCCTGTACCTTTTTGAACATGTATGGGAAAGTTTAATACTCTGCCTATATGGGTGGGGGTTTTTGTTTTTGTTTTTGGCTTTTTAAAAAAATATTTTTATTTATTTGAGAGAGAGATATAGA
This sequence comes from Dipus sagitta, assembly GCA_036346955.1. Taxonomy (NCBI): domain Eukaryota; kingdom Metazoa; phylum Chordata; class Mammalia; order Rodentia; family Dipodidae; genus Dipus; species Dipus sagitta. The sequence continues at coordinate 25,142,889 of CM070782.1, forward strand.
AATAGGCAGGTAGAGAGAGAGAATGGGTGCACCAGGGCCTCCAGCCACTGCAAACGAACTCCAGATGGTGTGCACCCCCTTGTGCGTCTGGCTCACATGGGGAGCCACCTGGGTAGTCAAACCTGGGTCCTTTGGCTTTGCAGGCAAGTGCCTTAACTGCTAAGCCATCTCTCCAGCCCTGTTTTTGGCTTTTTTGAGGTAGGGTCTCACTGTAACCCAGGCTGACTTAGAACTCACTGTGTAGTCCCAGCTTAGCCTTGAACTCACAGTGATCCTCTTACCTTTGCCTCCCGAGTGCTGGGATTAAAGGCATGCGCCACCAGGCCCGTCCTTTTTTTTTTTTTTTTTTTTAATATACTTATTCTGTTTATTTATTTGCAAGCAGAGAGAGACAGAAAGAATGGGCACACCAGAGCTTGTAGCGTCTGCATACGAACTCCAGACGTGTGCCCCACTTTGTGCATCTGGTTTTACCCTGGGTACTGGGGAATCAAACCTGGGTTATTAGGCTTTGCAGGCAAAGCGCCTTAACTGATGAGTCATCTTTTCAGCCAGCCCCCAGTGTTTTTTAGGGGTAATGTAGTTTAGCAAGAAACTTAGAACTGCCTTACTCCTGCCCCCATACTGGGAATTGAACCCAGGACCTTGTACATGCTAAGCAAGTATGCTACCTCTGAGCTATATCCTGTCTTCTTTTAACTTTTTATTTCAGACCACTGTTATAAGTTAATCAGCCTGGCTTTATTTTGTATGTAGCAGGCCTTGAATTTCTTCTGCTTTAGCCTTCCAAGTAGCTATGAGTAGCCACCAGGCAGACCTGTCTGTGTTTTTTGGAGGGGGAACGGTTTGAGGCAGTCTCACTCTAGCCTAGGCTAACTAGGAACTCATGTAACCCAGGCTGACCTGAAACTCATGGTGATCCTCCTGTGTCAGCCTCCTAGTGCTGGGATTGAAGGTATGTACCACCACATCTGGCTCAGAACTGTTTTTTGGTTTTTTTGTTTTGTTTTGTTTTTGTTTTTTGTGGTTTTGCCAGGCAGGGTCTGGCCCTAGCCCAGGCTGATTTGGAATCCACTCTGTAGTCCCAGGCTGGCCTCAAACTCACAGCAGTCCTTCTCCTTTGCCTCCCTAGTGCTGGAATTAAAGGTGTGCACCACCACATGCGCTTTCAGAACTGTTTTAATTGTGGAAACATTTAGCTACATTTTACTGTTTTTCTCACTTCTCTTGATTTAATAAATTCATGACCACTTTTTTCTTGAGGCTCTTTCCTGGCTCTTGAGCCACAGCTTTCTGGCGGCCCCTCAAGGTATCACTCTTTTTTGCTTTTACCTTTTAATGTTTTCTGTCTTAAGGGTCAGAAATTTTCCCTCTGTGCCCCTCCCCCAGCCTTATTGGTGTAATTTTTTTTTTTCTCCCCGAGGTAGGGTCTCACTCTAGCCCAGGCTGGCCTGGAATTCACTCTATATTCTTAGGGTGGCCTCGAACTCACGATGATCCTCTTACCTCTGTCTCCTGGGTGCTGGGATTAAAGCCATACGCCACTACGCACGGCTTGATGTAATTTTAAATTTTTATTTGAGAGGCAGTGAATGGCTGCGCCATCTTGTGCCTGGTTTACGTGAGTTCTGGGGATTGAACCAGGGTCCTCGGGCTTCTCAGGTAAGCGCTTTAACCATTAAGCCATCTCTCCAGCCCTCATTGATGTAATTTTAACATGCATGGGAACTTTGGTTCCCAGATGTGTATCTTCTCTTTAGATCTCCCCTTCCTTGGGTGTCCTCACATCCCCGAGATTCCTCATGTCCACTGCATAGTTATTTCCTCCAACCTCTTCTTCCTCCTGTCACTCAAGCCAGACAGAAATCTACCTTACAGGATTCTTCACGTCAGCATTCCCATATTTCTGCCTGCTACTATGTCTAAAACCAGTTCTTCTGTGTCCTGAATTATTCCCTCCTGCTGGGTTGATTGTTATGCCCTCGTAATTTGCATCTAATCTCTGCTTACAGCTTTGTTTTTTTTCAAGTAAGCCTAAGCTGGTCTTGAACTCACAGCCACACTCCTACCAGCCTTCCTAGTGCTGGGATTTAAAGCATGTGCCACCGTGCCCAGCTTATGCTTATGTTTTCTTAAAATGCATGTATATTAAGTGTTGGGTGCACGTGTGTATTTTGCTTTGCTTTGTGCCCAAGAAGTCTGCAGTCCCCACACTGTTGCTGGAACCCTGTGTGTATACAGGGTGAGTTCTGCTCTGTAGATTAGTCTCTTGCCACCTCAGAGCTGTTTAACAGCAGCTGTGTGGAGCTGTTTGCAGCTCCTTGAGCGTGTCATGCACTTTCATATCTCTGCCTGACTTGTCCTTCTGCTTGGACTGTCCACTCCCCCAGCCCCCAGCCTGCAGAGTCCTGTTCTTCTGATGTCTGTCTAATCAATATCTACTGTGGTCTGGGTGCCTTCTTCATGAGATGAGGCACCTCTTCCGGGTCAGCACTCCTAGGATCTAGGCTGGGTCCTTAACATTCTCATTTGTTAGCAATGTGACATTGGGCAGATTACTTAATTGCACTGTGCCTTAGTTTCCTCATTCATGAATAGAACTAATATTGATTCCTACCTCATTGCTTATTGACACAAATACTACAAATAACAGTTGTTAGGACTTCAGTAGACATTAGCTTGTATCATTATTTTGCAGAGCATGCACTTCTATGGTTCATGTCTTGCTCCTCCCACACTGTAATGCCTTTAAGAGTAGGAAACACATCTTACTCATCTCGGTAGTCCCATATTGAGCATTGAATCTAGTTTATAATTCATAGCCAGAAAACAGTGGTAGGTGGGTGAGTGGGTGAATATGTGAATGAGGGGGTTAATGAATGAATCCCCAGGGTAGACTGGATATTCTATTAGCTAGTGATGTTAAGCAACTTGTGCTTATTAACAATTTGTCATTTTTATATCCTTTTTAAAAATAGATAATTAAGCCGGGCGTGGTGGTGCACGCCTTTAATCCCAGCACTCAGGAGGCAGAGGTAGGAGGATCGCTGTGAGTTCGAGGCCACCCTGAGACTACATAGTGAATTCCAGGTCAGCCTGGGCCAGAGTGAGACCCTACCTCGAAAAACACCAAAAAAAAAAATAATAATAATAAATAAATAAAATAATAATAAAATAAAAAAATAAAAATAGATAATTAAATATGTCACCCATTTTGAAAATTTACATTTTTGTCTTATTATTGAGTTGTTACAAATTCTTTTTCTTCTTGCAGCTGGGGAGATGGCTCAGCAGTTAAAGGCACTTGCTTGCAAAGCCTGCTGGCCCAGGTTCAATTCCCCAGCATCCATGGAAAGCCAGACACAAAAAGTGGCATACATGCCTGGCAGCAAGGGACCCTGGTATGCCCATAATACACAAATGTGTGTGCTCTGCGCACACACACGTGCAAATATGTATATATGTGTGTGTATGTATATATATATATATAGTTTGTTTGGTTGGTTGGTTGGTTGGTTGGTTTTTTGAGATAGGGTCTCGCTCTAGCCCAGGGCTGACCTGGAATTCACTGTGTGGTCTCAGGGTGGCCTCGAACTCACAGCGATCCTCCTACCTCTACCTCCCAAGTGCTGGGATTAAAGGCATGCACCACCATGCCTGGCTTAAATTTTTTTTTTTTTGAGTTTTGGTATTTTTTTTAATTTATTTTTTTAATCAATTTTATTAACATTTTCCATGATTATAAAATATATCCCATGGTAATACCCTCCCTCCCCCCACTTTCCCCTTTGAAACGCCATTCTCCATCATATCCCCTCCCCATCTCAACCAGTCTCTCTTTTATTTTGATGTCATGATCCTTTCTTCCTCTTATGATGGTCTTGTGTAGGTAGTATCAGGCACTGTGAGGTCATGGATATCCAGGCCATTTTATATCTGGAGGGAGCACGTTGTAAGGAGTCCTACCCTTCCTTTGGCTCTTACATTCTTTCCGCCACCTCTTCCGCATTAGACCCTGAGCCTTGGAAGGTGTGATCGAGATGTTACTCAGTACTCCAGTCACTTCTTTCCAGCACTATGATACCTTCTGAGTCATCCCAAGGTCACTGCCATCTGAAAAGAGAAGATTCTCTACCAAAAGTGAGAGTAGCATTAATATAAGTAAATGTTCATATACAGTTTGATATCAGTTTGATAAGCATAGTATACACATTTAGCCAGACATCAGCAGATGTTACACCCCCAGGGCTCATGACTACCCCTATTTTAAGTTTTCAGTATCAGGGATGTATTCCCACCCATGGAGCTGGCCTACAGTCCAATTGGAGGGCAGCTGGTTTCCACCATGACAGACGTGCCACTATTGCACCCATTGGCTCATTTGGCCTGGCTGGCCTGTCCACTGTTGAGTATATTCACTGGTGGTATCTCTTTCTCCCATTGAACTACATGTAGAATGGCTTCTTATAAAAATTTTAAAAAGTTTTGAAGCTGGGCATGGTGGTCCACACCTTTAATCTCATCATTTGTGAGGCAGAGATAGGAGGATCACCAAGTTTGAGGCCAGTCTGAGACTATGTAGTGAATTCCAAGTCAGCCTGGGCTAGAGTGAGACTCTACTTTGAAATTCCCCCAGAAATGGGGTGGCCTTGAGAAGCAGCTCAGCAGTTAAAGGCACTTGCTTGCAAAGGCATCTGACGTGGCCCAGGTTATGCTTGCTGTGAAAAACACAAGTACTTCTTTTAAAAATGTTTTTTATTCATTTTATTTGCAAGCAGAGAGAAAGGGAGAAGACAGACAGACAGAAAGGGCACTCCAGGGCCTTTAGCTGCAACTCCAGATTCATGTGCCACTTTGTGCATCTGGCTTTATGTGGATACTGAGGAATCAAACTTGGGTCCTTTGGCTTTGCATTGGCAAGGGTCTTAACTGCTAAATCAGCCCTCCAGCAAGCTCCCCCCCCCCTACACCCCCGAGGTAGGGTTTCACTCTAGCTCAGGCTGACCTGGAATTCACTATGTAGTCTCAGGGTGGCCTTGAACTCACAGCGATCCTCCTACCTCTGCCTCCCGAATGCTGGGATTAAAGGCGTGCACCACTATGCCCAGCTCTCCAGCAAGCATTTTTAACCCCAGAGCCATCTCCTCTGCCTAAGAATTTTTTTTTTATTATTGACAACTTCCATAATTGTAGACAATATCCCATGGTAATTCCCCTCCCTCACCCACTTTCCCCTTTAATACTCCACTCTCCATCATACTCCTTCCCCCTCTCAATAAGTCTGTCTTTTATTTTGATGCCATGATCTTTTCCTCCTATTATGATGGTCTTGTGTAGGTAGTGTCAGGCACTGTGAGGTCATGGATATCCAGGCCATTTTGTGTGTGGAGGAGCATGTTGTAAGGAGTCCTACCCTTCCCTATGGCTCTTACTTTATTTCCACCACCTCTTCCACAATGGGCCCTGAGCCTTGGAAGGTGTGATTGAGATATTTCAGTACTGAGTACTCCTCTGTCACTTCTCATCACCATGGTGCCTTCTGAGTCATCCCAAGATGAATAGAGAAGCTTCTCTAACCAAAAGTGAGAGCATTAATATATTGGTATAAACATTAAGAGAAGTGCTTACCTGACAGTTTGGTGAGCATAGTATATACATTTAGCCAGACAGTAGCTGACGTTACACCCCTAGGGCTCATGACTACCCCTGTTGTAGGTTTTCACTGCCAGGCATGTATTCATTCCCTCCTCTGTGGAGTGGGCCTCCAGTCCGATTAGTGAGCAGTTGCTTTCCCCCATAACAGACATGCCACTATTGCACTCATTGGCTCATTTGGCCTGGCTGGACAAACTTAAGGCTTTCAGTGTCCACTGTTGTTTATCTCCACTGATGAGATTTTTCTCCCGTAGGGCTGCATGCAGTGTAGCTTTTTCCAGCTTTCTGTTAGCTGGTCTATGTGGAGGAGGTTTTCAGCTCAGCTCCAGCTTGATTTCTCAGTGACCTTGCAGCCCAAGCATGTGGAGTCTTCAGCATTAGGGTCTTACCATCCATTCCTTGTGGGAACCCAAGAGCTTTGGCAGTAGCCTGTAATGTTTTTGGGTGTTCAGTGACCTCCCTGGCCAACAACTCACTGGAAGGTATCCCATCCCTGGCACTGAAAATTTTCTGGTAACAATCTATGGAAACCTACCAAAAAAGTAGGTTTCCAAATGACTTATTTATATCCTCTTTGATTTTGATTAGCCCTCGCTCCACCTTTCCTTTACTCAGTCCCTTCCCCTAACCTTACTAAGGCCTTTTCATCCCCATTAATCTGTTCTTCTACTTACATATATACAATACCATCCTATTAAGTCCCACCTCCCTTTCTGTTCCCTTTATATCTCCTTTGTAGGTTACTGGCCTCTCCTGAGTTTCATTCCTACTTACATAGAAGACCAGTAATTTGTAGCTAGGATCCACATATGAGAGAGAACATGCGACATTTAGCTTTCTGGGCCTCGGTTACCTCACTAAGTATAATCCTTTCTAGATCCATCCATTTTCTTGCAAATTTCATGATTTCATTTTTCTTTACCACTGAATAGAACTTGATTATATAAATGTGCCACATCTTCATTATCCACTCATCAGTTGAGGGGCATCTAGGCTGTTTTTTTAAAAGATTTATTTATTTATTTATTTATTTATTTATTTATTTTTGTTTTTCGAGGTAGAGTCTTACTCTAGCCCAGGCTGACCTGGAATTCACTCTGTATTCTCAGGGTGGCCTCGAACTCACCGCAATTCTCCTACCTCTGCCTCCTGAGTGCTGGGATTAAAGGCGTGTGCCACCACGTCCGGCAAGATTTATTTTTATTTATTTATGAGAGAGAGAGAGAATATGGGTGTGCCAGGGCCTCCAGCCACTGCAAACAAACCTGGGTCCTTAGGCTTTGCAGGCATGCGCCTTAACTGCTAAGCCATCTCTCCAGCCTTTTTTTTTTTTTTTTTTTTTCTGGCCTTGAACTCACGATCCTCCTACCTCAGCCTCCCTAGTACTGGAATTAATAGTGTGTTCCACTATTCCCAGCTTCTTAAAAACTTTTTTTCTCGGGGCTGGAGAGATGGCTTAGCGGTTAAGCACTTGCCTGTGAGTCCTAAGGACTCTGGTTTGAGGCTTGATTCCCCAGGACCCACATAAGCCAGATGCACAGGTAGTGCATACATGTGGAGTTTGTTTGCAGTGGCTGGAGGCCCTGGCGTGCCCATTCTCTATCTATCTGCCTCTTTCTCTTTGTCTGTCGCTCTCAAGTAAATAAATTTTTAAAAATTAAAAGAAAACTTTTTCTTATATATATATGTATCTATGTATAATTTTTATTTACTTATTTGTTTATTTTTTATTTACTTGAGAGCGACAGATAGAGAGAAAGAGGCAGACAGAGAGAATGGACATGCCAGGCCCTCCAGCCACTTGCAAACAAACTCCAGACCCATATGCCCCCTTGTGCATCTGGCTTATGTGGGTCCTGGGGAATTGAGCCTCGAACTGGGGTCCTTAGGCTTCACAGGCAAGCGCTTAACTGCTAAGCCATCTCTCCAGCCCTTAAAAACTTTTTAATTGGGCTGGAGAGATGACTCAGTGGTTAAGGCACATGCCTGTAAAGCCTAATAACCTCACTTTCGATTACCCAGTACCCATGTAAAGCCAGATGCATGAAGTGGTGTGTGCATCTGGAATTTGTTTGCATTGGCTGGAGGCTCTGTGTGCATGCCCATTCTTCCTGTTTGTCTCTGCTTGCAAGTAAATAGATATTTTTTAAAACTTTTCATTAACAACCTCTATTCATATATGTACAATATGTACCCCCCTTCATACTCCCTGTCCATTGAATCCTGATCATAGTCTGCTCCTTCATTTCTCTTCTTCCCAACTAATTCCTTTTCTCTTGGTTTTTTGAGATAGGGTCTTACTCTAGCCCAGCATGACCTCTGCTTCCCTAGTGCTGGGATTAAAGGCATATGCCACCATGCCCAACCCTCTTCTCTTTCGAGAATCATTTTTTCCCTTCATATTAAGCAGGTCTTGTGTAGATAAGGTCCAACCACTGAGGTCATGAATGCAACAGCCTCTTAATGTCTGAAAGATATTATTACAAAGCACTCTCTTCCTCTTCCTTTGGCTTTTCCTACCATCTCTTTGGCAGTAGTGGTTCTTCGCCTTGGAGGGTGTGATAGATGTCTCAGTTCGGGCTGAACACTCCAGTGTCAATTCTCATCACTTCAGTGAGGTTTTTTTTTTTTGGGGGGGGGGGTTAGGTTCTCACTCTAGCTCAGGCTGACCTGGAATTCACTATGTAGTCTCAAGGTAGCCCTGAACTCATGACGATCCTTCAAACCTCTGCCTCCCAAGTGCTGGGATTAAAGGTGTCTGCCACCATACCTGGCTCAATGAGTGTTTTTGTTTTTTGGGTTTTTGTTATTGTTGTTGTTTGGAAATGAGAGAGGCAGAGAGAAAGGATGGAGTGCTCCAGGACCTCTAGCCACTGCAAAGGAACTTCAGACACTTGCACCACCTTGTGCATCTGAGTTATGTGGGTCCTGGGGAATCGAACCTGGGTCCTTTGGCTTTTGCAGGCAAGGGCCTTAACTGCTAAGCCATCTCCCCAGCCCCTCAATGAATTTTGAGTCTCCTCACTAGTCACTACCGTATGACAGGAGAAGCTTCTCATTTGCAGTGTCTAAAGGCCCTAGTGTGCCATTTCTCTCTCATAAATAAATAATAAAATGAAAGGGGAAACTTTTTTTGGGGGGGGTGACTTTCTTACCTTTGTTGAGTTGTGGAGTCATTTCCCATTTTGGTGCATTATCCCTTTTTTCTTTTGCATTCATTGTCATCCAAGAAATCATTGCCTAATCTAAAATAATGCAAATTTTCATCTATGTTTTATATAAGAATCTCATAATTTTATCTGTGTTTCGACCTTTAATCCATTTGGGGGTTAACTTTCATATATGTTATAAAATAGAGGTCTGTCTTCACTTGTTTGCATGTGGATATCCACTTGACCCAGAACCATTGAAAAGTCCTTTCTTTCCCTGTTTTGGTGCTCTTATTAGAAGCAATGGTCAAAAAAGTAACTGTTCCTATCTCTGTTTTATCCCATTGGTCTGTATGTATATTTGCTCTTATACTAGTACCATCTTGTATTATTTACTGTATTTTTGTGATGACTTTTTAAAAAATATTTTATTTATTTGAGAGAGGGAGAAAGAGAGTGAGTGAGAAAGAGAATGGGCATGCCAGGGCCTCCAGCCGCTGCAAACAAACTCCAGATGCATGTTCCCCCTTGTGCACCTGGCTTACATGGGTCCTGGAGAATTGAACTGGGATCCTTTGGCTTTGCAGGCAGACGCCTTAACCAATAAGCCATCTCTCCAGCCCTGTGATGACTTTTGAAAGCAGGGACTCTTGAGTTCTCCTTTGTCATTTTCATTATTTTTTTCTTCCTTTTTTTGTTCAGGAGATTGAATTTAGGGTCAGGCCAGCATGATGGTGATGCCTTTAATCCCAGCATTTGGGAAGCAGAGGTAGGAGGTTCTCTGTGTCAGGGCAGCCAGGACTAGAATGAGACCCTAGCTGGGGAAAAAATAAAATAAAATAAATAAGTAAATATCTGCATGAATTAATCAATTAATTTAGGGCCTCATGCATGGTAAGCATATAGTCTACCTCTGAGCTATACTCCCAACCCTGAATTTGTCATGAATTTGTTATTTCTTTTGGTTTTTCTAGGTAGGGTCTCACTCTAACCCAGGCTGACCTGGAATTCACTATGTACTCTCAGGGTGGCCTCGAACTCACGGTGATCCTCCCACTCCTTCCTCCCCAGTGCTGGGATTAAAGGCATGCACCACCACGCCTGGCAGAATTTATTTCTTTAAAAGATGTTTGTTCGGGATCCTTTATATTTCCACGTCATATAGAATTTAGGATCATTTTGTTAATTTTGGGGGGAGGAGAAGGAAGCCAGTTGGGATTAGATGCTTTTTTTTTTTTTTTTTTTGGTAGTGCTAGGGATTAAACCCAAGACCTTACTCTACTCATGCTAGGCAAGTGCTCAAACACAGCTATACCTCCCTCCATTCCCTACTTAGGCTTTTGTTTTTATTACTTTAGGTTAATATAAAATTAACCTTAATTTTATAAATTTATATATTACATATTTTATATATTATAAAATTAACCATTAAGCCTTCCAATTCACAGAGAATGTCTTTTTATTATTTACTATGTTGTTTGTTTGTTTGTTTGTTTTGTTTTTGTTTTCGAGGTAGGGCCTCACTCTAGCTCAGGCTGACCTGGAATTCACTGTGTAGTCTCAGGGTGGCTTCAAACTCATAGCGATCCTCCTACCTCTGCCTCCCAAGTGCTGGAATTAAAGGTGTGTACCACCACACTGGGCCCAGAATGTCTATTATTTTATATTAATCTAATTATAATCCCAGTATTTTACAGGTGCAAGATTAGGAAGATTTTGTCCATGAATTTTCTGGATGATAGTATCTGGTAAATAGGAGGAACTCAGTAAAGATTGATTGATTGAATGAATGAACTGCCTTGATACATTTTGAAGGCCAAGGCTTTAACACACTGAGCCATATCTCCAGCCCCTTGTAGTATTTTGAATTGCTTCTGAAGAAAGGAGTTGGGATACTAAGGTAATTCTTTTTTTCTAAGGTTTTTAAATTTTTTTTGTTCATTTTTATTTATTTATTTGAGAGTTAGAGAGAAAGAGAGAGAATGGGCACACCAGGGCTTCCAGCCACTGCAAATGAACTCCAGACATGTGCGTCCCCTTGTGCATCTGGCTAACGTGGGTCCTGGGGAATCGAGCCTCAAACTGGGGTCCTTAGGCTTCACAGGCAAGTGCTTAACTGCTAAGGATGTGGATCCTGGGCCAATTTGATCAACAAGTGTATTTGGAGCTGGAATGCTAATTTGAAAGTGGTGGTCTGGGTGCCATCATTCTCTGGGATAAGGGATAGATTGAAGATTAGAATTGTTGTTCGAAGCTTGATAACACAAAAGATAAACTACAGGATTCATGGCAAAATGGAAGTAGCTCTTGGTGATTCACCTTTTTATTATTTTTTGAGGCACTGACACTAATGTTCTGCCACAGGGTTGGTTCTTCAGAATCCTAGTTGGGGTTTTAAAAATATTTTTATTTATTTGAGAGAAAGAGAAACAGAGGCAGAGAGAGAAAGAATGGGCACACCAGGGCCTCTAGCCACTGCAAACAAATTCCAGATGCATGTGCCACCTTGTGCATGTGGCACTTGGGTAGTGGGGATTCAAACCTGGGTCCTTAAGCTTGGGCAAGCATCTTAATCCTTAGGCTTAGGCAAGTGCCTTAACCGCTAAACCATCTGTCCACCCCTAGTTGTATCTTTAGATTGAGACCCTCCAGTGTCTCCTGTTTGAGTCTCTTCTCCCCCCTTCAGTGGTAGTTACTAGGATCCTGCATCTCAGTGTCCACTGATGGCCATAGCAGGAGCTCTTCTAGCTTGATTTGCAGCAAGTGGAGAAAGCTGGAGTGAGAAGCTGACATTTTCCAGTATAGCTCTGCCAGTTAGATCCAGGCAGATTCATTTTCCAGAGGTGGGAAAATTTCCAGGTGGATGGGAATGTGCCTTGGAAAGGAATGGAAGGTGAGTCTCTCCGGTCTTGATGGCCCTTAGTGTCCAGCATTCCTTTCAACCAAATTTCTTCAGAGACTGGTCTGTGGATATTCCTGCTCCAAGGATTCAAGTTCGAGCCTTACCCCTGAGTTTATCTTTTGTTTTGTTTTGTTTTTTTTTGAGGTGGGATCTCTCTCTAGCCCAGGCTGACCTAGAGTTCATTATGTAGTCTCATGGTGGCCTTGAACTCACAGTAATCTCCTACCTCTGCCTCCTGAGTGCTGGGATTAAAGGTGGGCTCCATCACGCCCAGCCCCTCTAATTTTTGACCCCAAGTTATCTGTTGTGCTGGCCCCTCTGTATCTGATCCCAAGGCTTCCAGTAACTGTCCACATCATTGCCTGGGCTTGGGGAGTTTGAGGGAAGAAAGTAGACAGGAGAACTCTTCCTAAGCTCTGCTCATCCAGGTGACTTGTTTGCTGAGCCTTTCACTGCGCCGTCATACTGAGGGTATTAAGGTTATGACTAAGCCCTTCCCTGGGCATGTAGGAGTCATGGTGGACTTTGTGGGCCTGTTGCCGTGCTTTCAATGTGCACTTGAGGTAGGCCCAGAGTGGGGCTTTGGAGTGTGTCTTCTTTCTGCTGGTTTTATGACCTTGGGTAAGGCACTTGACTACCACTTCAGTTCATCATCTGAAAAATGGGGACATTAAAGCAACTGTACAGTGTTAGAATTAGAAAGTTTAGTAATACATGTAACATGATGACCAGTGTCTGCATACCATGTGTGATCAGGAAATACCTGCATCAGCTGGGCACAGTGGCGCATACCTTTAATCCCAGCACTCGGGAGGCAGAGGAAGGAGGATCGCTGAGTTCAAGGCCACCCTGAGACTACAGAGTGAATTCCAGGTCAGCTTGAGATAGAGCGAGACAAAACAAAACAAGGGCTGGAGAGATGGCTTAGCGGTTAAGGTGTTTGCCTGCAAAGCCAAGGAACCTTGGTTTGATTTCCCAGGTCCCACGTAAGCCAGATGCATGAGGTGGCGTATGCATCTGGAGTTTGTTTGCAATAGTTGGAGGCCCTATCGTGTCCATTCTCTCTCTCTCTCTCTCTCTTTGTGTGTGTCTGCTTCTTTATGTCTCTCAAATAAACAAATAAACAAAAATAAAGGAATATTAAAAAAAAAAGAAATACTTGCATCATTGCTACTGCTCATCATGCCATGTGTGATCCTTGTCACCGTTGCTGCTTCCTCTTGGTGGTCCTTTGTTACTCTCTGAGCAGTCATTAAATTTGCAGGTCCACAGTTGCTTATGTACCATTCTCCACTCCAGAAAGCTCTGAACACTGATATGATACACTTATTTGATGACAAACCTGACTGATGTGATATACATGGTGTGTAGGCTGAAGTGTTCACTGAAGATGTGAGCATGGTAGAAGGGTTCACATACGTGCCTGAGGGCAGCCCAGAGCTTTCATTGTAAGTACAGTGGGAGGTCTGTAAGCCCTTCTGCTGTTTGAAGGAAGAGTGACCTGTATGAGGTCAGCCCTTCCCTGAGACATTAATTGCTAGCTGGGCCTATGGGTGTACAGCCTAAGCCCACTCCCCTTTGTCCCTCCCACCAAAGGGAAGGGCAAGGTGGGTGAGGGTACCACACAACTTTTCTTGGAGCCTGCAGGGGCAGCTTCCTTAAATGTTGCAGGCTGTTGGCAAAGTGAGTCTGAGGGAAAGATATGCATAGGTGTTAACACCAAAGGCAGGTTGTGTGTGTGGTTGGCAGTGGGGCAGTGTTAATGGAGAAAGGTGGACTCTTTCCTGATATGGGTGGATACTTAGGCTGGTGTCAGGGGAGTTATGCATGGTGGCTGGGGTTTCTGGAAAGCAGGCCAGGTTGCACAAGTAATAACAGCTCTACAGGCCTGAGAGTTGACAGGATGGGATTCTCTGGAGATCCAAGTGTGACAAATTACAAAAGCTAAGGAGATACCAGTGCACTGGTGGATGTTTAGTTGCCCAAAAGAGGACTAAGCATTAGGTGCCAATTGGATCAGAGAGTTTCAACATGAGTCCAGCAGAGTCATGCTACAAAAGGCAGGACTCACTGCCATCTGTTCTTCTCACCTTGGCTCCTTGGTGGAAGGTAGCTTCAACCGTTACTTAGCTCCAGCATGCATCCTGGGTTTGCGGGAGGCTCTGGGCTTGTGGCCAGAATGTGGGAACTAGTGGCAGGAAATACAGGTGTTTCAGTACACCGTTAGCATTTAGCACCACTTCTTTCTCTCTCCCTCTCTTTATTATTTATTTATTTATTTATTTAAGCAAGAGAGAATGGGTGCGCCAGGGCCTCCAGCCACTGCAAATGAACTCCAGACGCATGTGCCACCTTGTGCATCTGGCTTACGTGGGACCTGGGAAATCGAACCTTGGTCCTTTGGCTTTGCAGGCAAGCACCTTAACTGCTAAGCCATCTCTCCAGCCCTTTTAAAATAATTTTATTACCTAATAGAATAAATAAGGAAGAGAGGAAGAGAGAAAATGGGCACATTCAAGGCCTCTTGCTATTGCAGAAGAACTCCAGATGCAAGCACCACTTTGTGCATCTTGCATTACATGACTACTGGGGAATCAAACCTGGGCTTGCAGGCTTTGCAAGTAAGCACCTTTAACCACTGAGTTGTCTCCCCAGCACCAATTTCTGTTGAGCTCATCGAAAGTCTCAGGATTCAGGGTATAGTAAGTTAGTAAGTATCACATGTTCCCAGAGATCCTTGAGTACAAGGCCATCTCAGGGAGATGCCCATGCTTCAGAGGGCTAGGGCCCTGCTAGGGCACATTTACAGGGAAGGCTTCCAAAACATAGTATGTGAACTGGTCCTGTGGGATGTGCAGCTCAGCCAAGTGCCTTGGGGAAAAGACTGGTATTCCTGGCAGAAGGAACAGAGGCAGATTGTGTGGCCCCATGCCCCCTTTCTGAGGAAGCACAGCCTTCCTATGAGGAAATCAGAGTTCAGGTTGGGGCCTTTCCTTGAGACAGACCACCTCCAGCAGGGGCCTGCTCCCTGTAGTAGTCTTCTAAAGCTCCCCTAGTGGGGGCTTAAAACGGCAGGTCTTGTGTTCTCTGTTTTGTAGGCCAGAGGTCTTGAGAGCAAGCTTGTTCCAGAGGCTCAAGTGGAGCATCCTTCCTTGCTTCTTGCATTTGATATTGGCCTGCAGTCCTTGATGTTTCTTGGTCCATGGACAGGACCCTAGTCAGGTGGCCACTTCTCCCTGTGTCTTCACATGCACGCTCATGGTGCCTGCCTGTGTTCAATTTTCCCACTTGTAGAAGGATGCCAGTCATGATTAGGCCATACCTTAATGAACTCCTTTAATCTAATTACCTCTGAAGCTAATCCTAGCTGAGGTAGGAGGATTGTCAGGAGTTCAAGGCCAGTCTGGGACTACAGAGTGAGTTCCAGGTCAGCCTGGGCTAGAGTGAGACCTTGACTCAGGGGGAAAAAAAAATTAAGGTCATATTCTGAGGTACCAGGGTGTAGGAGTTCAATGTTTCTTGGGGACATAGCTCGACCCAGCACGCTCTCCTGAGGCCTGCCTCTCCTCTCACTCATTCTATCTGTTCTCCAGAACCGGGCTGTGGGTCGGCCCAAGGGCAAGCTGGGCCCAGCCTCTGCGGTGAAGTTGGCTGCCAACCGGACAACGGCAGGAGCTCGCCGGCGCAGGACGCGATGCCGCAAGTGCGAGGCCTGCCTGCGGACCGAGTGTGGAGAGTGCCACTTCTGCAAGGATATGAAGAAGTTTGGGGGTCCTGGGCGGATGAAGCAGAGCTGCATCATGCGACAGTGCATCGCGGTGAGTGTGCTGGGAAGGGGAGCCAGCTGGTCTGTCCTTCCTGAGAGATGCTCCCTCTAGAAGGAGTGTTCTTTCCAGTTGACCATTGTTGGACTCAGGGCAGCCTTGCCAAGTGTTAGGCTCCTATTTCTTCATTGGCTGGTGGCCTGTAACTCCTCCCTTCCTGAGATGCCTGAGTTTTTTTGAAGTCCTTCTCATTAAAGATGTTGGAGCAGCCTCTCCTGACTGTGACCTTGTTACCAATGGTTCACAATGATTCTGGGCCCTCCTTCCTGTCCTTCCTTCACAGTCAGAGGTCTGGGTAGAAGATTGTACCTCTCCTGAGGGAGTTGCCCAGACAAAGAGGAGTGATGTATGGCATGGGGGAGCTAGGCCCATGGAGAGTTCACCACCCCCTCCAGAAACCTTATGTTGATTATTGACTTTGCCCTAAGATTAGGCAAAAATGAGATTTTGGCAACTTGACATGGTCCTGGTAAGCCCTTGATTCTGTCCTCTTGAGGGCTCAGTGGTCCTCCTCCTACCACTGGGAAAGCTGGCTTAGCTGAAGGGACAGGATTCCTCCACCCTGGTGAGCTGGTCTGTGGACAGCATGGGTCGGAGTAAGCCCTTCTCCCTGGTTCCTGTCCTGGATACCTGCCCCTTCTCCCTGCACACATACCTTCATTCTTTGTACTTATGGTCAAAAAATACACCATAAAATTTATCATCTTGGACCCACTTTTAGGGCTGGAGAGATGGCTTAGTGGTTAATGTGCTTTCCTACAAAACATAACAGACTGAGTTCAGTTCCCCAGTACCCACATAAAGCCAGATGCACAAAGTGACGCATGTGTCTGGAGTGCATTTGCAGTAGAGGCCCTAGCATGCCCATTCTCCCCGCCCCCTGCCAGTTTATAAATAAATAATAAATATTTTTAACCCACGTTTTAATTTGTTTGATTTTGGGTTTTGTTTTTTTATTTTTTTGAGATAGGGTCTCTTTATCCCAGGCTAACCTGGAATTTACTATGTAGTCTCAAGGCTCAAGGTGGCCTCAAACTTAGGGCAATCTTTCTACCTCTGCCTCCCAAGTGCTGGGATTAAAGGCATGTACCACCCAGTATAACCCACTTTTTTTTTTTTTTTTTTTTTTTTTTTTTTTTTTTGAGGTTAGCTCTCACTCTTGCCCAGGCTGACCTGGAATTCACTATGTAATCTCAGGGTGGCCTCAAACTCATGGTGGTCCACCTTCCTCTGCCTCCCATGTGATGGGATTAAAGGCGTGCACCACCACACCCAACTTTTTTTGGTTTTTTGAGGTAGGGTCTCACTCTAGCCTAGGCTGGCCTGGAATTCATTACATAGTCTCAGGGTGGCCTTGAACTCATGGCGATCCTCCTACCTCTGCCTCCTAAGTGCTGGGATTAAAGGTGTGCACCACCACAACTGCTAAAAGAATCCATTTTTTTTAAAAAAAATAACCCATTTAAAAAAATATTTTAAAGTGGGTTATTAAAAATATTTGAGAGAGAGAAAAAGGCAGATAAAAAATAGGCACATCAGGTCCTTTAGCCAGTGTAAATGAACTCCAGATACATGTGCCACCTTGTGCATCTGGCTTTCGGTAGGTACTAGGGCATCAAACCTGGGTCCTTAGGTTTTGTAGGAAAGCACCTTAACTGCTGAGCCATCTCTCCAGGCCCTCCACCCACATTTAAGTGTACAGTACATCAGGACTACCTGTCTGTATGCGGCAGTGCTGCTGATCGAGAGGACTTGTTCCTCTTGTAAACCTGAGCTCTTGTTGGTGAGAGTTACTCCCCTTTGTTCTGCTGCCCGGCGCCTGGCAACCACCATTCTATTTTAGTTTTCTGTGAGTCGAACAGTCTAGAAACCTACCTTATGTAAGTGGAATCAAGCAGTGCGTTTCTTTTAGTAAGTACCTTATTTCACTTAGCGCGCACACACACACAGAAATACTTTGTCATGTAAGACTTTTTTTTTTTCCCCTTTCTCTGTTATTGGGGATTGAATACAGAGCTTTTGCATGCTCAGCAAGCACTCTGCTTCTGGGATATATCTTCAACTCCAGAGTTTCTTTTCTTTAAATTTTGTGCCTCAGCTTGTGGCAGTATTCTTTCCTCAGCTTCCCAAGTTCTGGGAGTGCCACCACATCCATCTCTCTCTCTCATACACATATATAATACTCACTGTGTAAGCACTATGACCTTGAACTACTGATCCTCTATCCATGTGCTTGGATTCTTGGATTATAGGCAGCAATTTCCACATTGGGTTCATAAATTTTCTTAATTTATTTGCAAGCAGAGATAGACAGACAGAATAGGCATGCTGCAAACAAATCCAGATACATGTGCCACTTTGTGTACCTGGCTTTGTGTTGGTGCTGGGGAATCGAACCTGGGTTGTTAGGGTTTGTAGGCAAGCATCTTAATCACTGAGCCATCTCTTTCTCTGTGTGTGTATGTATTTATCTACTAGAGAGAGACAGAGACAGAGAGGATGGGTACACCAATTTGTTTTGAGGCAGGGTATCATTCTAGCCAAGGCTAACCTGTAACTGTACCCAAGATGGCCTCGAACTCATGGTGATCCTCCTGCCTCAGGCTGGGATTAAAGGCATAAGTCATCACTCTAGGCTGATAAGTCAATTTTTATTTATTTGACAGAGAAAGAGGGAGAGACAGAATGGGCACACCAGGGCCTCCAGCCTCTGCAAACAAACTCCAGATGTGTGCGCCCCCTTGTGCATCTGGCTAACGTGGGGTCCTGGGGAATCGAACCTAGGTCCTTTGGCTTTGCAGGCAAATGCCTTAACTTCTAAGCCATTCTTCCAGCCCTTTATTTTATTTTTGAGACAGGGTGTTGCTATATAACCCTGACTTGCCCGGTACTCATTATGAAGATGAGGGTGGCCTTGAACTTGGAGAAATTCTGCCTTTTCCTCTTGAGTGCTGGGATTACAGGCCCGAGCCATCATGCATGGCCTATTTTTCCTCCCCCCTCCCCGCCCCCCTGAGGTAGGTTCTTACTCTGGCCCAAGCTGGCCTGGAATTCAGTATGTAGTTTAGGGTGGCCTGCCTCGAACACACGGTGATCCTCCTACCTCTGCCTCCTGAGTGCTGGGATTAAAGGCGTGCACCACAAAGCCAGACTTTTTTTTTTTTTTTTTTTTTCCTGTGGTAGGGTCTCAACGCTAGCTCAGGTGACCTGGAATTAACTATGTAATCTCAGGGTGGCTTTGAACTCTCAGCGATCTCCTACCTCTGTCTCCCAAGGGCTGAAATTAAAGGCTTCACCACGCCCAGCTAGTTTTCTATTTATCTCCTTCTCCTCACCCCTTCCTCCTCCCTCTCCTTCTTCCTCCCTCCTTCATTATTATTTGTATGTGATTTGGGGGGCTAGGGTCTCACCCTAGCCCAGGCTGTCCTGGAATTCACTATGAATTCTCAGGGTGGCTTTGAACTCAAGGCGATCCTCCTACTTCAGCCTCCCAAGTACTGCAATTAAAGATGTGTGCCACCATGCTGGGCAGGTTTTTTTATTATTTTAAATAAAATTAACTTATTTATTTGTGTGTGTCTGTGTGTGTATGTATGCATGCATGTGTGCATGTCATGCCAGGATGTCTTACCACTGCAAACAAGCACCCAGCTGGCTTTATGTGAGTGGCTGGGGAAATGAACTTGGGCCATCAGGCTTTGCAAGCAGGCACCTGTAACCACTGAGCAATCTACCTAGCCCAAAGTTGTTGGTTTTTTTTTTTTCATTTTATTTATTTATTTGCAAGCATAGAGAGAGAAGAGACAGAGAATGGGTGCACCGGGGCTTCCAGCTGTTACAAATGAACCCCAGATGCATGCATTTCTTTGTGCATCTGGCTTTATGTAGGCAGTGGGGAATCAAATACAGGTCATTAGGCTTTGCAGGCAAGGGCTTTAACTGCTGAGCCATCTCTCTAGCCCCCAATTTAAAAAAAAAGAAATTTCCGAGGTAGGGTCTCACTCTAGCTCAGGCTGACCTTGGAATTCTCTTTGTAGTCTGAGGGTGGCCTCAAACTCATGGAAATCAGATACTTGTTTTTGGGACAAGATCTCACTGTGTAATCTAGGTTGGTCTGGAATTTGCATACATAATCCTGCTTATTATTGTTGTTGCTGTTGTTTGTTTGGGGTGTCCCCCCCCCCAAGGTAAGATCTCACTCTAGCCCATGCTAATCTAGAATTTACTCTGTATTCTCAGGATGGCCTCGAACTCATGGCCTTCCTCCTACCTCTGGCTCCTGAGTGCGTGCGCCGCCATGCCTGCCTTATTTCCTCTGATTTTTAACCTACCTGTCACCCATGCAGGCCATCTCCTTTCCAACTCTTCTTTTGATGTGTGGAGTCTCCTTCCTTTGACTCTTATCTCCTCAGACATCCCCTCCATCCTACCCAGGCTCACCTCCCTCCATGGATCACTGCAGTAGCTTTGCCTCTGGTGCCACCTGTCATCCTGCACAGGCCTCTGTCTGTCCCCTCCTCATACTTCTTGACCACATGAGCTGCTCTCCATTCTACACCCCACTCCAGTCTCCTCATGGCTGTCCTCGCCCTGAGAGGCCTGACCTGTACTCATAGCTTCCTATGCCGCTTCTCTGACCTTTTTCTTGTGGACTTTCTTACCTTCCTTTCTTTTTCTTTTCTTTTCTTTGCTCCCCGCCACCTTGGTTTTTCGAGGTAGGGTCTCACTCTAGCCCAGGCTGACCTGGAATTCACTATGTAGTCTCAGGTGGCCTCGAACTCATGGTGATCTTCCTACCTCTGCCTCCCAAGTGCTGGGATTAAAGGTGTGCGCCACCACACCTGGCACTTTCCTACCTTTCTGTTTGTTTGTTATTTGTCAAATAGTTAATGACTCTTCTATCTTCATGTTCTACTTGAATTCACATGTCAGCACCACTTGAAAAAGACTTTTTCACTTACCAACAGAATGTATGTATCCTGGCTTATTCTGAGGCTAATTAAAAACTTAACTTGCTTCCTCTGAGTTCCGGACACTAATTGACACTGAGGCCAGGAGGGCATGAGGATGGCAAAAACACCTTGACCCCTGACTTCACTGGTTATCATCAGGTGTATCAGGTTTCAAATTTTGTAGTCTAGCTGGGTATGGTGGTACATACCCCTAATCCCAGAACTCAGGAGGTAGAAGCAGAAGGAAGGAACACTAGTTCAAGAACTTCCTCAGCTACATAGTGAGTAGAGCCTGGGCTACTTGAGGCTCTGACCCTTTCTCCCCACCACTAAAAACAAAACAGGCCAGGTGTGGTAGTGCACCCCTTTAATACTAGCACTTGGGAGGCAGAGGTAGGAGGATTGCCTCGAGTGCAAGGCCACCCTGAGACTACATTGTGAGTTCCAGGTCAGCCTGGACCAGAGTGAGACCCTACCTCGAAAAACAAAAAAACAAAACAAAAAAAAAAAAAATCAAATGATAAGGTCTCAGCACCCCTTTGTGGTCATGAAAATTATGTGGGCCCCTGTGAGCTCATGTTTTCCTACATTATTTACTTACTAATTGCTGGGTTTCAAGAAAAAGAAAAAAAACAGAAAATGTATTTATTTTTTATTGCCAACTTCCATAATTGTAGAAAATAACCCATGGTAATTCCTCCCTCCCCCTATCAATCAGTCTCTTTTTTATTTTGATGTCATGATCTTTTCCTCCTATTATGATGGTCTTGTGTAGGTAGTGTCAGTCACTGTGAGGTCATGGATACCCAGGCCATTTTGTGTCTGGAGGAGCACATTGTAAGGAGTCCTACCCTTCCTTTGACTCTTACATTCTTTCCGCCACCTCTTCCGCAATGGACCCTGAGCCTTGGAAGGTGTGATAGAGATGTTTCAGTGCTGAGCACTCCTCTGTCACTTCTTCTCAGCACCATGGTGCCTTCTGAGTCATCCCAAGGTCACTGCCACCTGAAAAGAGAAGGTTCTCTACCAAAAATGAGAGTAGTGCCAGGCGTGGTGTCGCATACCTTTAATCCCAGCACTCTGGAGGCAGAGGTAGGATCTCCATGAGTTCAAGGCCACCCTGAGACTACATAGTTAATTTCAGGTCAGCCTGGACCAGAGAGAGAACCTACCTTGAAAAAAAAAAAGTGAGAATAGCAATATATGGGTATGAACATTAAGAGAAGTGCTTACTGGGCAGTTTGGTGAGCATAGTATATACTTTTAGTCAGACATTACACCCCTAGGGTTCGTGACTACCCTTTTGTAGGTTTTCAGTATTAGGGATGTATTCCCTCCCATGGAGTGGGCCTCCAATCCAGTTAGAGAGCAGTTGGTTTCCCCTATAACAGATAGGCCACTATTGCACTTGTTAGCTCATTTGGCTTAGCTGGCCAAATTTAAGGCTTGCAGTGACCACTGTTAAGTATCTTCACTGGTGATTTATCTCTCTCCCATTGAACTGCATGCAGTGTGGCTTTTTCCAGCTTTCTGTCAGCTGGTTTACATGGAGGAGGTTTTCAGCTCAGCTCCAGCAGGATTTCTCAGTGACCTTGCAGCCCAAGTATGTGGAGTCTTCAGCAATAGTTATTTTATTTTTAATAATATTTATGTATTTATGAGAGAGAAAGAGAGATGGCCCGGGTGTGGTTGCATACCCCTTTAATCCCAGCATTCCAGAGGCAGAGGTAAGATGTGAGTGCCAGGTCAGCCTGGGCTAGAATGAGACCCTACCTCAAAAAAAAAAAAAAAAATAGAGATTGGGCACCCCAGATCCTCTAGCCACTGCACACAAGCTCACAGATGCATACCCCACCTTGTGCATCTGGCTTATTACATGGGTACTGGCAGATAGAACCAGGGTCCTTAGGCTTTGTAGGCAAGCGCCTTAACTACTGAGCCATCTCTCCATCCCCTACTTTTTTCTTTTCTTTTTTGAGGTTGTTGTATGACAAGTTTTCTCTAGAGATGAGAGAAAGGCAAAGTAGACAGAGAGGTCTATCCGGGTCACTCAGAAGCAAGTGTGGCAAGATTTGTCAAGCTGGAGTTGCTAAGGATAAAATTCACAGAAAGCCAAATGCAGTGCTAGTGAGCTTCTGGAATGCTTTAAGACCTGAAGAACAGTTCTAAGAGGGCATGAATGATAGGGTGCTTCAGGTGAAAGGAACTAAGCCTGACGCAGAGGTGGACAATTATGCCTCCAGAGAGAGCTGTATTTCTCTAAGGTAAGAAGATAGGCAGGGGCTAGAAATGCTAGACATTGCTCAACTTGCCAGAGACCATTACAGCAGCCAGATGTGTTGGAGGAAGAGACAGTAAGACAAAACTGCAGCCTCAGTGCTGCCCCCTGGAGCCAGTCAAACCCAGGGGGTGGAAGAGTTAAGTCCAGAGGGCAGGCACTGCAGTATGCTGGAGACAAGCCTCGCTCTGCTTTCCCCTGGGCAGGACTAAACAGCTTAAATGAGCCCCTCTGAGCACTTCAGGGATAGAGTGATACAAGGCAGTCCCATAGGAACAGTCTCAGGTGAGAAAGCAGAATAGTTTACAGAAAATGTCCACAGATTATGGAAAGCTAGGTGTGGTGGCACCTCCCGTCCATGCTGTGCTATACCTTGCTGATGTTCTCCTTCAGTATCCTCCTGAGACCAACTGGTGCCTGCTTTGGAATGGATGGCTGTGGGCCTTCGGGGATCATGTCTACCCTCTGTAAAAGACTTTGTTAAGGCTGGGCGTGGTGGCACATGCCTTTAATCCCAGCACTTGGGAAACAGAGGTAGGAGGATCACTATTAAATTTGAGGCCACTGATAACTACATATTGAAGTCCAGGTCAGCCTGGGCTAGAGTGAGACGCTACCTAAAAAAAAAAAAGGACCTTGTTAAATGTCATAGTGCTACCCTCTGAATATCTTACATGTTTGATAAAGTATCAGGGAGAACAATAAAGACAGCAATTTAATTGTTTGAAAAAGGGCACTCCTTCCTATAAGCCATGAGGTTGTTGAATAAAGATCATAGCATCAGGGATGGACTACCTCCCTAAGAGTTGTTGGCCCATGAGGCTTCCGAAAATGAAAAAAGGTTGTTGCCATGAGTTGTTGATTATATTTCAGAACAACATGGTAAGACCGTCGCTGAAGACATGGCATGATTTGGTTATAGGATGCACCCTCCCTGCTGGCTGCCTTTCAGAGTGCTGGAAGGTGCTGTGTAGGCTGCTGGGGGAGAATGGTCATCAGCATCCCTGCTCAGCTTTGAACCCTGTGTGCTATAATGCCAACATGCCAGACAAGATGTGCCTGCCTGTGCAATAGTGGCACAACTGTTTCGGGTATAGCCAACAGCTTTCTGATTGGATTTAAGGTCCGCTCCACAGGAGGTTGTTCATGTCTGGTACTGTAAGCCTGGTCCAAAGCCTTTGGTTGGAGAGGTTATAGGCCCCAATGGGGAGACTACGGCTATTGCTTTGTTGGATGGATATGGTGATTCTGTCAAATTGCCTGCTAAACATGTGTCCTTCCACCCATAGAGTATCACCATTATTACTACTGCAGTCAGCTTTGGTTGGAGAACTTCTTGTAGTCAGCAGCTGGTGCTGGATGGAAAGACACAGCTGGCCAAGAGGCTGACCCTAGTGACTGTTGCTGTGGCATAGTGCTCCAGTGCTTAGCACTCTAATGCTTAGCCATAGATAGACATTGGTCTTGTCCTCTGTGAGGCTCAGAAAATCGCACAAGAGGGGGAAAGAAACAATGTAAGAGCCGGAGGAGGGGTGGAGTGTTGTATGGCAATTTCCTCAGCACTGAAAGGTGTAAACAACTATTGCTAGCTTTATCAAAAGCAGCTAGGTCAACTCATCAGAGCAGGTGTGGAGAGGGTCATCATACCCCCACCTGAGAGTTAGGCACCCCTGCACCAGCTGTGTACAATAACTCACAAGATCTCGTGATGGGGGGTGGCACATATTTAGAGAGGAAAAGATACAGGAACAAGGAGCTCAGTGAGTTCCAGTGAGGTGGTGTCTCTGGAGTTTCCATGCTCTGTAAGTAAGCCCTCACCCCCAGGCAGAGGGAGGAGCACAGTGAGCCCCACTGAAAGGCTGCTGCATGGTCTCACTCCTGGACAGGCACAAGGAGCCTCTAGAAGCGGCCATGGGGAAGTTGTCATTCAGGGTGGAATGAAACTTCTCTGTGGTGCGACTGCTCTGCAGTCCCAATGCTCTGTAAGTAAGCCCTTATCCTGAGACTGAACATCCAAGGAGTAATTTGAAACAGGAATCTCCATTAAAGTGGCTGCTTTGAGGTCACCACATTCCTATAAGTAACCCCCTCCCCAAATAAACTCGTTGGGTTCACCAAGCTGGTATTGGTATAATTGTACTATTCTCACATCTGAGTCCTATTTGGGATGAAGATGCATGTCTGCATCTCTCTGGGGGGAGTTTCCCACAACACTTGGCACCCAATGTGAGGTATGGCAGAACAAAGATGAGTTTGGGAGGAGCAGTGGTGTGGTCCTGGCTGTGGCATGCAACTGAGGCTGGGGAGGGAGTTTCCATGTGGCTCTCCTTCCTCACATGGTGTGTGGTAGTGTGCTTTCTTGTGGTGGCAGTAGCCTGGGTCTTGGTGTGGGTAGTAGGACAGGTAACTCAGGCTGAGCCATCAGGAGGAAGAGTGTCTGGGGGAGGAGTCATAGTCCCCTATGTAGTATGGAGTCGCATGCGTGTTTGATGAAATGGGGTCCACCGTGGGAATACAGGGATGCCCTGAAAACGGTAGAAGGATTAGAGAATGTGTTGAAGTCTTTGAGTATGGCTCATAAGAGACTACAGTGTTGGCAAGCAGCTGCAGAGGTGGCCTGGCCATTGTGAGTAATAAGGCACTCAGCTGAAGCAGAGATAACTGCACATAGAGAACTTGTCAGGTTAAAAGAGGAATTATAACAAGAAAAGGGCATCTTCTCTATTGGCCTCGGATTTGACAGGTAAATTGGATAAAAGAGAAGATGAGAGAGGTGCTGGCTCATTGTCTCTTAGGGCTAGCAGGCTGAAAAAGAAGCAAAGCACAAGTTAGATTGATGTTAAAGAACCTTTCATGGGATCCAAAAACGTGGAACCCATGGGAGGAGTCGGTGAGGCAAGAGACAATAATGTGAAGGTGACAGAACATGCCCCTCATATCCCACCTTTACT
This sequence comes from Dipus sagitta, assembly GCA_036346955.1. Taxonomy (NCBI): domain Eukaryota; kingdom Metazoa; phylum Chordata; class Mammalia; order Rodentia; family Dipodidae; genus Dipus; species Dipus sagitta. The sequence goes on from CM070782.1 coordinate 25,168,600, forward strand.
ACGAAGAAAGGGAAGGTCCGTGATACAGCATGTAAATTGGTCCATAAAATGTCCACATCTCCCCAGGGGAAAAGTTGCCCACAACAGAGGTAGGATCTTGCGCTAGCTCAGGCTGCTCTGGAATTCACTATGTAGTCTCAGGGTGGCCTCAAAATCATGGTGATCCTCCTACCTCTGCCTCCCAAGTGCTGGCATTAAAGGCATGTGCCACCATGCCTGGTTTCAAAAACACTTTTTTTTTTTTTTTTGAGAGAGAGAGAGAATGGGCATGCCAAGGGCTTCCAGCCACTGCAGATAAACTCCAGATGCATGTGCCACCTTGTGCATCTGGCTTAAGTGGATCCTGGGGAATCGAACTTGGGTCCTTTGGCTTTGCAGGCAAGTGCCTTAACAGCTAAGCCATCCCTCCAGCCTCCTCAAATAACATTTTTTTAGTGAGGGCCAAAATACATTTTCCAAAAATAATAGTAAGGAGGAAGAATGATAGTGCTTTGTGTTCCTGTGAATCTCTTTCATATGGTTCACTAGAAAGACTTGTATTTTCATATCTGCTATATTTATTTGGATAGAGAATGATGAAAATCTGCCTCCCACAGATAGATATAGGGTCTCACTCTGGTCCAGACTGACCTGGAATTCACTGCGTAGTCTCAGGGTGGCCTTGAACTCATGGTGATCCTCCTACCTCTGCCTCCCGAGTGCTGGGATTAAAGGCGTGCGCCACCACGCCCGGCTTCAGATAGATAATTTGACAAGGGAGTATGTTAGTGGCTTTTACAGGTGATTGTGGATACTCTTGTAATACTCCACCCAATCTCCACAGATAGCATTTCCTTAAAGATTAGTTGCACACCTGTAATTCTAGCACTTGGGAAGCAAAGATAGGAGGATCACTGAGTTCCAGGCCAACCTGGGTTAGAGGGAGACCCTACCTCAAAAATAAAATAAAAGTAAAAAAACACAAAGATTAGTTGCAAAGTAGAATGTGAAATTGTGTCAGTAGTCTTTTGTGTTAACATTTTAAATGGTCTTGCCTTGTGAGTGGCTCATTTGCTCCTGAAGGATGTTGTAACATTATACTTGGTCATTTGGAAATACTGGCTCACTGAGGCAGATTTTTTTCCAAAGATTGCCACATGCTATTATACTATATGCATATGCACATATAATCAAATTGGTTCATATCACCATCAGTTGCATCAGAAAAGGCTATTCTAGTTCACGGAAAGTCTTCTCAATGGAGGAAAACTATATTTTCCTTCAGATACTTGAATTTTGTCAGCAGTACCAAATGTTGTCAGTTATTTTTCCAGAAATGACAGGCTCAGTTCTTTTGTCTTCAAGAACATACATGCAGTACCCACTAGTTTTCCCATGTAAAAATCATGTTTTATGCTGGGCATGGTGGCTCCCCAGCACTGGGGAAGTGTGGGAGGCGATCCTAAGTTCAAGGCCAACCTGGGCTACCTGTCTTTAAAAAAAAAAATTAAAGATGTTCTGTGGAGGAGGTAGTCAGTTCAGCTCGTAACTTACATAGTCTTGTGTATTTTTCCATTGGTATGGTCCCACAGCATGAGGAAGCTCTGCGCATATTTCCTGTGCAGGAAGGATATATGTTTAAGGATTGAGGCATTAAGTGGAACTTGTAATCTTTTCAGACTTTATGTAGACCTGAGTAGCCATGACTGCCAGGACAGCTGGACCTGGCCTCTAGTACTAAGGACCCCAGAAGTTTTCATCTACCCATGATTTTATTTTTTATATATTTGTGAGAGAGGGAGGGAGAAGAGAATACGACTATGCTGGAGTTGCAGGACCTCTTCAACACTGCAAACAAACTCAGACACGTGTGCCACTTTGTGTTTCTGGCTTTATGGTGCTGGGGAATCTAACCTGGACCTACAAGCTTTATAAGAAAGTGCCTTTAACCACTGAGCCATCTCCCCTGAGCCCCACAATTTTATTCTGCCATTGCAGTAGTGACGCCGTGCAGAAGGAAGGCAAAGCATGTCTTACTCTGAAGAGCTTGGCTGGGCTCAGGCTCCACTTTCCTTAGGTCTTTTCTAAATGGAAAGTCTTGCCTGACCTCATTTAAAATTAGCCTGCTTCCACCTTTACCTCTGGTCCTCCCTACCTTATTTTTGCTATGGCCCTTGTCTGTCTTTACCTGTCTCTACTAAAAGATAAGCTCAGGGGCTGGGTAGGTGGCTTAGTGGTTGAGGTGCTTGCCCTTAACACAAGGACCCATGTTCAACTCTCCAGATCTCATGTAAGCCAGAACAAGGTGACACAAGCATGCAAGGTTGCACATGCACACAAGGGGGTGCATGCAACTGGAGCTGATTGCAGTGGCTTGCGGCCCTGGCACACCAAGTCTCATTCATTCCCTCCCTCTCTGTCATTTGGGGCGGGGGAGATAAACTCAGGATGGCTGAGATTTTGGTCTGTCTTTTTCATTGCTATATTCTACCTCTTACAGAATACCTGACACATAGAAGTAACAGCCTGATAATGTGTGAACAAGTGACTAAATTTGCCTGGGTCAGCTTCTGCCTTCTCCTGGCAGTCCCAAGAGAGCAGCTTATTGCCCTTGGCCTGCTCTCCAGAGGGGTCTGTCCTGTCTCCCTCCCTCCCTCTCTCCCATCTGACTTTTGTGTTTCTTGGCTCCTCAGCCAGTGCTGCCCCACACCGCCGTGTGCCTTGTCTGTGGCGAGGCAGGGAAAGAAGACACAGTGGAAGAAGAAGAAGGCAAGTTCAACCTCATGCTCATGGAGTGCTCCATCTGCAATGAGATCATCCACCCTGGATGCCTTAAGGTAGCAATCCCTGGGGCCCTGAACATGCCCCCTACCAACACACACACCACCACCACCTCCTCCCACCTCCCCCCGTGGTGCTAATGTAGCAGCATGAGGTGCAGCTGATATGCTGAATGAATTCCTAGAGAGTCCACAACTGTGGAGAATTCTGGGTTAGGTGACAAGCCCAGGACAGGAAGGGATTGCCTCTGAAGAAACCATTGTCTAGTACCTCAGAGCCACAGCAAGATCCAGGCCTTACAGACAGAAAACAGAGCTGAGGCAGCTGGGCCAGAGAGGATGACTTCTGAGCAACAGATGGTTACTGTCCTGTGCCTCTGCACCAGGAACTGATTACTGTGGTGTGCTAGGACAGGGCTGCCTTCTGGTGACCTCTGTGCTTGACTGACTCAAGCAGCAGGTTCCACCTTAGACGGCTGGCACATGTCTCTGTCCCAGGAGAATGCAGAGCCAGCCTGTGTGTCTGTGGGCTGAAACTTGAGCTCTGCAGTAGCTCTGACTTGTTTTGGCTCTTGTTCCCTTGTCACACATGCGCACACCCCTGAAGGAGATGCTGTGTCTTCCTAGGCCCTATTCATTGTAATTACCTGGCAATTTATCCCTGTCCCTTAGGTAAGGTGAAGGACACATCGTGTGGTAGGTCCTTTATGCATGCTAGACTGCTAGACACTGAGCTGATTGCTTTCCTTGGGTCTGCTCAAACCCCTAGTGAGGTGAGTGTACTTGCTGTCTCATGGTCAAGGGCCCTTGCCCACTGAGATGAAGGAATTACTGGCCCAGCATAGCTCAGGATAGAAAGTTCAGTATTTGAACCCAGAGCCATCGTTTCACAAGTTTTAGGGTGGGGTGTGAATGATTCAAGCATACTAGAAAAGACCCCGCGCCTTTATAGACCGTGTGAGTGCCCTTCCCTGCTTACTGAGTCCTGGCCTGTCCTTGCAGATTAAGGAATCAGAGGGTGTGGTCAACGATGAGCTTCCCAACTGCTGGGAGTGTCCGAAGTGTAACCATGCTGGCAAGACCGGGAAAGTGAGTGCGGGCTCCAAGCCCTGGTTGGGTCTGGTTGGTGGAGAGGAGTGGGCAGGGCCTTGCCAGGACCAGCCTGTCCCCAGGTTGTCAGGCAGGTGGGGTGGAGCGGGCTGAGGAGGAGGAAGGGCAAGTCCAAAGATATACAGTTGGATTGTTCCTTCTCTCTTTTTGGCCTACAAGCAAAAGCGTGGCCCTGGCTTTAAGTATGCCTCCAACCTGCCTGGCTCCCTGCTCAAGGAGCAGAAGATGAACCGGGACAACAAGGAAGGGCAGGAGCCTGCCAAGCGGAGAAGTGAGTGTGAAGAAGCACCTAGACGCAGGTCAGATGAGCACCCCAAGAAGGTGCCTCCAGACGCCATCCTGCGCCGAAAGTCGGATGATGTACACCTGAGGAGGAAGCGGAAATACGAGAAGCCCCAAGAGCTGAGTGGACGCAAGCGAGTATGGATGGGGAGGCCCTGGGCAGGGGAAGGGTGATTTGGCTGGTCTTGAGTGTGGGATGGCGGGTGGGGACCAGGGAAGGTTGATGGGTAGAACCCGGGATCCTGGCCTCTTAAGAGCTGCCCTGAGCAGGTCACCTAAGTCCTGAGAGCCTGGCCCAAAAGAAGGAGAAAAACCAGCAAAGTCACTCCTCTTCCCACCCCCTTTAGGCCTCGACGCTTCAAACGTCCCCCGGTTCCTCCTCTCACCACTCGCCGAGGCCCCCTCTAGGCAGCAGCCTCAGCCCTTGGTGGAGATCCAGTCTCACTTACTTCCAGCAGCAGGTGCTCCCATGCCCCGCCTTCCTGAGGCCCTGGCGACTTGCAAGTCTGGGCTGTCCTCTTTCCTACCCCTTAATACCCCTAGCTCATTGCCACAGATCTTCCTGAGGCCTGACTTCATGTCTGCAGCAGGCCTGGGAAGCTCTGTGAGGAGAGCCTTGGTTGGTTGGGATCAAAGCTGAAGCTGCAGCTGGGAAGTCCTGCCAGTGAGGATCCGCCCATTGATCTTGCCATTACTGGCCACAAGGTGGCGCTTGGAGCAGCTCATGGCTTAGTCTTGGCTGGGAATATCACCAGCCTAGTCTATAGTCCAGGCTCCCTGAGCTGAGACTGCTGTGATGTGTGGCTGCAGTCTCTGTTCTGTCTGGGATGGGAGGTCAGGTGGGTGGGGACAAACAACCATTCTCCCATTTCCAGCTTCCTCCTGGAAAACAACAGGCAGTGCTATGCTGTCAGACAAAAGTGAAGGAGATGGTTTTGTGGGAAGGGTGTCCCTCAGGCCCCTGTTCTAGAGACTGGGCTTGCAGTGGGGTGGGATGGTAAAAGGGCCATTCTCCTCCAGCATGAGAACAAGCTCTGCATCCTTTTTTCCCATTCAGCTAAAACCTGGCAAAGAAGATAAGCTTTTCAGGAAAAAGGTACCATCTTCCCCGCCCTCATGTCCCAGCTTGCTTCCAGCTGTCAGAGCTGTAGGCAGCACTCCCAGCGGCCCCTGTGTCCCATAACAGGGTTGGGAAGCCTGGGGTAGACACCTACTCAAACTACGCTGACCACCGGCCGCTCACCCTCCCTTCCCTTCCCACAGAGGCGGTCCTGGAAGAACTCTGAAGACAGGCTGGCACTGACCAGCAAGCCCCTCCGGCGCTTCAAGCAGGAACCAGAGGACGATCTGCCCGAGGCACCCCCTAAGGCCAGGGAGAGTGACCACTCACGCTCCAGCTCTCCCACCGCTGGGCCCAGCACCGAGGGGGCTGAGGGTCCGGAGGAGAAGAAGAAGGTGAAGATGCGCCGGAAACGGCGGCTTCCCAACAAAGAGCTGAGCAAAGAGCTGAGCAAAGAGCTCAACCATGAGATCCAGAAGACAGAGAGCAGCCTGGCCCATGAGAACCACCAGCCCATCAAGTCAGAGCCGGAGAGTGAGAATGAGGAGCCCAAGCGACCGATAGGCCTCTGTGAGCGCCCCCACCGCTTCAGCAAGGGGCTCAACGGCACCCCTCGGGAGCTGCGACACCCGTTGGGGCCCAGCCTGCGGAGCCCACCCCGTGTCATCTCCCGTCCCCCACCTTCTGTTTCCCCACCCAAGTGCATCCAGATGGAGCGCCATGTGATCCGGCCACCACCCATCAGCCCCCCACCTGACTCGCTGCCCCTGGATGATGGGGCAGCCCACGTCATGCACAGGGAGGTGTGGATGGCCGTCTTCAGCTACCTCAGCCACCAAGATCTGTGTGTGTGCATGCGGGTCTGTAGGACCTGGAACCGCTGGTGAGGAACCACCCTGGGTAGGGATTAGGTTGCGGCTGGGGACGGCCCTGACAGCACATGTTCTGCTTGAGTCACTGTGGAGCCTAGTGATGTGCCACAGAGGCCCGGGCTGGTGCTCTTCAGCCCAGTCTTTGTTAGGGGAGGGACCAATCTCCTTTCCTGATGTGAAAAGCTAAGAAGCACAGTTCTTGAAGTCTTCACAGTTAGCAGGGGTTGAGAGCCAGTACTGACTTATTCTAGCCTGACATTTTCAGAATTTCTGCCCTTACCAAGTTCCTTACCCTCGCACATGAGCAAGCCAACCTAGAGATACTTGGTAGTAAGTAGGTGCCAGCACCTGCTGTAGGGACATGTGGCCATCAGCAAAGATGGGTGCTAAGCAGAAAAGTTTAAAGGGCTGAGTTAAAGAGCTTCCCCCCTAAGCTGGGTGTGGTGGCACACGCCAGCACTTGGGAGGCTGAGGGAGGAAGGATCACTGTGGGTTCAAGGCCAGCCTGGGTCTACAGAGTGAGTTCTATACCAACCCTGGGCTAGAGCAAGAACCTACCTCTAAAAAGAAAAAAGAGCTGGGTGTGGTGCTGTATGCCTTTAATCTCAGCACTCGGGAGGCAGAGCTAGGAGAATCGCCATGACTTCAAGGCCACCTTGAGACTACATAGTGAATTCCAGGTCAGCCTGAGATAGAGTGAGAACCTTCCTGAGCAAAAGGGGTGGGGGACTTCCCCCTTGAGGGTGGCAGGTAGAGGAAAGTCACAACTATGTAGGGGCTTCCAAGTGAGCCCCCAACTCTGATCATGTCCCCACTGCTGCTCCTGGTTCCCAGGTGCTGCGATAAGCGGTTGTGGACCCGTATTGACCTGAACCACTGCAAGTCCATCACACCCCTGATGCTGAGTGGCATCATCCGGCGACAACCTGTCTCCCTCGACCTCAGCTGGACCAATATCTCCAAGAAGCAGCTGAGCTGGCTCATCAATCGGTTGCCTGGTGAGCTCTGAGCTAGGGAACCCTAAATGTGCAGTAGTGGGGCCTGGGGCATGTTGCCTGACTCACACCCTCTTCTGTTTCCCCAGGGCTCCGAGACTTGGTGCTATCCGGCTGCTCATGGATTGCAGTCTCTGCCCTCTGTAGCTCTAGTTGTCCATTGCTTCGCACCCTAGATGTCCAGTGGGTAGAAGGACTAAAGGATGCCCAGATGCGGGATCTCCTGTCCCCGCCCACAGATAACAGGCCAGGTCAGATGCCAACTGGAACTGTCCCGGAGAGCCTCTCTCTTGGGGGGTGGGTGATTCAGCTCTGTACTGTTGGATCTGAGGCTGACCACAGGCCCCATCTGGCATTTATGTCGTCTGCCCTCTCTGACCTTGGTCCTTCTGGGAAGAACCCAAGGCAGAAAATTTACTACTGTGTTCTCAGCCAGCTTCAGGGACAAGGGGTTCCAGAGATGGCAGAGGCTCCTGTGCACTTACCATTTCCACTCCTTGAGCTCTGCCTGAGTTTTACTGTTTCTCTGTTGCTTTAATCTTAAAGCATCAGTGTCAGAGTAATTGGGTGGAGTCTCAAAGCATAGTATGTTCATAGGTCACTGCCCCCTCCCACCACCACCAGCAGTTCAAATGGTGTATGTAGGGGATGAGGGATGAGGAACTGTCTCTGTGCCTTTTGGCTGATTATCATTAGGTGGAATATAGGCTTGGTGTTTCTACATCTTCTAGAAGGAAAAGGCGAGAACTACCTGAGCAAGCAGTAAATACCTGTAGAGTAAATAGTCTGAACAGCCACAGTTCAGGGCCAGAGCCTCCTATCATGGGTCCTGATTTTGCTGGATAATCTAGAAGTATAAATTCTTAGGTGGAGTCTTGTGATTTTTAAATGCTAGAATTCCGGTTCAAAGGGTACACTTAGTAAGTACAAGAAATCGAAGGTCATACCTACCTGGTAGACCCTTAACTATCAGTGTGACCTGATGTTGCTGCTTATGTTCTCCTAACCTGCCCACCAGGCCAGATGGACAATCGGAGCAAGCTCCGGAACATTGTGGAACTGCGCCTGGCTGGCCTGGACATCACAGATGCCTCCCTACGACTCATCATCCGCCACATGCCCCTGCTGTCCAAGCTCCACCTCAGCTACTGTAACCATGTCACCGACCAGTCCATCAACCTGCTCACTGCAGTCGGCACTACCACCCGAGACTCTCTGACTGAGATCAACCTGTCAGGTGAGGTAGGGTCCCATAGGTCTGCCCAGTACCTATGGGATAGCTGGGTGTTGGATATTTGTTAAGAACTGTATCTACTATGATTTGGTAGTACTGGGTGCTAGGGAATACCAATAAATGAGAGTACCAAGTCTAGAGAGGAAGTTTCTATTAGATTGGAATTATTACTGCCCCAAAAAAACAAAACAATGCTGACAGGAGTGAGAGCATATGGCAGTAGTTTCGGATCCAAAATACAGGCTAGGTAGAGCTTCCCCAGGATGGTAGAAAAAAGCTGGTGCCTGACGACCAGGGTGTCTGGGACAGAGGTGGCCAATGAGATGGGCCACTACAAACAGGGCTTTGACCCATGGGCTAGCAGTCAGGCACAAGTTTGGTTTCTGCCCTTGTTGTCTTCCCTTACCCCTCATGACCTTGCCTAACAAGGAACCTCATGTTAAAACCTTACAGTTCCATTGTTCTGTGTCTCTCACACATTGTAGAATCCCCATTATTTTTGTTGCTAGTAGGGCTGGAGTTGGTTCTGAAGGATTTGGAGCTTGTTCGTTTGTAAAGTAAGATGGACAGAGGCAATGCTGTCTGTCTTTAACTTAGCTAACCCAGTGTTAGCCTGGTAGATGGTCTGGAGTGAGGATATTATGTTTGGATAAGAAGTGGGAAAGATTTGAATTTTTCCCAAGAAGTAACCAGATATTGCCAGGCATGATGGCACACGCCTTTAATCCCAGCACTCGAGAGGCAGAGGTAGGAGGATTGCCATGAGTTCAAGGCCACCCTGAGACTACATAGTGAATTCCAGGTCAGCCTGAGCTACAGTGAGATCCTACCTCATAAAACCAAAAATAATTTATTTAAATAAAATAGTTGTATAGGGATAGAAGGATGGCTCAGCAGTTAAGGCATTTGCCTGCAAAGCCTATGGACCTGGGTTCAATTCCCCAGGGTTCGATTCCCCAGTACTCATGCAAAGCCAGATACATAAAGTGGGACATATGTCTGGAGTTCATTTGCAGTGGATAGAGGCCCTATCTCTGCCTCCCTCTATATCTTTCATAAAAATTTTTTTTAAAAATTGTGTAATGGTGTTGGAAAGATGGCTCAGCAATTAAGATGCTTGCCTACAAAGCCTAAGGACCTGAGTGTGACTCCCCAGTACCCATGTGAAGCCAGATGCACAACGTGGTATATGCATCTCAAGTCCTTTTGCAGTGGCTGGAATCCCTGGGCACCCATTCATTATCTGTTGTCTGTCTCTCACTCTGCTAACAAGTAAATGTAAAAAGAAAATGGGCTAGAGAGATGCCTTAGTGGTTAAGGTGCTTGCCTATTAAACCTAAGGACTCAGGTTCGATTCCCCAACACCCATGTAAGCTAGATGCATATACATGGTGGTGGTGTATGTGTCTGGAGTTTGTTTGCAGTGGCTAGAGGCCCTGGCATGCCCATTCCCCCCCACCACCACCACCCTCATTAAATAAAAATCAAAGCACTCAGGTCAAGGTAGGAAGATCTATTATGAGCTTGAGTCCAGCCTAAGACTATGTTGTGACTTCCAGGTCGGCTTGAGCTATAGTGAGACCCTACCTCTAAAAACCACCAAAGGAAAAAAAAATGGATGTGCAGCAATTTCATATGGTTCAACCTAGTTTTAATTTTTCAAGCTACATTTTTTTAAATATTTATTTAAGAGAGACAGAGTGAGTGTAGGTGCACCAAGGGCTCCTACCACCACAAACTAAACACATGCTTCACTTAGTGTGTCTGACTTTATTGGGTACTAGGGAATCAAACCCAGGTGTTAGACTTTGCAAGAAATAGCCTTTAACCACTGAGCCATCTCTCTAGCCTTCAAACTATATTGTGTATATATGTGTGTGTGTATATATGTATGTATGTATATTTTTATTTGACAGAGAAAGAGGGGAGGGAGAGAGAAATGGGTGCACCAGGGCCTCCAGCCAGTGCAAATGAACTCCAGACACATGCACCCCCTTGTGCATCTGGCTAACATGGGTCTTGGGGAAATCGAACCTGGGTCCTTTGGCTTTGCAGGCAAATGTCTGAACTGCTAAGCCATCCCTCCGGCCCTTCAAACTATATTCTTGAGGCTGTCCTCACAATATTGAATGTTCATGAGTGGTTGTTTCATCAACTGTGTCTAGTCAAGGATGACAGAAACTCTGAGCAAGTATTTAGAACTTATCTGCCATAGACAACAGTTAAAGGGTGGTCTGCGTGACTTCTGTCTTTGGAAAAACATAGACACTAGATTCTTTTCTTCCTCTTAGGATGGTCAGAGTCAACTCTTTGATCCCAGCTAGAAGGGTGTAAGCTCATCTGCCAGTATTCTGGGGCTTAGTAGAAGGAAGCTGGGGGTACCAACTCTTAGCAGGTAAATTGTTCCTTAGCCCTTGTTATTGAGTAAGTGTTCCTGCCTTCTGTGTCTGGTGGTGCCCAATCTAGAGACTCACTTTTCCCCTTTGGAGACCAAGACCCCACTCTTCTGCTGAGGGGGAAAAAATCAGAGCATCTTACTGCTCTTTCAGCCAATCTGCCTCCAGTCATCCTGTTTCTAACCCATGTGTAGCCCATGCCCAAAGTGTCTGTTGCTTCTAGTACAACAACTGCCAAACACCTTTGGGATCCTATGCAGACTCATCTGCTGCTATACTTTCCTTTCTTAAGTTTACTGATTATCTCTTGTTTGGCTTTCTTTTTTTTTAACATGTTGCTGACAAACTCCATACAGTATACCATGATCATAATCCCCTCCCGCCACCTTCCCTTTTCATTCTTCCAAGTCCCCCCACCTCTATAATCCATTCTTTCCAGTTAGTCCCTCTTTTTGGTTTTTCGAGGTAGGGTCTCACTGTAGCCCAGGCTGACCTGGAATTCACTCTGTAGTCTCAGGGTAGCCTCAAATTCACGACAATTCGTCTACCTCTGCCTCCTGAGTGCTGGGATTAATCTTCTGGGTTTGTTGTTGTGGTTGTTGTTGTTGGTGGTGGTGGTTTGTTTCTTTTTTTATTTTATTTTAGAGAGAAGAGAGAATTGGTATACCAGGGCCTCAGCCACTGCATTTGTACTCCAGATGCTTGCACCACCTAATGGGCATATGCACCTTACGCTTGCCTCACCTTTGTGCGTCTGGCTTACCTGGGATCTAGAGAGTCAAACTTGGGTCCTTAGGCTTTATAGGCACGCGTCCTAACCACTAAACCACCTCTCCAGTCCCCTCTTCTATTTTGATGTCATCATTTTTTTTGTCCTGTTATACAGGTCTTATGTAGGTAGTATCAACCACTGAGAGGCTATGAATACCATGGACACTGTGTGTCTGGAAGACAGTATTGCATAGTACTCCTTCCCTCCTTTTGGTTCTTAAATTCTTGTCACCCCTCTTCTACAGTGGTCCCTAAGCCTTGAAGGGTGTGATAGAGATGTCTCATTTAGTGCTGAACACTCCATAGTCACTTCTCAGCACTTTGAGATTTGAGTCTCTCCAGTGGTCACCACCATCAGAAAAGAGAAGCACTTGGGAGGCAGAGGTAGGAGGATTGCCATGAATTCAAGGCCACCCTGAGAATACAGAATGGATTCCAGGTCAGCCTGAGCTAGAGTGAGACCTTACCTCAAAAAACAAAATAAAGAAACAAAAGAGAAGCTTCTCTAACTGAAAATAAGAGTAGCATTAATATATGGGCACAAGTGTTTAGAGGACAGTTTGGTGGGCATAATATATCCATTTTGCTAGACAACAGTAGTAGTTTCCCCCCTAAGGCTTATGCCTTTGATTAGTTTTTCAGTACCTGGCAGGAATGCCTTCCTGTGGAATATGTCTGAAACCAATCAGATGGTTGGTTCCCCCCATTTCCCCCCAGTTGGCACTTTTGGCCTGGCTGGCCAGCTCTATAGCTGATATGGTCGACTACTGGTTAAGAAAGTGGGACATGGGCTGGAGAAATGGCTTAGTGGCTAAGGTGCATGCCTGCGAAGCCTAAGGACCCTGGTTTGATTCTTCAGGTCCCACATAAGCCAGATGCACATGGTGGCACATGAGTCTGGAGTTCGTTTGTAGTGGCTAGGGGATCTGGCACACCCATTCTCTCTCTTTCTCTCTGTCTCTAATAAAATTTAAAAAAAAAAAGAGAAGGTAGGACACCATACTCTCTTATCACTGAGCCATTTTCCCAATACTCTTTTTGGTTTTTCTTTTTGTTCTTATAGGAAAATGTGTAGGTTTCTTTTATTTATATATTTGAGAAAGAGAGGGGATGTACCAGAGTTTCCTGCCACTGCAAACACAATATACATGCTCCACTTTGTGTGTCTGACTTTACATAGGTACTAGGGAATGGAACCCAAATCCTCAGACTTTACAAGTAAGTGGTGCAGGATTTTTGGAGTCCCAAAGGGAGTCCTCCAAATTTATGAACTCTGATATTTGGTTCTGTCCTACCTTTAACAAAGAATGATAAAGATGGGGGCTGGAGAGATGGCTTAGTGGTTAAGGCATAAAGCCAAAGGACCTCGGTTCGATTCCCCAGGACCCACGTAAGCCTGATGCACAAGGGAGTGCATGCGTCTGGAGTTCATTTGCAGTGGCTGGAGGCCCTGGTGTACCCTTTATCTCTCTCAAATAAACAAATAAAAATAAAGTTTTAAAAAATAATGAAGAGCTGGGCGTGGTGGCGCGCCTTTAATCCCAGCGCGCAGGAAGCAGAGGTAGGAGGATCACCGTGAGTTCAAGGCCATCCTGAGACTACATAGTGAATTCCAGGTCAGCCTGGGCCAGAGTGAGACCCTACTTCAAAAAACCAAAAATAAATAAATAAATAAATACACGGACTCAAGAGGATAAATTATGAATTACTAAGCTTAGAAAGAAATCACAACTTGTGAGGTTTATGTAAGGGAAATTGGGAGCCTAGAGCAAAGTCATAAACACATGGGAAGTAGGAAACATGCTCTCATATGAGAATACTGCATATTTATAAGTTCATTTAAGAGTAAGCGAGATTTTCAGGGGAAACGAGTAGAGCCACAGCACGTGGAGGGAGTTAGATTGAGGCTTTCAAGGAAAGACGAGATTGAGCTGCAAGCAGTGGAAGATAGAACTTAGTTGTATATGTAGGGAGACAGAAGGAACACACGTGCCATCTGCTGTGTGCTTTCCTGTGGAGGTAAGTTAAGAAAGCAAGTAGTCAGGCTTGAGGGAAAATACTAAAGTACAGACCAAGAAATCCAGAGGAGAAATGAGTAATTAAGAAAATTACATTCGGGGGCTGGAGGGATGGCTTAACACTTAAGTCACTTGTCTGCAAAGCCAAAGGATCCAGGTTCGATTCCCCAGGACCCACATAAGCCAGATGCATAAGGGGACACATGCATCTGGAGTTCATTTGCAGTGGCTAGAGGCCCTAGCATGCCCATTCTCTCCCTCTCTCTCTTTCTCTCTCTCAAATTAAAAAAAAAAAAATTTTTAAGTAAGTTACATTTGTGGTTACCCCAAGTTTAAAGCAATTATGCAGGTAGCAGACCTAGAGTTACTGAGAGCACCCATGTGGTAGATTCAGAGAGTAGAGGAAAATCATGCATGGAATCAAAGTGAGAAGTTACTCCAACTGTAAAGCAGAGACAAGCAGATGAGTTCCCCTAGACCAAGAAGTAGTTTATGCTCTCCCTCCCTCTACCCCCACCCCCCCACCCCCGCCCACCGCCTCCTGGGTGACAGGGAAGCTTGACTCACTATGTCCCTGTGGCCAAGTGAAGAGAGGCAGGCAAAGCTGAACAACACAGAGAGCGGAGAGAGAGACAGGAAGAGAGAGCAGCCTTTATGGACAAGAGAGCACTGCAGATCAGTTTTGATCACACAGGAGTTTCATTTCTGCCAAGAGTTTCATTCTTGTGCCAGGGCAAGGTGGTAAGTGGGCTGTCATCTCCTGGTTCTCTCTTGGCCTCAGTCTAACTGAAACTGCTTAAAACTAGCTAGCATTCTCCTATCTTCCTCTATTAGTGCCCTTATCTGCTGAGCCATCTTTCCAGCCCTGCCTGTCCCAACTCCTCCCCGTCTCGTCCTTGCCCCCCCCCCCCTTAGGGTCTCACTGTAGCCAGGCTGACATGGAATTCACCCTGTAGTCTCAGTCTGGCCTCAAACTCACTCACGGCAGACCTCCTACCTCAGCCTCCCAAAGTCTGGGATTAAAGATGTGTGCCACCATGTTCTGCTGATTTTCTAAAAGAATATTTATGTATTTGGGAGAGAGAGAGGCAGATAGAGAATGGGCCTGGGCTGTTTTGAGGGCCTCTAACCACTGTGAATGAAGTCCAGGTATCTCTTGGCTTTATGGGTTTTGTTGTTTGTTTGTTTGTTTGTTTGTTTGTTTGTTTGTTTTTTTGAGTGAGAGAGAGAGAAATAGGCAAGGAGGAGGGAGAGTGAGAATGGGTGTACCAGGGCCTCCAGCCTCTGCAAACAAACTCTGGATGTGTGTGCCCCCTTGTGCATCTAGCTTACATGGATCCTGGGGAATCAAACCTGGGTCCATTGGCTTTGTAGACCACCTCCTTAACTACTAAGCCATTTCTTAAGCCGTTTTTGGTTTTTTAGAGGTAGGGTCTCACTGTAGCCCAGGCTGACCTGGAATTCACAATGTAGTCTCAGGGTGGACTTGAACTTGGTGGTGATCCTTCTACCTCAGCATCCCAAGCTCTTGGATTGAAGAAAATTAATGAGGGCTAGATAGGTGGCTTAGCAGTTAAGGTGCTTGCCTGCAAAGCCTAAGGACCCATGTTTGACTCTCAAGATCCCACATAACCTAGATGCACAAAGGTGAGGCAAGTGTTTTTTTTTTTTTTTCTCTCTAAAAAAAAAGAAAAAGGAAAATTAATGATAAAACATGTATTAAAAAACTTACCATCTGGGGCTGGAAAGATGGCTTAGCAGTTAAGGTATTTGCCTGTAAAGCCAAAGGATCCTGGTTCGATTATCCATGACCCACATAAGCCAGATGCACAAGGGGCACATGCATCTGTAGTTTGTTTACAGTGGCTAAAGACCCTGGCATGACCCCATTGTCTCCCTCTGCCTCTTTCTCTGTGTCATATATATATATATAAATTTTTGTTTGTTTTTCCAGGTAGGGTTTCACTTTAGACTAGGATGACCTGGAATTCACTCTGTATTCTCAGGGTGGCCTCGAACTCACAGTGATCCTCCTACCTCTGCCTCTCGAGTGCTGGGATTAAAGGCATGCACCACCACACCTGGCTAAGTGTGTGTGTGTGTGTGTGTGTGTGTGTGTGTGTGTGTGTATTTTAAAAATTTACCATGTCAACCACATTTGGTATACAATTGGTATCATGAGATCCATTTAATAGTCTGTTGAGTTCCATGTCAGCCTGGACTAGATTGAAACCCTGCTTCAAATAAAAAGCAGCCGGGGGTAGTGAGATGTCTTAGCAGTTAAGGTGTTTGCCTGTGAAGCCTAAGGACTCTCAAGTTCAATTCCCCAGAACCCACATAAGCCAGATGCTCATGGTGGTGCATGCATCTGGAGTTCGTTTGCAGTTGCTACAGACTCTGGCATACCCATTCATTCTCTCGCTCTCATAAATAAATAAAATAAATTTTACAAAAACAGCCAAGTGTGGTGGTGCAAGCCTTTAATCCCAGCACTCAGGAGACAGAGGTAGAAGGATTGCCGTGAGTTCAAGGCCACCCTGAGACTACATAGTGAATTCCAGGTCAGCCTGGGCTAGAGTGAGACCCTACTTTGAAAAACAAAAACGAACAAAAAACATAGACTTTACATGACTTCACATGGGTACTGGGGAATTGAACTTGGTCTTGCAGGCAAGCCCCTTTAGTTGCTGAGCCATCTCCCCTATCCGTCTAAGTATTACCTTTTAAATTAAATGATTATTTAGCTCCTTAGAATTCTACTCTATGAGCTAGGAACATGGCTCAGTGGTTAAGAAAAAAGGAAAATCATTTAACATGTCATGTGTCTATTGTTCTACCCCAATTTTATATTTTGAACATTTTCAAACATAGAACACAAAATAGTGTAGCGAACACGTCCTTTCCTTCCAGCTAGACAGCAGTTCGAGACACTGTGCCACATTTCCTAAGAATGACATCATTTACGTACCATCATACCTCAGAAGATTAACCAAATGGATCATTTTCTTCAGAGATGAGAGATGAGAAAAGTAACAAAATGAGATGCTTTAAAATAGAACCTAGGGCTGGAGAGATGGCTTAGCGGTTAAGCGCTTGCCTGTGAAGCGTAAGGACCCTGGTTCAAGGCTCGATTCCCCAAGACCCACATAAGTCAGATGCACAAGGGGGCGCACACATCTGGAGTTCGTTTGCAGTGGCTAGAAGCCCTGGCGCACTCACTCCCCCCCCCCCCCCCGCCTCTTTCTCTCTCTGTCTGTCACTCTCAAATAAATAAATAAAAACAAAAAAATTTAAAATAAAACAGAACCTAGCCGGGCGTGATGTCGCACGCCTTTAATCCCAGCACTCGGGAGGCAGAGGTAGGAGGATCGCCGTGAGTTTGAGGCCACCCTGAGACTCCATAGTGAGTTCCAGGTCAGCCTGAGCTAGAGTGAGACCCTACCTCGAAAAAACAACAACAAAAAAAAAAAAAAACAGGACCTAAGTGCTGGACAGATTGGACAGATAGCACAGTGGTTAAAGTGCGTGCCTGCAAAGCAAAGGACCCAGGTTCAGTTCCTCAGGACCCATATAAGCCAGATGCACAAGGTGGCACATGTGTCTGGGGTTCGTTTACAGCGACTAAAGGCCCTGGCATATTCATTCTCTCATTATCTGCCTCTTTCTCTGTCTTTCTCAAATAAAAATAAATTTTTAAAAAGATCAGGGAAAAAAAAAACAAACACCCAGGACCTAAAGATAGAGAGTGGCTCAGTGGTTAAAGGTGCTTGCTTGGAAAGCTGGACAGCCTGAGTTTGATTCCCTAGTATCTACATATGCACAAAGTTGTACATATGTCTGGAGTTTCTTTGCAGTGACAGGAGGCTCTGTGCTTGAAAACATTCTTTTTTTTAAGCCAGGGTCTCGTTCTAGCCTAGGCTGGCCTTGAACTCATGGTGATCCTCCTGCCTCTGCCTCCTAGGTGCTGAAATTAAAGGCAACCACCACCAGTCCTTGCCCCTAAATAATACATTGTTTAAAATTCAAAACAAACAAAGAAAAAAAGAAAACCATGATCTCTTTTCATGAGCACACACCAAAAAATAAAAACAAAGAAAAGTCTTTAATCTAAAGGCCACTGATCTTTGCAGTATTTTCTTAGAGAATGTTTCCCATTTGGAATTTGTTACTCACGTAGATTTTTTTTTTTTTTTTTTTTTTTTTTTTTTTTGGTTTTTCAAAGTAGGGTCTCACTCTAGCCCAGGCTGGAAGTCAGTATATATCTCAGGCTGGGCTTGAACTCACAGCAAGCAATCCTACCTCTGCCTCCCGAGTGCTGGGATCAAAGGCGTGCATCACCACGTCCAGCAATATTTTTTTAAGGTAGGGTTTCACCTGAGTCCAAGCTGGCCTGGAATTCACTATGTAGTCTCAGAATGGCCTAGAACTCACATGATCCTTCCACCTCTGCTGACCAAGTGCTGGGATTAAAGGCATGTGCCACCATACCAAGCTTGGGTCATGATTTTTCTTAAAGGAATTGTATGCTAGCATTTTGCAACATCCTTTATCATTTGACGTGTGTGCATGCATGCACATGTATTTGGAGGTCTGAGGAAGTCCTTACCTTCCACCTTGAGACTAGGTCTCTTGTTCACTGTTGTGTTTTTAGGCCATCTTGCCTGGCTCTGCTTCCCATCTTGTTACAGACATGCTGGGATTACAGGCTCCTGAGCTACTAAAGTAGTCCAGTTTTTTATGTGGGTGGGGTTCTGAACTCCATCAGGCTTGTACAGTAAGCACTTATTGCTACAGAGCCATCTCCCCAGCCATTATTTGACTTTTTGCCTTACAATAATTATACAGCAGGTTAGCCATTTGGGGTTAAAAGATTGGGATGCTTTTGTAAAGCATCTTTTGGTATGTGATGTGTGTGTGTGTTCATATGTCTGTGGAGCCAGGGTCTACTGGGTTTCCTCTCCCTTTATTTACTGAGGCAGGGTCTCTCACCTGAACCCAGAGCTTGCCAATACAGCTAGTCTGCCCCAGTGATCCCCTATGTTTATGCCTCAGACATTAGTATTACATGTAGGATGCTACATGTACGTAACATTTATGTGGGTGCTCAAGATCCAAACTTTGGTCTTCATGCTGTGTGGCAAGTGTTTTATCTGCTGAGCCATCTCCTGGGCCCCTTTCAGCAATTTTGTATCAGCATCGGTCTGTCCTTCCCTCATTATCAGTGGCTCTACACATGAAGCCCATAGCTTCCTGCCGCCATCTAGTCCATGTGCAGATTTCTGCTGCCTTTGGGAGATTGGGTGATCCTTGCCCAAATGGTCCGGTGCACATCCAAGAATTGGCAGGCGTGAAGGTTTTACTGATTCATGTTTATCAGGACTAGTGCCCCATTTCTCAACCCACCTCAAGCCTTTCAAAATGCACGCTATCATCTGGCCCATAACATTGCCTTGAGTTTGAGGTCACGCTGAGACTACATAGTGAATTCCAGGTCAGCTTGGGCTAGAGTGAGACCCTACCTCGGGGAAAAAAAAAATTGGTGTGTAGGTAGATGCGCGGGTGCACATGTGATAGCACATGTGTGAAGGTCAGAGGAAAACGTCGGTTCTCATTCTTCATTTGAGGCAGGGTCTCTCATTGTTAGGTGTATGTACCAGGCTAGCTGTGGTCAACAAGCTTCTGAGAAATTCTGTCTCTGCTTCTCATCTTGCCAGGCATCCTGGAATTACAGACTTCCACATGTTCTGGTTTGGACATGGGTCTGTGAATTTGAACTCGGGCTTGAGTAGCAAACAGTTAACCACTGCGACCTGAGACATCCTGGGCCATACCTTTTTTTAAAAAATATTTTATTATTTATTTGACAGAGAATATGGGGCATGCCAGGGCTTCCAGCCACTGCAAACGAACTTCAGACACATGTGCCGCCTCGTGCA